>VZRV01006486.1:297481-399437 GCA_013398115.1 Falcunculus frontatus | reverse complement strand
AGCGGACACGGCGGGGGCGCGCATGCACGGGGCATCGGGGTGTGTTGGTGTGCTGCGCCGTGTGCGTGCCCTGCTCTGTGCGTGGCTGTGCTACGCCGTCTGTGCATTACGCCGTGTGCACGCGCTATGCCGTGCGTGTGTTACACCGTGTGTGTTTTACGGCATGTGCGTTTGTGTTAACACCGTGCGTGTAACGCCGTGTGTGTGTGTTACAGCACGTGCACGTGTGTTACGCCGTGCATGTGATGCCGTGTGCTCGTGTGTGATGCCATATGTGTGTGCACGTTATGCCGTGCGTGTGTTACACTATGGCCACTCCAGAGCCTAGTGTAGGAGGGAGATCATAACATTTTTTGACATCATAACAGACAAGCACTTTTCTAACTTCCCCGGCTCTTCTCCACTCCAACTTATTCATGTCAGCCCGGTCTTCCTGCTCTCTCCTGCCACATTATCCCTTTTTCTTCATTCAGGTATTTGGAGCCCTACGTAGTTTTCTCATCTAACCCCCAATCTCCAGGCACAGTACCTCCAGTTCCCCCATGAACTCCACGACTGCTTTCCCTCTCTGTTTACAGCTCCTGGTCATCAGCCACAGGTCTCCAGCCAGCCAGCCTCGTTACAGTTCTAATCATTTGTGACTAAGTTTCCCTTAGTTTCCTCCCTGAGGAAACTGGCAGAGGGGTGAGTGGAGCAGGGCGGGGCTGGCGTGCCTTCCCCTGGGGCTGCTCGCCGTCTGTATATGTGCTACACTGTGTCTGCTTTAAAACCAGGCGTAAGGTGGACATCGAGGTCATAACGTTGTTCTCTTGTCTTATTTTCTTTTGTTCGGCTCTAGGAGGATGTTGTTACTCTGCAGCCTGATGGATAATCACACACAGAATCACAACTCAGTTAAGTTGGAAAAGACCTTTGCGATCACTGAGTCCAGCCTATGACTGCTCATAACCTTGTCAACTAGACCAGAGCACATCCAGGCTTTCCTTAAACATCTCCAGGGATGGTGACTCTACCACCTCTCTGGGCAGACCTTTCCAATATCTAATCACCCTTTCTGTGAAAAAAATTTCTCCTGATGTCCAACCTAAACCTTCCCTGTCACAGCTTAAGACCATGTCTTCTCATCCTGTCGCTGGTTGCCTGGGAGAAGAGGCCAATCCCCACCTGGCTAAAACCTCCTTTCAGGTAGTTGAAGAGATAATGGTATATGCCACAAGCTTTTAAGTAATGAAACTATTAGACAGAAGTTATACCTGGTCTGAAGCCATGATTAGGTAAAAATAAAGTTTAGAACAGCCTAGAAAAAACAGGATACAGAAAACTGGATGGTAGGAAGTAGGTAAGGGCTCCCTCACCAAATATGTCCTGTTTAAAAGTAGGTAGAGCTGCTGTGAAAGTATAAATGCTGATGGCAAGTGATGACTGTTTCAGGTGTAATACTGCTGTAGTTTTAAGAATTCAGCTGCAATACATCCTTTACATACCTTCACATAAAAGTCCTCCTGTCCTGGAGATGTGCTGGGCTTTAGGAAGGATACTCCAAAGACACAAAATAGTCAAAAGTATAAGTTTTCAGAAGAGTGCATAAAGGAAAAATAACAAAAAACCCTACTTATTTGATTCCTTTTGAGCTTCAAATATTTTAAGCTTTCTTTGTTTAGTATGAGCAGGATTAAAGCTGTCTTTTACCTGAGGAAGTCTTGTCATCAAGTGCTCTTGACCAATTATAATAACATCAGTTTATTTGGTGTTAATTGTTTGCCTGAATTCTAACTTGGATATGCAGTTGAAGTAGTTTTGAGTAATCATTTAAGCTAATGCTCAAGATAACTGTAGCTGCACCCCATTGGTTTGACTTTACTGGGCAGTCACCAACATTCATGGACAGTGAACTGTATAAATGAGTTAATCAGATAAGTAATCTTTTTAAAAATAAACTCATTTAGATTAGATTTCGTCCAGGTAGCTGCCATCTCATCTGCAGTGCAGGTTGCATAAATGTTCATGCTGACACAAGGGAACACAAAAAAGGTAGCAAGATCATTTTCAATTGTAGTAATAGTATAGGAGCACGATTGCATAATGTTAGAGTGAATTTTAAAACATTTAAAATCTGTTCCAGTGGGAAAAAAATTACTTCTTCTCACATAACTAATAAAAAAATGGTATCTTCTGCCCTGTATTGAAAGACCTTTTCTCCTCCAAATTGCTTCACCAAACAAAAGTACTTGCATGCTAAACTTCTTTTTGGGGCTCTGAGCAAGTCAGACCAGAATGTTATCATGGCAGTATTAAGATGAAATTAGCTATTGCACGTATTTCTGAGCTGCCACTTTTGACCAAAGTCTCAGTTGATACTGGTTGTATGATCTAAAGTGCTATACAAGTCTGTTATGGCTGTTACCTTCCAGGTGTGTGTATATTTGCATAGGAGCTTTCCTGATGAAATGAAGGCAAGGACTTGTTTATAAAGTAGACTTACTGAGGTCTGCTGGATGGTGATTTTTATGTGGAGAATAATTCTTAAGCACTTTCTATGTAATGGAAAGTAAATGGACTTCATAGTTTTCAAAACTTGGTGGTAATACTCGAAGCACTTTATTTAAAAATAAGAATTAGTTTACATTACTGCTTAGTTGGAAATTTCAAAAATTATCTTCTGTTGTAGAGTGCAGAAATCCCTGAAACAATTTTTCCTGCACAGTAGCCTCTGAAGTGTACATACATAATTTGTATGCTGGTGATTTTGCGTTTTAAATAATCCTCTTGATTATTTAAGTCTTATTGACAGTATGTTTCCAAGTATGTCTATTGAACGTTGAACAGGGATTTTATACTGTATTAGTGTTCAACATATAATCTGTATTCTGATAAATTATTCTTAAAGGAATTTTGTGTGTTCACGTGTATTTTTTTAGTTGCTTTTTTCCTCATTGTGTCTTCAAAAGTTAGCTGTATCTTAAATACCGGATTTTCTTTCACATAATAGTGGGTATAAAATAACCTTTTCTGTTTGCTTCTGGTAATGGACCGTATGTCCCTTTCCCAAAGGTGAAGGTTGGTATGCCTTAATTTTCTGAAAGTACTGTTAAGGTGTGATGGTGTACTCCTGCAGGTTTCCTGCTATGAAAAATTTATTTGCAAGAGAATATCTAAAGTCTGAAATGCTTCCATGATAGTTTTTACTACTACATTTCTCTTGCAAGCCTTACAGCCATGTTGTTGGGATAACCTGAGTGTAAGACCTAAGTGGACATCAGGTTAACCCCACTGAGCTAGTTTTGTAGATTTGTATCCAGATATATCTATTCATAGTAACTGTAATAGATACTTCTGCTCAGCATTTGCCTGCTCTTCTGGAGAACTGGGAGGAAAAGGTGGGGAATAGCGAAGTCTTGCATGCAGTGTGTGTCAGACCTCTGGGGACATGTGAATGCAGGCTGAGTAAGCAGTACTAATGACCAAAATGCAACTTAACTCCCACCCTCAGTTACAGTAATGCAGCATCCCAGCTCCTCCCCCGAGGTTAGCTTTTTGAAAATAAAAATTAACAATGTCTGTGATGATATTAAAAGGTTATTAGACCCAATTCCCATTGCATTTTTCCTGTTTCACTGGGATCTTTTTTCTTTTTATGGTTCTGATTCAAAGAATGATGATTTTCATAGGTGTTTTATCAGATCTTCGATATGAGAAAACCCAGAGGACCGTTGTCTTTGCAGCACTGGACTTTGATGTGAGGATCTGCCCAAAAACCATGGTTTTGTGCACAGGCTGTCTGTATTCTTACCTGTTCTACTTCTTACTCTTTTTACTCAGCTGTGTATTCTGGCCTACAGCTACTTCACTGCTGCAGAGGGAAGCAGCCATCTGAATTCCAAGCAGCTGCTCTTAGTCGGGGCTTCCACCTGAGCTACTGCAGTTTCTGAAGCTCCAGCCAGCCCGAGATCACAGCCTCCCCACCCCATGCTGTGCTGCAGGTACACAGTTAACACCACCATGAAGGAATTAGGAGTGAGAGTCTGAGTCATCTTCTCTTTTCCCTATTTGCTTGCCCCAGCTCAGGGTTGTCGTTATTTGTCTGCACAAGCCTTGCTAATCCCCAGTGTTAACATCAACCTCTTAAAGCATGTGAACTTTGCCCAAAATTTCACTGAAAACTGCAGTGACAATAATGCTAGTGTCTGGTTTGCAAATGCAGCACCAGTTTGCTTTTCTTTTCCATTGCCGTTGTCACCCTACAACAATACTGTAAGTTTAAACTTTCATTTGCAAGGTGTTCCAGGATCACTATAATTTCTAATACTTATATTAGGATTGTATAATATTAGTTTCTTTCCTCCGCGTTTTATAGCATACCCAGCCTTGTAAAACTAATGAGTCAAAATCAGGAGCAAGTAATTCGTTGGTGAGTTGACTTGAACTTTAAAGCAATAAACAATCTGTTGATGGGTTAAAAGTGCAACTTGAAAGAGAAAATGCAAGCTCCCTAAAATACAACGAAAATTGGGTGCCAGTGTGATTTAAGTCTGCTAATTGCTCATCTGGGATATGTTCTTTGAATGGCAGAAGCTTGTTAGAGATACCCAGTGTTTGTATAACACATATGTGGCCATAGATAAGGACTCAAGTGGCTCAGTGGAGCAATAACTTCAATACTTTGCCTTATTCCTTAGCTTCCTATTCTGAGAAGTGGCTTTGCTTTCTTCCCAGCAAGTTTATACGTCCTTTGCCAATACAGCAAGCCACAAAGAGGATGGAGGTTTGCATCTACCTCCCAAGATTGCAGAGGGTACCAGCTTTAATTCCTTCTTTGATATGCCGCAGAATGACACAAGTGATTTTTTTTCATTATCTGAGGTTATATAGTCGAGGTTTTGCCTCAGTGTAGCAAACTGTTTAAATAGATGCTCAACTAGATACACAGTGGCATTTTGATGCATTTTTAATGCTTGCTGAATTTAGATACTTCCAGCTCAGAAGCTGTTAGGATTTGTAAAACAAAAGCATTTGTTGAATAGAATATGTATTACTTACAATGGAGGAGGGGGGAAAATATCTATTGACTGGCAACACAAAGCTATCTTTAGTGAAAGTAGTTGAAATACCTTCGTGAATTTAAATACGAATAGTCCTGGGTGACAATCTGTCTGACAAGGCTATGTATAAAAAGCTTTTCTGCAAGCTGCCAGCACCTAGACATTGTTGAGGCTTCTGCTTTTCTCTTAGCCAGGAGGAAAAACGTGATGGGAAAGTGTTTGAGGAAGAAGAGAGTTTTTAGCAGTGGTCTGAGGGCAGAAGAATGACATTAAAATAGAGATGCTTATGTCAGGAAAATTGGCAAGACCACTTGGAAACAAATAAAGGCCAAGATTTAACTTCGTTAGAATCTAAGCTATTTCTCTCTTAGGCAAGACATGGAAGATATTTTATACTATCCTTAAATCCCCTAAAATTTGAAATTATCTACAGTGTTGCATTCCTCTTTGTATCAAAAGCATAGTGGATTTCTTACTTCTTTCTGAGTTTTTGGCAGACTGAAACAAATACATTTTTTTCCCTTGATTTTCCAATTATACTTTTAAAATTACCATCCTAAGTCTCTTAGAAGCTGGAAATTCACCATGTACCTCATAGAAGCAGCAGCTGCAGTAGCTGTGCCTGGTTCCCATATAGTACCAAGCTGAAGTGCCTCTCTTCTACCCATGAAAGGCTGTTCTGAAGGAAAAGGATTGTTGCAGAGCCTGTATCAATCAAGTTGTAGTGATGTGAGGGGAGATGCAGTTAATAACCCAGTGAGAACTACAGCGAGGCTGCTCCACTCAATTCCTATGAGCTCCCAAAGAGCTGAAAAGCACAGCTTTGTCCCGGTGACTCAGGCTGCATACAAATCACTGCCCTGGGAAAATCACAGCCCTTCCTTGGGCCATCTTGCTGCTGGGGCTTCCAAGCTTACTTCCTTCTCTCTTCCATTGTCTTTGTGGATAAAAATAAGTATGGTGAGACACAGAATATTCTGTTAGCACACAGAAAGTGTGGTTAATTAGGCCAGTGTGTGTTATTGATGAGATTTATATTACTTAAGCCAATGGGGAATCTGAAATTGTTGGGTTGTAGAGATCATAACAGAAGGTAGTAGGGATTGATGGTCATTTCTTTCCCTTTCTGGAAGGAGGAACAGATTTTGTTTAAATGCATATAATTGAGCAAATTCTTAAGAAGAATACTCAGCAATATGCTTTTATAAAATTAATCATGGAATCCCAGAGTGGTTTTGGTTGGAAGGGACCTAAAAGATCTTCTGGTTCCAGCCCTCTGCCATAGGCAGGGACACCTTCCACTAGACCACATTGTTCCAAGCCCCATCCAACCTGGCCTTGAACACTTCCAGCATCCACAGCTTCTCTGGGCGACCTGTGCCAGAGCCTCACCACGCTACATACAATGCCTAGCTTTTATGTATCATTGTCTGTTGTTAGTTTTTAAAATGCATTATGAAAGTGGGAAATGAAGGCACAAGAGAGGTCACAACAACTTGCACAGTGTTGCTCATCAGGTCACCATCAGATTTGATCATTTGAATTCTTAGCTCCCCTTGACCAACAAAACAAATTAATTTCACCTTGTGGGTTTCTTACACTGTTGAGCTTTGCTTCCTTAGGAAAGATGATGAAATGCTGCTGTCAACAATTTGTCTCTTGTTTTACTTTCTGGACACTCAGAAAGTGCTCTGTAATTCTGGGCCTCCTTAAATGATGACTCAGAGAGAGAGGATGTAGGTAATGAGAACTGAGAAAATGATTAGTATCTCTGAGGCATCTAAGGCTAGAAAAAATGCTGGCATTTTCACACTGCATTTTCTTCCTTTACCTACAATGACTTAATTTATTTTATATGATTTTACTGAGAGAATGTGGGACGTTTAGCCATGTTTCTGTATTAATGAAGTATTCATTAAGTAAGCCTAAACCATATTGTCTTTTTTTCTTCTAATTCTTTTAGTCTATAGCTGGAACACTTGATATTTTGGTCTTCAGACGTAAAAAAATGCTGTCAAGTCTCAGTCTCCTGGATTAGGCTAGGAGATCTGAGCTGGCTGTGTGCAGTCATTCTGAATCCAGACAACCCTAGTTCAGTATTACAGAAACACCTGTGCTGTTCTTGGACTGGTTAAGGCTGTACAGCAGAATAGTGATTTTTATTTGATGTGGGATTTGACTCAAGAAGACACTCCTGACCGGACCCTGCTGGGCTTGGGGGTAGTTCTGGTGCATCTGCTACGACAACCTTGGTTATTGATCCAAGCTGATCAACTGCTGCAGAGCTCTGGCCTTTTTATGCTTTTCAGGACTCATTATTTATGTGCTTTGGGCCTTTTTTGACTTTTTCCATGCTATCTCAGTCCTGCTATTTTTCTGGGTAATTGAGAATTGATTGTAGGCTAGTCTAAAGTAAATGGTAACATCGTGGCTTTAACTACAAGGAAAATTTGGCTTTTGGACTTTCTGAACCTCTCATACATCTCCAAGTCTCGGTCTTCATCCTTAATAAAAATAAATATTCTTGGAAATCATCTTAGGACATCTGTAGAAATGCAGCAATCACAGCTTCAGACACTTCATACATACATAACTGACTCATTTTTTACATCGCTTTTCTGTTCTGTTTGCCAAAGGAAATGAAGCAAATACCATTTTCTTGAATACATACATATGGACATATGTGAGTGTCAGTGTGTGTCTGTCCATCTTACCCACAATAACTTTTGATTCTGTTGGCTACTTTCATCTCTAAAAACAAATACAAAATAGGTCTAATTACGTTTAATGAATTTAGCTACTAAGCAGGTCTGAAAAAAGTATTTCTGCTCCCTCTGAGCTGCATCGTTAGCAGTGATTTCACTCAGAACAGAGGGCTTTCATAAACACACAAACTCAAACATAACATGCAGCTAAAATCCAGGTGTTAGTAGGTAAGTTTTCTTTAAAAAGGCAGGTTTGGTAGTTTCTGCTCATGGAATAATTTATTCTACAAATACACGGGCTGGCTTTTAAACATCTTGGGTGCAATAAAACTGATACTCTGCTAGAGCATCATAGTTACAACTGATGAATAAACCTCAAAAAGGTTATATTCTGTTTAGTGGTGAGGCTATCCTTGCCTGTTCATATTGACCAGAGTAGTTTGACTAAAAGACACATTTTGAGCTACCTGGTCTAGTGGAAGGTGTTACTGCCCATGGTAGGGGTTTGGAACTGGATGAGCTTTAAGATCCTTTCCAGCCCAAACCATTCTGGGATTCTGTGATTTCCAGATTTGGAATTTGTGACTTCCTTTTCAGTGGAGTCTCTGACCTGGAAAGGAAAACTTCAACTTCTGGCACAAACCTGCATCTTCCCATTTGTGCAAATCTTAGGACATTTATTAGGCAATACTATGCAAAGATGATGCTACTTGCCTTCAGCTCATTCTTGTTTAGGAAGCCATTGAAAGGAGAAAAAAAATTTCTAGCTGTCTTGTACTGTTCAGCATAATTGTTTTCAAGCACTTGACATTTATACTGCTGTGAAGAATAATAGGAAACTCCAAGTGAGAAAAAATTCATCAGTGATCACAGGGAAGAAACATTTCTATCTATAGGGAGGTGGAAAAAACAGCCCTTGCGTATCTGCTGGAAATAGGTGTTGCGATTCAGTGCACACCATCCATCATCCTTGGCAAAGGTCCAGCTGTTTCTGGCATTCTGAAAGCAAACTAGCACACGATTTTCTGGGAGAGAGCAGAACAGGGAAGAGCCCTTCGTTACTCTTCACCAAATTGCCTGGCCCCAGGCGCCCGTGTCCAGAACGCGTCCAAGATGGGAAGCATGCTAAACAAATGCCTGCAGCAAAAACGGAGCCCTATGAGATAGCCAGGAGCAAGCCTCATCCCAAAGGGATTTGGGTGTGATTTTCCAGCGATTTCCTTGCAGGTAGTTTTATGGATCAGATTATTTTATACTTTCTTGCTGCAACATGCAGCCACAACTGGATGTGTTGCTCTTCAGCTGCACCCCAGAGACATTTTATCTTCTATTTCTAATTTGATCTGAGGACTTTCAAACAGATAAAATTTGGTGCTTTTCATGGAAATCTTCAGGAAAACAAATTATAATCACTGTAATATCCAAAACAGGGGCCAGGCCTGGGACTCTTGACACTGGCACTCGCGGTGTTGGTGTCAGGAAAATTAATCCACAAACACCAGAGGTTTATGTCCAGAAAGGAGACAGAGGAGTCCCGTAATTTTATTCGAATAAAGGGAGAGTTCATGGGCAATTCCCATGGGGTCTCTCATAAATTTTTAGAGGACACAGCCTTCTTTTTATCCTAATTTCCCGGCCGCATTTCCCTCTCTCTTTCCCCATTGGTTGAGGTACTTGAGAGGTACAGACTTCCCGAATCGCTTAATACAAGCCCCGTTTCTAATGTGTACCCCCCGCCCCCCATTCTTTTCTTTGTGTCTCTGTTCTTTTTCTCTAAATCCAGGGATTAGCACAGTCTTGAGTGAGTAACGGTCTGTGTCAACTTAGTGTAATTCCTATGGAATTTATGGTTCCTCCCATTGCTTCTTTCACCTCTCGGTATCTGGCTTTATCTACCAGCAGGCCCACAGTTCGTTTGTAAAGACACATCCTTCTTATTCCTTTCATTGGGGTGCAGGTGTTTGTTGTACTCGGGGGAGCAGAGACACCCCGGAGCGGCTGTGAGGGGGCTGTAGGTGGCGGAATTTATTTAGGGAACCCTTATTGTTCCCTACCCGCGGTTCACTACAGTCCCGCGCGCCAACGGCGTCCGTTTTAAGTTAGAAAGCTGCAAAAGGCCAAATAGCGTCGGGGTGATGTTCTCCCTTGCCAGATTTCGTTCCAGGAACGGTGGCCAGCTGTTAATTCCTAGAGTTCGGGGGTACGCGACTGCGTTCGAACCGCGCAGCGCGCCCCAGCCCGGACAGAGCACGCGCACCGTGTTTTGTCCCCTCCGCCTGCCCGTACCCGCCCGCCGAGCTATGGCGGGACGGTGGGCGCCACTTCCCTCGCGTCGAGAAACACCGAGAGAACTATAATTCCCAGCATGCTCCATGTCATTGCGCATACTCAATGCTCGCTCAAGCGCCATCTTGGCACCCGCTTCTTCCATCTCTTCACGGTCGAGCGGCGGTGGAAACTACAATTCCTAGCGTGCCTCGCGGTGCTCGCGCATGCGTAACGCGCTCATCCGCCATCTTGGTCCGAGTAAACGCCGTCGCCGCCGCCACTAAACAAACCCGAGCGCGGCACCGGCGAACGGGAGGGTGGTGCGGCCGCTGCGGAGCCTTCGATGTGCTGGGCACGGCTGGGCAGGTGGGTCCCGCTCCTCGCCCTACCCGGTACGGTCTGCCTCGGGGAGAGGGGCAGCTCCGCTTCCCCGGACGGTGGGGACCTGCCGCCCCCTCACGGGCCCAGGGCAGCGCTCCGGCCCCCGCCCGCCGGCGCTGCCGCTCCGCCCGATGCGGGGAAGCAGCGCCAGCCGCCGCCCGCTCCCTCCCTCTCTTTCCCCGATCCCGGAGTGGACCCGGCGCCGCTGGCTCCGGCCGGTCCCCCGCGCCCAGGGCCCGAGAAGGGCGGGCGGGGAGTGCCCGGGTGGCGGCTGCCTTCCTGCCCCCTTGTAGGAGACCCTCCCCCCCTCCAGCCCCCCGCTGGAAGCTGCGACGGCGCCAGGGCTTTTGTTCCCGGTGCCCATCCCTCCCCACCCCCCCTGTCGTGCCGTTCCCTGCCTAGCCCAAGCCCCGCTTGCCCAGCTCGCCTCTGGCTGCTCTTTTTCCTTTATTATCCTCGTCGCATCGGGGAGATGCGCCCTCTCTCCCCGCCCTCTCCCCCGGAATCTCGCAGTGTTGGGATCCGGCAAGGAGGTGTTCCCGTGTTTGGCTTATTTTTTGCGGGGAGGGGGCTGGTGTTGGTACGTGGAGAGCAAATTTTCACACAGGATGTTTTTTGCCATCCTGTCATACAAGATAGGCTGGAGCGAAATGCATTCCCCGGGGGAAGGGGGAGCGTGCGGTTCACTGGAAGGGTTCTTTTAATAGATACTCTGTGCATAAAGAGAGGGAGGAGACTTGAACATTAATTCAGAGAGCGTTTCAGCGTGAAAAAAAAGGCTTGAGAAAGAGATGGGAAACTCCGTAAACAGGCTTGGGCGATGCATTTGAGCGAGAGAGTATAGGAAGTCCATGCCCTTGTGAAACTGCCGAATTCCTGCATGCTACTACAAGGGTTGGGGCGGGGATGGGAGCGAATGTGTCGGTGGAGTTGTGAGCAGGCTGAGAGGAGTTTACATTAATCGGCTTGGGAAATCAATAAATTATGGGCCTGAGCGTTTATATTCCTTTTCCAGCGAGGCTGAGGTCTGTGGGAGCACAGATACAAGGGAAGGATGCCTGTGGTGTGGCCAACTCTTCTGGATCTCAGTAGGGATGAGTGCAAGAGGATCCTTCGCAAACTGGGTACAGTAAGATACAATTTGTGGGTCTGTATTTTGCCCTTTTAAGATTTGCCTTCATGCTGCTTACATGAAATATTTTAATATATCTTCAGGCAACTTGCAAGTAATTTCCTGCATTTTCCATGTGTCATTGGTTTGACAGCCCTGGCTTAAAATTGTGTTTGGCAGACACTCTCAGCCCTAGCAAAACGAGCAGAGAAGAATTGGTTTGGTTTGGTTGAATCTCTCTTGGATGTCCTAGCTGCAGTGTTCCAGGGCTGGTTTTTTTTGTCACTATTAACATGCAACAAGATTTTCTGTGAAAGGAGAGCCTTTGGGGTTTTTTTCGTTTGTTCGTTTGTTTTGTTGTGGTTTTTGGTTGGGTTTTTTTCCCCCAATACTTCATTAGATACCTTTTTGTACCCCCAAAAAATATAGTGGAATCCTGGTTTAACTGGCACTGTAGGGCTGGATTTAAGTATTAAAGTTACTATTGTGAAGATATAAAACAGGATTTAAAGAAATGCTTTTTGTGATTTGCAATAACACAGGTTGTCAGGGAAGTGGGAAAACAATGCCCTTGCTGAACTGCCATAACCACAGGAGCCGTTTTCATTGTTTCAAATGTAGCTCAGTATTTCAGGCCTTTGCTCAAGCGATAGACACTGGGAGATAGTTTTGTGCTCTGTCCTTACAGATCTAAGTGTATGAGGAGAGATGTTTCTGTGTTTTGGAAAGTAGTAAAAACATTTGCTCTTTCCTCACACATCTGTTTTTGGCTACTGCACGAGAGAGAATCCTTTGTTAGACCTTTGATCTGATCTGACGTAGTTGGTTTTGAGTTCTTAGGGCTGAATTTATGTAATTAAGGGTTTTGGGGTTTTGCCAGTTAAATGATGCATAATAGTAGAAGGAAAAAAAAAAGCTTTAGATTTTTCAGACTTTCTTCTTAGGACCGTAATCTAGGGGATGATGTCAGGAAGAAAGCTGAGGCTCCTTCTAACTTCCTGTGACTGTCAAGTGACAGCTTTTCTTGTTCTCATTTTGCTTGAATGGTAAGAGACAATGTGCTGGATTTCTTAACTGTGCCAAGGTTCTCATACATTGTGAAGCCATCCACTTTATTTTTTGAGAGTTGAGAATGTATTTTCCCCTCCCTTTGCCCTTTTTGTTTCATTTCTTGGGAATATGGGGTTTGCGTTCTGCTGAAACAGTGATGCAGATGTTGCACACAACATTGCAACAAGCCGTGCTGTCTGTTAAGGTGACAGCCGTAAGTCTTAAGCAAGGCTCATGAGGTACAAAAACTAGGAGAAAGTGCAGAATGCCAAAAACTTTTGACCAGATCTATGCTGCTAAATTTCATTAACGTAGCTGTGCTGGCTGGAAGCATGGAAAAAAACTTCCACCCGAGCTGACGGCGGTGTGCTGGCAGAACCTTGCTGGTGCAGCTGAGCCAAACAGAACTGCAGCTACACCTCCTTCAATGACATAACCTAGGCTGACAGGAAGAAAAAAAAAAATCGTTTTTGTTTTGCTGGCATGAGCTGTGTCCCCACAAGGGGGCCCCTGCCAGCAGAGTAAGGCTGAGTAAAGCTTCTCTGAGCTGAGAGGAGGCACTCCACAGGACTGGGGAGTGAAGGAGCACAGGCAGTGGGAGCAGTAGCTGTGTGACACTCACATCCAGCAATAGCCATCTGCTTTAGAGGGTCCTGCTTTTCCAGCTTACAGCCCAACATCTCATTTAGCTGATGGTACAGCAATAGTGGGAATTACTCCGTAAGGAGTGAAACGGATGTAGGTGAGGCTGAAATGCATCTCGAGGTATGCAGGACCTGATGTTGATTGTGGTTTATTACTGAATGAGGTGACGATAGTAGCACCTAACACTAGCAATAATGGTATTTACTTGCCAAACCCATTTTAGGTATTTCATGTGTTTTGTGTTGGTAAGAGAGCACACCACTTAGTGATTGCTGCATAGATGCAAGGGTGAGGAAGTTACAGCTGTTCTGTAATCCTTACTAGCTTCCAAAAGACCAGAATGTGCATTTTTAAAGCTCTAGTGTAGAGGATCTTTATTTATAATGCAGAAGGAAAAAAGTTTGCCCTTGATAAATAATTATATGGTTGCATCTGAGAATTACTTTTAAGTTGTTAACAGAGGAAAATAATTAGTATCATAAATATTGTAACACTGTTGTCTAAATAAATGTTGATATTAGTAATAACCACTGCATTAATTAGTGAATATTTTATAACTGAAGCTGAAAATGCTTCTGTAGGTCACTCAGCATCCCTGTGCAGGCTGCATAGTTAACCAAAATGACTCCGCTTTTTGTTTTGTCTGCTTAATCGGGACAGGAGAGCAGGATTTCTTTTCAGCACAATTCCTTGATTTCATTTCTAAATTAGCTCTTTGGAATCCTAAACTGAAAGCTTTTCAGAATAGCATTAGTCTTTTCTTTTGTGGCAAACTTTGGCAATGTTAGGTTTTGGCTTGCACCTTTTATTCTTGGTTTTGGTTAACTGTTGTGGGGGGTTGTTTGGGTTGTCTGCTGAAATAGGGGTGTCAAATGAAAGGCACCTATGTAAGGATCAAAAGAACTTTTGTTTCTGGTTTCCCTAAACCATATGAAGCTGAGAATAGCAAGTCATTCTTTGGCAAATTAGCAGGCTCCATTATTTGCATTGGGTGTATCTTCACCTTGTTTAGAAGGACAAAATTCAAAAGTATCAGTAGCCTTTTATGGTTCCATTTTTTAAAACACTGATGGCATGACATCACAGTCACCTGGAATTATACATTTCTGGTAAATCAGAGTTGCATTTTTGTGAGTTAGTCTTTGTGATGGCTCTATGTTTAAGAGTGGCTGGATTGTTTCTTTTGTGTTGAGCAGGTTTAATTCAGTGTGTTGCACTTCTTTCAGATTCAAGCAGTTGTACCGTATCAAGTAAATAACCATAAAAGATTATGATGATCATATTTAACAAACTACAGCTGATGCTCTCCATGCTAATTAAGGCATTACAAAAAACCAGTTGCTCTTATGATAGTGTATTTCTTTTCCAAGCTAAGCTTTTCTATCTTAATAATGATATGTGTTAAGAGAATTCTGAACTACTCTCCAAAGAGTTTCTTCAAGCTTTTTGCCTGAACTGTCAGGTCAGAGAGATCTTGACACATTCATTTGGGTTTATAAACTAGATAATGCTCTCTGATGGGACAATTGTTTCATAGAAATGCTTTATGCTGCAAAGTAATTGACTGTGAGAGTTCTAAATCATCAGTCTCTTTTGAAAAAGCACTAAATAATTGAAAGACATGTTCCTCTTAATGATTTTGAAAATTTATAGAATACTGTCAATAATAGGGAAAACATTGTGGTTTTTTTCCCCTTTGCTGTGAGCATTAAATAGAAATATTATTTGCTCTAATTCTTCAGAACTGGAGGCCTATGCAGGTGTCATCAGTGCCTTACGTGCACAGGGAGACCTTACAAAAGAGAAGAAGGATCTTCTTGGAGAACTCTCTAAAGTGCTTAGGTAACCCTGATCTTTTTAAACTAAGAACCATGACCTGTTTTCTTTTAAGGTGTTGCATGCTTTTTCTTTCACCGGGATCACGGTGTAAATCTGAATTTGGAGAAGTAATTTTGCATGTTTCAGAGGTTTCATTCCTGTTCTGCTTGGAGTTTTTAATAAGGAAAACAAGCATGCTTCTGTGGTAGAAGTTTTACTGGTTTGTTGGTGCGTTATGGGATACTGAGTGTTAGAAGGCTTACAGCCAGGTCATGCTTGTACACTGGCTTGTGGTTTTGTCAAGGTAGAACTTCAAGGTCTTTGAGCCCAAGGTACCTGAAGAAAGAATGCTACATGTCCTGTGTGAATTTTTCTGCTGTATTCTTTAAATGTATTGCTCTCATTAGGAGGTTGGATTCTGGCTGTTTTTCAAGGCCACCCTATGAGCAGTAATGTTCTTTTCATTCTTCAGTAATATTTTTGAGCAATAATACAGTTGATTCTCTCTCACTACGATAGCAAGAGTTAAGTGACAATCTTAAATGTAAAGTCCTGTTCCCTTTCTTCTCTTAGATTATTCGTAAGTTTAATTTTAGCTGGATTTTTTTGGAATGTTCATCTCTTCCTCTGATTAAAATATATTGCTTTATTGTTTTTTTGATAGTATTTCAACAGAGCGACATCGTGCTGAAGTTCGGAGAGCAGTAAACGATGAACGACTAACAACAATTGCACACAAGTAAGTTCCGGGTCATTTTGTCCCTGATTTCCGAAAGTACCCTTTGGGAAATCCGTTATGCCTTAACTGAATGGTAGAATTTTGAAGATTGATGGTGGTTTAAAGAATCAGTAGTTAAAACACTGCATGGATGAAGGAATTACTGTATCAGACCTACAGGGACCTAGAAACAGTTATTTAGTACCTTGACATTTTGGATCCAAGGCCATCCCATTCACTGTGGAAGTACAATGTAAGAAACAGTTTTTTGGCATGGAGACCTTTCTGTAAGATAGACCAGAATAAACAGGGAATGGGGAAGATAGAGAAGCTTCTAAGTAGGATGAACATGTTGGCTTTTTTGTTTGTTTGTTTTGCTTTTAGTTTTGTTTTAATCAGTTTGGAAAGGCCGTATTAAGTGGAAAGAGGAAACTACATAGGAAAGACAAAAGAGAGGGAAAGAGGTGGCAGATTAGTGGAAAACAGTGTATCAGCACAGAAAGGAAAAAATGGTCAGAGTAGAAAAAGCTGCAGCAAGCTGATGACATCAATGTCCACCACTCTGCGATGCAGCTGCTGTGCTGGCATCAGTTGGGCTGGTTCCTCCTTGCATTTGCTTTCACAAGCTCCATGTGATTTTGAGAGACGGAGGAGCAATAGATCAAGTGGTTATGTATCTTTGGTAATTACTTAATAGTCTTGCTATTAAGGACTGTCTTTAAACAGAGCTGCATTGTAAGTGTCTGTATTTTTTTTTCTGTGTTGCAGCTGTTGATTTTTTTAAGTTTGACTGTTGTAGCTTAGGTGTTGTGAGGAGGAAAAAAGGAAATCGTATGAATAGCAGGACACTTGGAGTTAGCAATTGCTTGATCCAAGACTGGTCAAAATCAGCATACTTGTGTAGTACTGTAGACGGACCCTTAAGTTTTAATGTTCAAGTTTAAAGATTTAGAAGTATGCTGTTCACCAAACAAAACCCACCGACTTCTTACACCCCTTTAAAGAAGTGGGGGAGGGATAATGAAAAGCATTTAGGTGTCAAATCAGGATTCTTTTCCTGAATCAAGTTTTCCTTTTAAGTAGTACTTGTGACCTTAGCATTTTGCAGAATGTGAATAGTTTGTCCTGAGATGTTGCACTTCAATGAAATACTATAATCCAGACAAAGTGCAATCCTGAAGTGCTGCTTTTCTTTATTTCTTTTCTTTATTTTCCTGTGGTGATTCCTTATGAGTGATAGTTGGTAATACAGTATTTCACTTACATAATTCTCTTAACTCATTAGGAAAACCTACTTTGCTAGCTTTTGTACCCTTTATTTTTTTGTTTTAAAGTGTATTTTTACCTCAGCTTATGTAGCTCTCTTTATACGATGTGCATATGTATGAGGAATGCTGAAGCATGTCAAGATTTATCAACAGAGCAGATACTCTGAATTTTACAAACTACTTTGTAGTAGCTCTTGCTGCAACTTGCTTGAAATATTTCATATGAGAAGTTATTTTTTAAACTACATTAATATATTAAACAGGTTGATTTGCTTAAGAACATTACAGCACTGAAAATTAATTTGCCGTTTTGGTTTTGCTAATTTGATAAATGACTCATGTCAAACAGTCAAAAATACTTCTCCATCTATATAAGAACAGTGTTTTTATGAAACATTCTAGTGTGGGTGTAAGTACTAAGGTTAAGAGCAAATTAGAGCAGAAAACTGCTTTCTGTTTAGGAAGATGCTCAGGGTGTATTTAAATAATTTCATGTTCTGTGACCTCGTTTAAGACTACTTTAATAAACATCAGAAACTCTTCTGTTCAGGTAAAACAAAATTTGCCTTAGAAGCTGAGAGTTTTTCCCTGTAACATAATCCATTTCAATAGTCTTTTATGAAATCTATTTGGTTTCTTGGTGTTTTCATATTACAGAAGTAGAGAGTATACCAAGTCTGCCTGAACAGTAGCTAACCTAACGTAGAGGGTTTGAGTATGGTATTCACACACCTCTGGCCCTTGAACGGCTCTGTAAAAAAAAACAACAAAAGAAGAATCAACTCTTCAATTTAAAATGGGATGTTTTCTGTATCAGGTGACAAAAATGCAAAGGCTTTCATGAAATGAAGAAAATTGAGTATTAGTGCTCTAGTATGTCTTAAACTTTTAGACTTTAGTGCCTTTTAGACTTGCACTATTGGAAAAAAAATGTACTTAAATGAGATACTGAGTATTTGGAAACTCATCAAAATACTTACAGAATGTGCATTTCTGTTTAGTATGTCTGGACCAAACAGCTCTTCCGAGTGGTCTATAGAAGGCCGTCGACTGGTGCCACTGATGCCACGACTTGTTCCACAAACAGCTTTTACTGTTACCGCAAACGCTGTTGCCAATGCCGCCGTTCAGCACAACGCGTCTCTTCCAGTTCCTGCAGAAACTGGAAACAAAGAAGGTGAGAGAAAGATGCTATTCTGCTGCAATCTGTGGGAATGTAAAAACAGTGTCACAGTTGAAATTGGTGTCTTAGGTTTTAAGTGTTAAATGTTAAAGATATTTTTTTGAGGCGAGGTTGGACTGGGCTTGGAGCATCCTGGTCTAGTGGAAGATGTCCCTGCTGATGGCAGGGGGTTGGAACTTTAAAGTTCCAAAGTCCAAGGGGGTGAGCTTTAAAGTTCCTTCCAACCCAAGCCATTCTATAAACCTATGAAGAAGAATCCAAATCTTTTTTATCAAACATTATTCACGGAAATATAAAACACCCCTTTTTGTAAAGATCCCTTTGTGATATCTGCAGCATTAATCTGACTGCTTTGTGTTATTGACACTTTAGCAACTGAAATATAAAAACAACCCAGTTTGTCAGGAAATTACATTCACTGTCTAACTTCATCAGCTCTGTAAACTTTAAAAACTTGAACTGATGGCTTAAGATTTTGTTAAGTTCTATAAGTGATGAAAGATGTTTCAGAAGGTTTTATTTTACAAATGCAAGTAGGTTTTGGTGAAAGTCAAGAAAATACTGCTTTGCATTTTTTCCTTCAGATTAAATGTACTATGGTAACAAATAAAAAGGTTGCTTTCTGCTTTCCCTATGCTTTTAAATAATGGTAATACACATTCCAACTAGCTTGGCTGAGCAGGCTTGAATTAGGCTTCATACAACTGGAGCATGTGTAACAGTTGAAACAAGCTGTTTTATCCTGGTTTTGTGAGAAATACTGTATCACTGTGCTGTTACTTAAAAGCAATAGTTTAAAAAGCTCGTTAGCACAATCAGTTCTTCTCTACTGAAGGAATATGTTGGTTTTTTCAACTGATGTACTGTTGAGGCAATAGCACTTTTCTGTCAGTTACTAATCATTTACTGAAGAGCAAAAAGATTGACATATTGAATTAATGCTAAAATTTGAAACAACGGATTATAAAGTAAAACAAAGATCAATACAAAAAAAATCTCACATTGGCAGCACAGATTTTTGGGGATGGAAGGAGGGGAGGTTAGATTTCTGTGTTGTCTTTGAAGACCATTAATTCCATGGCCATGCTTAGCTCAAACTGGGGAGTATTCCACAGTAACAGGATTGCAGAGGCAAATACACGGATAATGACCCAATAAGTCTTTGGCTTCCATTTCAGTTGTAAAAATAGTGATAGAATAATGGGATTCTGCACTTCAGTTATATGGAAGGTGTCTTTTCTCCTCTTCAGTGGTGGTTTGCTATTCCTACACAAGTACCACTTCAACCCCAACATCCACCCCTGTTCCAAGTGGCAGTGTAGCAACAGTGAAGTCCCCCAGACCTGCCAGTCCAGCCTCCAATGTAGTCGTCTTGCCAAGTGGAAGTACTGTTTACGTCAAAAGTAAGTGATACTAGCAACTGATTAACAAAAGGGAAAGAAAGGGACAGCATGGCTGAAGCATAAGACTGAGTTAAACACTCCAACCTCGGACAAGTCATTTAAGGCCTCTGTGCCTTCGTTTAGTCTAGAGAATGAATTGATTGCTTCCCTTTTTCAGAGAAATAGTGTTCAGGATAAGTCCACTCACTGCAAAATGCTGCAAGGAGCAGTAAAGCTGCAAGGACAACAAGTGAAAAATATTTTGAAAATTAAATATAGAAATTTCTGTGTATCAGTGAATTTCTCATCCATCTTGTTGAGAGCTAATGCATGATAGTCACTTACTTGAGTTAGAAAAGGTTCCTCATTTCCACTTTCACAGTTGACATAGAACTTTTTTTTTGGATGCAGTTTGGTAAGGGTTTGTGCTTACATACCATGTCTGGCCATTTTGTGATTTACCTGGAAGTCAGTCTTGGTGAGGCTTGTGTTCCTCGAGAGCTGCAAAAACTCTATACGAATTCCTAGCAGTTACCCATCTTCATGTATTTAAATCTGGAAATCCAGGACATAGAATCTAGAAACAGTCTTTTTTCCTGAGTGTGTATGTATCCCTATCTTTGTTGGGCTAATAAGTCAGCTGATTCTAAAAGCAGATTATGTTCTCATATATATGCCCTTGTCATGGGTAGCTTTATTTTACTATTAAAATGTTTCCTTCAGTTCTTATTTGATTCTGTCAAAATAACAAATAAAGATTAATAGTGAGGTAGATAAATGCTATTTTTATGCTTGCTCTGTATACCTTTTAGTCTTTATACTATATATATACATCTGTATAAGCTTCTAGCTAGTCAGAAATGCCACACAGTACGTAAATATAATGTTACTTGCAAGCAACCATCGTTAATGGCTGTCAACCCATGAAACCCATTACATTAAGGTTTTTCATTTTTCTGATATGTGCACTAATCACATGGCTTTCATTTCAAGATTCAGAGGAAAATGTTCTTAGCATCTTAAAATTTTAATGTAAACTTCAGTGAATTATTACATGGTAATGACTGTCAAATGATTCTAGACACATGATGCAGGGATGATCATTTTTATTGTTTGTCCCTAGATTTCATTTTTTCCCTACGTCATGTGCTTCATTTTGTTGTTATTGTTTTTATTTACTTTTTTTAAAGAAATTATGTGTCTTTCAGAATATGTTACATCAATCACATTAATTTTAACAAACCTGCTTAGGAGCAAATTTGGGAGATCTGAGTTGCAGTCAGGACTTTTTCACTGGTCTGTGGTGTAACCTCTTCCAAGTCACAGTCTGATTGAACCTTTCCCCATGACTGCTTCCTTACTTACCAAGTGTGAGTTACAGTCAAGTTGTATTATGTATTAACTAAATGTCTGTGGGAAACTTTGTACAGCAATTTCTAACATGAAATGATAAGAATAACATTGTTGCAAAACCCCAGCAGTAAAAACAGGAGGTGAAATGAACTGTACTTAACATAAAATAATGCTTTGCTAGTTTAATATTACTTTCTTATGTCTTGATTGATTGGTCGATGGGTTTTTTTGTGGATGAGGACTACAAAGTTTTCTCTATTTCTTGGTGCCTCACCAAAATAATAACTGTGTCCTGGCATCCTAGCTGCATGTGGATTTTGGATTTAAATGGATTCTGAGATTTTTAAATTCCTGCACATGTTCAATATGATTAGTGCACTCACAGTAACAGTTAAAAGCTTGTCCATAATAAACCTTAAAGTTATGTAATCAAACCTCTGCTTTATAGAGGGACATCACCATGAGGCTTATTCAGGGCCATAAAGTAAATTATTGTTTAGAGCTTTGAAATCTAGTTTTGTAGATCGCACTTCACTTGTCCTGCTGCAGCCAACTAAAGCTACATTTTTGAAGTTTGCTTCTCTTCCCTAGTTCAGTTTCCTGTCTCTGTGGATACAACTGTCAGCCTTTGGAAGCGTACCTACAAATGAGCTGCTAGTCCTGCTGAGAGAGAATACCATTTTTCAGAAATTGCCTATTGTGGTACTGGGCAGTTTCTTGTTCATGTTAGTTCTTGCATCTTCACTTTTTGAATGCCAGAATATTTAGTAATTTTAATTAGAGATTGGCCGTAATTACATCTTGGCTCTAATTAGAGATTGACTACTAACCAAGTTTGCTTTGATTACCAGCAAGACTGCTTTTTGCTGTGATGGTGTGCTTTTGTCTTTAAATCCCATGCACATGGAAGATTTTCAGTCGTCTCCTCCATAGGCAGGATTGTATCTCTTCGGCTTCTCTCTGATTGTTTTTATGTGTTTTGACGCAGGTTAACATGGTAAGCATCAATAACAGGATTGCAGATTTTTCAAGGTTGCTAGAGACCTTCAAGATTATCTAGGTCAACCATCAACCCAGCGCCATCATAACCACCCCTAAACTACATCCCCAAGTGTCTCATTCAGATACCTCTTGAACACTTCCATACTGTCATCTCCCTGGGCAATTTATTCCAATGCATGACTACTCTTCCAGTGAATTTTTTTTTTTCTAATATCTAATCTGGACCTCCCCTGGCACAATTTGAGGCTGTTTCCTCTTGTCCTGTCACTTGTTACCTGGGAGAAGAGCCCAACCCTCACCTGGCTACACCCTCCTGTCAGGGTGTTGTTGAGAGCAAGAATGTCCCCTCATAATCTCCTTTTCTCCAGTCTGAGCCCCCCCCGCTCCCTCAGCTGCTCCTGGTGCCCCAGACTCTTCCCCAGCTCTGTTCTCTTCTCTGGATGCACTCCAGCACTTCAATCTCTCTCTTGTCAGGAGGTGCCCAGAAGTGACTCTAGGACTGGAGGTACTTCACCAGTGCCCAGCACAGGGAATGGTCACTGCCCTGGTCCTGCTGCCACACCAGTGCTGGTACAGGCCAGGTGCCATTGTCCTTGCCCACCTGCGCACACCTGGCTCATATCCAGCCGGCTATTGACCATCATCCCAAAGTCCCTTCCTGCTGGGCAGCCCTTAACCCCCTCTGCCCCCAGCCTGTAGCTCTGCATGGGGTTGTTGTGACCCCGGGGCAGGACCTGGCACTTGGCCTTGTTGAACCTCAGCCAATTGATCCATCTCCTCCAGATCCTTCTGTAGAGCCTTCCTGCCTTCGGTGCTACCCAGGAGCTGTAAGAGGTTTGCAAGGTTATTAAACTGTGTCTTCCTGTAATCTAGACCAATTTATGAACCTGTTGCCTACTTTGGCAAGTTTCATTTGGATTTAAGATCCATTAATCATGCTGTTATCCTTTGCTGAGCTGAATATTGCAGCAGATTTTTTTCTATGTGTGCAGTGTATGATTGTGAGGAAGAAACAACTCTTTTGAGCCTGGACTTCTTACATTTTTCATGATTGTGTGTTAGGTACCATTTTATATCTGTTGCGCAAAATACACCAAAGGAGGCAAAAGCTGATAAAGTGAGGATTGACCTTCCCAGTTAAACTATACAATAAAAAAAAAAATTATATCCTAAGATGCTGTATTGAGGTGAAAGGCAGAAGAGTACTGTAAGGATAAACGTGACATGAAAGTAGGTGCAAAGGCTGAAGTCTAAGAAACCTATGGGGGATAAACTTTGATAGTCCAGTTGCTGTAAACAAAACCACCACCAAAAAAACCCAAAGTAGTGTAAAGTTTTAAACTAAAATGTGCATGGCATTATCCCAGTCCCCTTGTGTGTGTAGTCTCATTAGTCAAACTTCTGGAGACAAAATGAAACCGTGTACTGGCCCTTATGTTAATCTCTCAAACTGAATGAAGTAACCCAGTAACTGAGTAGCTTGGGGTTTTGGGTGATTTATCTCTGATTCATGGCACTGTGAGTGTGGCCCATATCAAGGACTAAGATCATCTGAGGTGTGATACAGTTTGGTTGTGATCATAAGATGTAATTTATCCTTTATTTCTTTTTATCTTATTTTAAAGAGGGTGTAAGACTCAAAAAAAGTGTTTCAGAAAGCACTGAGATCTGCAGACAGGGGAAACGTAATTTAGAAAAAGTATTTCTTTTCCAGGTGTCACCTGCTCAGATGATGATGAAAAGCCGCGCAAAAGACGGCGAACGAATTCTTCTAGTTCTTCCCCTGTTCTCCTGAAAGAAGTCCCGAAGGCAGTGACTCCTGTCACTAAAACTATCACAGTGCCTGTAAGTGGCAGCCCCAAAATGAGTAATATAATGCAGAGCATTGCCAACTCCTTACCACCACACATGTCGCCTGTGAAAATAACCTTCACTAAGCCCTCAACACAGACAACAAACACCACAACACAGAAGGTATGTGGGGGAAGCTGCCAAATGTTACTTTATTCTGGTTTTGTCAATGAATAAGATGTGATGTTTGACTCTTCCTTTCTATGATCTGACTAGCTGTTTTTTAAGGATTGCGCTTGGGATAAGGTAATCCCCCTTTAAAACGAACAAAGGGAAAACCAAACTCTTGTATGAATTTAGTTCACCTGTGTGTGAAAGGACCTGGATTGACAGCCGTGGAGACTGAAGCCCTCTTTTTATCCACAGAACAGGTACAGCACAGGCAGCGGGAGTGCAAGCTTCCCCCAGACTGCCCCACCAATGTGCCTCAACCCTGACCTGAAGGGACCACTTCTAGGGATGAGAGGGGATTCAGTCTCCATGCTCATTCAATTCTTGGCCTGTCTGGTGAGACTGCCAACAAGGTTACCAGTTAGTACCATTTGTGGTGTTGGGTTTTGTGATATGGACACTAGTCCACTGAGAACTGGATCACATAGGCCACTGAACAGCCTTCAGATGGTAACAACTATTGGTCAAAGGTAATCTTTCTTATTTCTATTTTCCTTATTTATAATTATTCTTTGCAGTAGTAGAATTCCAGGAGAGATGGCATGGGTTTTCCCTTGCCAAACCTTTTACCTAGAGACTAATTTTTTGGGGTCTATAACGCTTATTCTTGGAGCTGGTCAAAGTCCGGGGGGGCTTTATTTTCTTTGCAGTACTAGTCTGCCATTTCTCATTCTACATTAACAGTGTTACAGTGGTCAAAATCAGTTGCATTATTTCAGCTGAGTGTGCCTAGCTTTCACCACAATGCAGTGTGCAGAAAAGATTTTCCTTGTTTAAATTTTTGATTGGACTTGGATTTTTAAGTGCCTAATCTATGGCATGACTATATTTGCATTCTTTAGGAGGCATTTCAGTTGTGTCTGTTTTTCTGTTCCGAAGATGTAAAAGAAAAGATGAATGGTTCAGACCAAGTTCGTTCTTGGTACAGTTATTAATTACGGCAGACTTAGGGAGAGGTAGTGTCTCTGTGGAATTAATTTTGCCTCGATACCAACAGACTTATGGTAGGCTGGCTGCTAACAGTTTTTTCCGGCTGTGAGACTTTGACTATTGAGCTCAAACCTTTGCATGGTATTTTTTCTACTAGTCTTCTTAATTGCTTATGACTCTTTTCAGATTAGCAGAGTTCCTCTGTCCTGATTTTTGGAAACTTTAAAACCAAGTAAGATTAACTGAAGTAATGTGTGATAAAGATCTTGCTTTCTGACCTCTTCCCGCTCCAGGGAAGATGCTTTCATTTGATTCACTGTTTTTTAGCAGCGTCCTTAATCAAATTTCATCTCTGAATACATGAGAGTATAAGAGAAATCCATGAGTGAGCATAAACCATCAGATTAAATGTTCTGCATTCAGTGCAGCAAATCCACAGCTACTACAGGGCTTAACCTATCCATCCTATTGCACATTAGGGTTGTAATTTGTGCAGGAAGAATTTTTTGCTTTAAACATCTGTAGGGTTGTATTAAGTATGGGGTTATATATCATGGAAATTAAAGACAGTGTACTAAGTCTCCAGAAGAGTCAACTGTTGATAGGACCTTTACTGCAGTTGCGCCTCTACACTTGTTCTGACATGGAAATTTTAGGGTTTGCTTTGCATTCTATTATTTGACTGTCTCACTAATCTGCAATGACAGAATTGTGTGTTTTGTTACGCAGCCAGCATAGCATTTGTATCTGAACTTGTCACACTGCCCTCTTTTGTTGGATTTAGATATGCCAAAATATATAACTGGATGATTTTGGTGGGAGAAATCCCCTTTAGTAGTTTTAAATTAAATGTCAGTCTCGTTCATTCATATCCAGCAGCACATTTCCGATTTGAGTGTAAGTTGTTAGATGTGAATGAAATTCTTTGATTCTGCATGCCAGCTCTTTGAATTGTTTTGACATTTTAGTAGGTTGGAGGAAAATTTGTCATAACAACTAATAATGTCGCAGCTCCAGTTTCTGGATTCTCTTGTAATAAAGTCACCTGTCTAGGACACAGAAGGAATCTAGCTAATGAGGTTTCTGGCAGTTATAATACCTTTATTTTTTTGGGAACTAAGTTTTGACATCTCTCGAAATAGATCTGACAGGACTAATTTCAGTACATGTTGGGAATTAGATTTTACTGTAATAATTAAAACAAACAACAACAAAATTACCACATTGATTTGTGTGTGTATGTTTAAAGTCAGGCAGTTTCTCTGCTGTAAAACATGGGATGCAGTTTTGGTACCCGTGATGAGATTATTTGGATCATTTCAACATACATGAGAAAATAGTACTTCAGAAATATAATGGTTGCAATTTGAACTTTAATACTTAAATTTTTACCTGAATTTTATGTTTTCTAGATATACTTCATACATTAAGATTACTGAATTTTGCTCTGCTCTGTTAATTTTGAAAGATGAGATAGAATAGACAGACCCAAACCTGCTTAGTTCTAGTGTAGCAGTCACTGTTGAACTATAATGCTTTACAGGCTTTATTCCTTCCTTGATTAAAGTGTTTTTAAGGGATAATCTTGGACTTAAGGAAATGCAGTGGTCTACAGGAGTTGCAGTTATGCCCAGATTCATTCTACATATCCGTACTTAGTTGTGATGCTGAACTTGCCCTGTTGTAGTATAGTTTATATTCACACTAACGTGTAATGTGCCTATTTTAACTGCAAGTTGTCCTTTGGCTGTATTCCTAAATTAGTTACCCGGCATGGAATGGAGCTGACCCTAAACTTCAGACAGTTGGGAAGTATTCTTAATGTGTTAACTGACAGTTTAAGAAACAGGATAAAACTCCGGGGTGTATATTAGAATCTTTTCACTTCCAATTCTCACACTAGAACAAGCTGTGTCATGTTCAGCTCATCTGCATGTTTGTAGCCCAAGAGCAATTTGAGAAAGGTGTTTTGATTAAATCAAGATTAGGCAGAGTACAAAAATAAGACTGGTGCAGAGAAAATGTTCTCACTGGAGAATTCAATCAATTAGAAAAGCAGCAGAATGTGGAAACCTTGTCTTTCAGACACTGATTAGTTGTGGTCAACCTGCTATAGCTTGTGGGGTTACTAAGGTTTTGGTTTTCCTCAGGTCAAGATATTAAAGGGTTATCTAAGCAGCAGAGACCATAAAACTAAGAACTGAGGCAAAAGGAGAGGCAGAACCAGCCATGGTGGTGAAATTTGCTGCTTTTATTCCATCCATGTGGCTATTTCCCTTTTTTTTTTCATTTTTCTTTAAGCAAATTATAAACTCGTAATTTCTTGCTGCTTGATCTGTCACTTAAGTCTATTTCTGGTGCCATTATCATATTATTTCTTTATCAGGCAAGGTTTCAGTAGTGCTTGGCTAGCAGTGTAAGACTTTGTGTGTGAGCTGACACAGGTTTTCTTTGCCCATTTTCTATCAACTTACTTTTCTATCAACTTTTGTTACATTGAATCGTTAATAAGTTTAAATTTTCAAGGTTTTAATAAACAAAATTTTTGTTGGGACAATAGCATTATTAAAATAATTTCTCAATATTCTTGCTTGATAAACTGAAAATGTACTTTTGTGCTTCTTTTTCTATTTTAACTGTGTAAGTACAAGAAGTGACATATAAGTTGAATAAAAGGAATTTCTTTACGTAAACAGTCCCCATTTTCAATACTTAATAAATGCGTCATTTTCTAGGTCAGTTGCATAACAACAGACTTCTTCCAATGCTGTCATGAATTCTGTGTTTTTCTATGTCAGATCAGATTTATGGAGTTGTAGTTGTAACTCGCACTGGGATGATGTTTATTCTCTTCAGACAAATGGTTTTCAGACAAATCAGAAAGAATTTCATGTTATTAAGAGCACTAAATAAAGCAGAAATTGCTTCAAACCTAAACCATTTTTCTTTCACTGATGAAATATTTTTACAGCCTTGTAGATCAAAAACGTTTCCCATTACTGACTCAGCAGGTGCTTGTTAATTGTTAAAAAAAAATCTATTTTCTCTCATTGCTGTTTCTTGATATTTTTGCAAGATTTGGGAGAATGGCACTTAAAACTTGCTGGAAATCCATTCTCTTAAAATGGGTTTCAAGCTTCCTGGCCCAGTTTAATGAAGTCAAATTCATTCCTGTCTGTTTGCCTTCAGACATGAGATAATTCTACTTTAATTGGATAGTAATTGTTTTCCTTAAAAATCTAACTAATTTTAAGAAAACGTTAATCACCACTTCCTCAAAATAATTGAAATTTTTTTCTTGCGAGCATATGTGATTGACAGTCTTACAAGCTCTTAATAAACATGTATCCCTAAAACTAATTACACAGACAGACATTTTCCTGAAATTCTATGCTTCTAAATAAATGCAAAGAACAAATGAATTTCTTCTTGTTTTTTTCTTTTTTCAGGTCATAATAGTAACCACCTCTCCAAGCTCAACTTTTGTACCCAACATCCTTTCCAAGTCCCACAACTATGCAGCAGTTACAAAACTTGTCCCAACATCAGTCATTGCCTCAACTACTCAAAAACAGCCCGTGGTTATCACTGCTTCTCAGTCCTCTGTGGGCAGCAGCAGCAGCTGCTCCACTCCTTCCTGCACTGCAAATACTATTGCTGTGACTGCTGTAGTGTCGTCCACACCGTCAGTGGTTATGTCAACAGTAGCACAAGGTATGGCAATTCTCTTATAAAGGCTCTTTCACTGGGGAATTGGACTTGGCATTGAGAATAGCATTGGGGAGATGCACTTTTTTTTTACATATGATGAGTGGAGCACAGGACATGTGAAAGAAATCTGCTGATGAATCTAATCCAAGAGACTCCACAAAAGTTCTTGTTGAACTCTTTTCCTCTGTACTTCAACAGTTAATGTGCAGATCCTCTTTTTTAAGAGGAGGTGAGGTGGTGTGACCTAGCTCTAAAACAGTATAACCTCAAAATTACTGGCATTAAGAACTTTGCCTCATGTATAGAAAAATGTGTATTTCCAATATTTGAAGGTGATTGCATCTCTAAAAGCCTTATTTACAAAAACGTGTAAAGTTAACATCGAATAAATACAACTTATAAACATGCCCAGATAACAATTCTGAAAGGTAGAGAAGTGTTTACACCTTTTTATTGGTGTATTTTTTCAGCATGTCAGTTTTAAAGTCCTTCATAATTAAGACCTGAATGGCCCTGATTAAAGTTCCTAGGTTTCTGATTTCAAATTCCAGCTGTGTGTGCTAGCTTGACTGTTTCAGCTTCACAGCCACCAGCTAGCATTTGAAAGGGAAGCTGTGAATGAATGAACCTTAGTGAGCAACACTTGAAAGAAAAACTGCCTGACAGTGACAAGAGTCACATCACAATTTTTCCTGGTCTGTATTTTCCATTCTTGTTCCATTCCACAAAACATTGGGTAGGCATATCAAGGCTGAGGAGATCTTTTCCTTCCCTATTGCTTGTATTAATATAATGAGATGTTAATCTATGGAGCAGAAGGGCTCACAGCAGGCTTTAATATTTTCTGAACCATAGATTTTTTGTTGGGTTTGATCATGGAAGAGACTTTAATTCTAAAGTACATTAGGGGGAGTATCTCTCTAACAGGTTTTTTTCCAAGACTGTCAGTGTCATTGCAGAAGATGCTGGTGAAAAGTTTTGTGACGTTAACTGATAATCTCTTCAAATGTAAAGTTAAACTCATGAATGAGAGAAGCTGCCCGAGGAAATGGTGTAACCATCTTAAATGATGCAGTGAGAAAATGGTTGCTTATTTAGATTGCCAGAATTGTACCTTTACTATTATTTCTGTCATTATCACTGCCATCTGTTTCAGTTTTCCACTACAACTGGGATTTGGTTAAAAATTACCTTCATAAGATATGGACTTTGTTTGTCTGTCTTGGTGCTTACAGATGTGTAGTTTAGAGTTATATACAAAGCCAGATTTGCTGTAAGTGTTGTGACAGCTATGTAGGGGAATGACAGAAATAAGTAATAAGATTTATTTGGGTACTTTGTCTTTCCATCTTATTGCAAACTCCTTTAAATCAATTTTACTTGTAAGATCACCTAACCTAACAGCACAAAACAGGTGTTGCACAGTTTTATAACTTACATACCATTACTTGATTTTTTTTTAAATGCCATCCAACTCTTTTGGTAACAGATACTCCCTTCCAATGTTGATGGGTTTGATATTTGACATCCTTCTATTGCCAACTTTTTGTCACTGTGATTTTAGAATCATTGAATCGCGGTGTGGTTTGAGTTGGAAGGGACCTTAAAGATCTAGTTCCAGCCCCCCTGCCAGGGGCAGAAACACCTTCCACTAAACTATGTTGTTATAAATATTTATAAATACAAATATATATTTAAAATGCTTTAACTATAGGTATTTTGCTGTCTTGAAGCTTAAAGACGAGACTTTGAAAATATTATTGAATTATTTGTATTACAAAAGGTGCAGAAGTAGACTGGGTTCATGGTCTTTCCATTAGCTGCTGTTCTGCTGCCACACTGAAAATCTGTATAAAGCTCCATTGCCTCCTAACAGAGCACTTCTGCTACATGGGAGTTTTATTTCCTCGCATACATCAATGCATTTTTCAGTAGTAAAGATAGTTGAAATGCAAAATTATTTTAGAAATTGTAAAATTTTTCTTTCTCATTGCACTGTTCAATCTTAAACCATTTACTCTTTCACAGGTGTGTCTACATCAGCAATTAAAGTTGCCTCTACCAGACTACCTTCCCCAAAAGGTTTGGTTGGGAATCCAACTCAAATCTTAGCACAGTTTCCCAAACAGCATCAGCAGTCTCCCAAACAGCAGCTGCACCAAGTCCAACAGGCCCAACAGCAGCAGCAGCAACCGCAGCAGCAGCAGCTGGTGCCGTGTTCTGTAGCCCAGCAGCAGCCACAGCAATCTCAGCTGCCAGCTGGCATCAAGCCCACCATTCAGATCAAACAGGAATCAGGTAGTTGGAGTTGATCTTGGGTCACATTGGTGAGGTCTGACTGCAACTCAGGAAAGTCAGGCAGAATTCTGTCCCAAAATGTGCATGGGGGAGTGGTCATGAAGGCATAATTTCTTGAGTACAGATTTGGCTTTAAACATGAATATAAGTAGATAGTGGGGGATGTTTTAATGTTTTAAAGTAATAGTACTTAAAGATTTTGGTTATTTCACTTTTCTTGTTTGGTTCAGGTATTACAGACCATGCTTTAGGTATATATGTTTTATCTTAGAGGTTGAGAGGTTTGTAATTAACTTCTAAAGTAAAATTATTGGCAACCTGAAACACACCAGTTTTCTGAAGATCCAAGAGTTGTTCAACTATATCATCTGGAAAAAGAAGTTACTCCATGTTTTAATTATTTTCTTCGGTCCAGAAATCAAAACATACTTTTGAGGTACATGTCAAAACAAATACAGTTAGATCTGGAAGTTGGACTGGATTCTTTTTGTAACATTGATTCATTCAGCTGACTTTGGGCAAGTCATGTAATCTTTCTTTCTTGGCTTTTCTCTGCTGTAGCACACAGTTCTTATCTCAGCAAGAAGTAGAAAGAAATAAAGGTTGCAAAGTTATCCAGTTTTCAAAGAAGTGCTATAAAAGTGCAAAGTATAAAAGTGGTTTTATGTATATTATAAAATCGGTATTTTATTTTAATCCTGTCAGTAAAATTATTATTTTATATCATACTATTTAAGTCAAGGAATTAAAATAGACCATGGAATGAAAAAATAAACAGCCCTACTCCTGTCCTTTGATAAAACTACCTTTTGGATTATAGGACCATTGCATAAGAAAAGTAATAGCTACTAATTAAGACATGAAAAAGGCTTCCAGCCACTGAACAGTATCAATATGAGCTTCATTTCATTGTCTTCTACAGTGGATTTAGGCTCAATGTGCTTTTTAGTTAAAAGTTTCTTTGGAAATACCATCTGATACCAATTCTTTCTGGAAGATGTGAATCAGTTTTTATGGAGACTTTACTTTTTATCCAGTTTTGTGTCTGGATGATGCGGAGGCTTCAATTTCTCTTTCAGTTTGGAGCTTACTTGCTCTGTACTGCTTTTATAGTCAGTATAAAGAGAAGAAAAGTCTGGAGGATGTTCCACATCTCAAGTGGACAAAATTTTTCACCTAGAAATACTTGTGTACAAATTAAGTGCTTCATCTAGATGGGATTCATCCAGGCTGTGTGTTCCATGGCATTTGGCCACCACAATGCAATGCATTTACCTCATGGAACAGGTCATAAGATGCACATCTCCTGGATGTACTTTTGAACAGATGTTGTGAATCTGCTGGTTTGTAGCTAAGAAGTGAATCTCACAGAGATCCCATTCCCCAACACAAAATGGAGAGAGAGGGAGCAGAATCCTGGCAGTACTAAGGTGCCCTCATCCTTTATTCTTACTGATTCTACTCATAGCTTAAGTGAAATTTCTTCGTAGCTTTAAGATAACCAGTAAATCAAGGGGAAAGAGAGCAGTTTACTTAATGTTCCCTAGCCAGTGTCACTGTTGCTTCCTTACAGTCACTAATACTCCTTCTGCAGAAATGTTTTTTAATTTATTCAGGGTGGTGAAATTTGTCTAGGCTAATTAAGACACATTAGGATTTACAGACTGAATGGATGAAGAATTACTTTGCTTCTAGATGGTTCATTGTATATGAACCAATTCAGTCTTGATTGTAACCTGTTGCTCCTGGGAAATGTTCTAGTTTTTTGTACCATGGACCAGGAAGAGTTAAAAATGACATCAAATCAGTGATGGAATGGACAGTGGAAGTAGCTAGGAACTGAAACAGGCACATGAAAGGCAAAGATGATGACTTCCTTGGTATTTGCAAAACAAACAAAAAAACCCAACCAAAACTAAGAAAAAAAAGATCAAGAATACATGGGCTCAGAATTGAAGCCTTGTGTGGCTACTTGCCCACTAGGCATTGGTCTGAGAAAGCATTTCAGAAAGTAACTTATCGTGCCTGTATTTTAACAGTGACCTTTCTCCTTTCCTAGGTGTTAAAATAATCACTCAACAGGTGCAGCCCAGTAAAATCCTTCCCAAACCAGTTACAGCGGCCTTGCCCAGCAGTAGCAATTCACCCATTATGGTGGTTAGCAGTAATGGGACTGTCATGACAACTAAACTGGTCACTACTCCCACTGGTAAGTTATGCCTCTGAGAAGGGAAGGGAGGGTAAACCCAGACATACAGGTGATCAAACATGGTTTCTTAGGTTAATAAAAAAGCACTTATCTCTTCCAAACAGTGGGCACAACAGCACATTCACAATCCTGTTACTTATTCTAGATCAGGATTTTTGCACTGCGTGCTCTTTTATTCCTCTGTTTGAATTGTTTCACAAAAATAGCATTGTTCCTTCCCCACTGGGTTTATTTAAAGGAAGTTTTCTTTGCAACCTATACAGATACTTTGCACTTCTGTAGCACCTTATATTACATGATTTATACTGATTTAACTCAAGCTGACAGGTCAGCACCATTCCTGTTTTGCATAGATGGACTTCAAAAGACATGTGACTTGCTCATAGTCCTGCAGTGAATTTATAAAAAGACCAGTAAATTGAAATTTAAGCTCCCAGTGTTTTTCTGGGCATCTGATTGCATTTGTGTTTCTAATAGATAATAATGCAGACTGTTCAGATTGTAAACTTGCATGAGGAAAACTTGAAAGGTAGCTTTATCCTGGTTTTCAGAAAACTCTTCGTTTCCTGATTTTTTTAGCATGGGCTGGGAATATTAGAACCATAAAATAATTATGGTTGGAAAAGCCCTGTAAAATGATCAAGTCTGACCATTAACCCAGCACCACCATGTTCACCACTAAAAACCTTGTCTGAAGTACCACATCCACATAGCTTTTGAATGCTTCCAGGGATGGTGATTCCACCATTTTCCTGGGCAGCTTGTTCCAGTGCCTGACCACCCTTCCCATGAGCAATTTTTTCATAATATCCTACCTGAACCTTCCCTGGCACAGCTTGAGGCCATCTCCTCTTGTCCTTAGCATAAACTAATGGTTAATATTCTGTTCATAACTTTTAAAGTACTCCACAGATACATTCTTGAGTATGTTAAAAAAACCAGAAGTTTTTCAGCTCATTTAGTTGGTAAAATCTGTATTGTGTTCTCTTGGATGTGAACACACCTTTCTTGACAAAACAATCTGCTTTGTTCTGTGATCTTTAGCAGTTAAGGGCAGTATCTGCAGCAGTACAAGCAAAATGGAATTTCAGTGTTTGTGTAGCTGTTGAGTTACTATTTTTGAGCAAGTTTCTTTTGTGGACTCAGTTCTCTTTCCAGCCAGAAAAGGACTACTTCTGAAAAAACAGCATTTATACTATGTTTAGAGGTTTCTTTTGTGCTTCTGTATGCTAAGTCCATAAAATTGCATCATTATTGTAAATTGTATTTTTCTCTAAGGGTGTTATTTAGACCAGTCATTGGTGGTTCTCTTTATAAACAATGTGTCATATAGAAGTAGTGTCATTCATGAGAGGAAGGGATGAGTTCTGGTTATGTCATCAGATGGCTGACTCAGAGGCGTCTAAGGGAGCAAGAGGCAAACCTACAGGCAGAATCTGCACATCTATTGAAAATTACAAACTTATGCACAAGGACATGAATTAAAATAAGGCAGTCATGGAGCATTTGTTAAAATACTCAGAAGAGTGTTATATTAATTTAAATTTAGTATATACTTGAATATTGTTCTGTGGATTTAAAACTTACTAGAAAAATTGTAAAGGGTGGTAATAGATTGCAGGGTGGGATATCTTAGAATAAATCTGACACTTTTTTCCTAAACTAACATATTTTTCCAAAAATATTAGTAGAGGATTGTGTTGTAACAGCAAACTTTTTTTCTCTCTCTTTAAAACAGGAACTCAAGCAACATATACACGGCCAACGGTGAGCCCCTCTCTGGGGGCTCGGATGGCTGGAACTCCAGGGGCTGCTACTTATGTGAAAACTACAAGTGGTAGCATCATTACTGTAGTACCAAAATCACTGGCTACTCTAGGAGGGAAGATCATCAGCAGTAATATTGTTTCTGGTAGGCATATGAGTACTTTGATGTTAAGACTTTTATTTCAAAAGTAACTTTGGGCTTGCTTTAATTGTTCAGGGCTTTTCTGTGGGTTACATGCTCAAATAGTTATTAGGACCTTTATTGGAGAATTCAGAAGAGAAATAGCTGAGCATGAAGAAGGAGGTAATAGATAGAAGTTTGAAGGTGAAGTGTTCTTAAGGATTGTGGTAGTTCCTGTGTTTAAGAAGGCAACAGCAAATGTGAAGGAAAACTGGGAGGAAAGAGAAATGGGGTGGGGGGACTCCCCCCACTCTGTACTCTGTTGTACAGAGGGTAGAAAGATCAGAAAACGCTACTGGCCCCCGTTTAAAGCATTTTATGATCTCAATGCTGCCCTTCTCTGTTCCACTGCATGTCCAAAGAACCACAATAAAAATGGCTTGTATATGTTAAATTCAGCTATGCAGTCTCCGTCTTATTTAGATATTTTATCAGTGGCAGCCTGTCTTTCCTTTAGCCCGTGTTCTGCCTTAAGCTTTCCCTCCCAGCTTTATGCAGAACCCTGCTGCTTATCTTTGTTAGTCTGCTGATGAGCCCTGGTTCTCCCTGCTGGTTATGTACTGGCACAGGTTGCCCAGAGGAGCTGTGGCTGCCCTACCCCTGGAAGTGTTCAAGGCCGGGTTGGACAGGGCTTGGATCATCCTGGTCTAGTGGAAGGTGTCCCTGCCCTTCAGAGGGGGTGGAACTAGATGAGCTTCAAGGTCCCTTCCAATCCAAAACATTCAGTGGTTCTATCATCTCTAAAGATAGGGTCTCTTTAGGACCAGGACCAAGCACACTTATACCACTAACAATTTCTTAGTGTATGCTTGGGACTTTAACTTTGTTTAGCAAAGACCTGACGTGGCACCAGCCAGCTCCAGTCAGCAGAAGGTGCTGCACAAGCTATCCAGTAAACGCACTCTTGGGCTGTAATCTGGTAGAGCAGTTTTACAGGTTTTGATTTCTACAAAATTGTATTTAGTGATGATACAGCATCTTCCTTGGCAACAAGTAACTTTTTTTAGCCTGTTGTGGGTATGATGAATTGTTAAGACAATTCCTAGGTCTTCTAATGAATTATACACAGGTGGAAATATTCTTCTGAGCAGCAGCTAATGTGGGGAAACCTATGAGTGATCCTGATGAGGATAATAATGATTGTCCTGAAAGAACACAAGTTTGGAAAGCATGACTGCTTTTTTCTTTTTGTTTGGTTAATTGTTTTTGCTAAGGGAGCAGTCTTTAGATGCCTCTGAAGTCAGTAGAATTAAATAAATCATAATTCTGTCTCAGCATGTCTTCCCTTTTTCAGAATTAGTAGAATTGTTAATCTGAAATACGATATGAAGTATCTACAGGCATGACTAATGGGTAGAAGGTAGTAAAGGGAGTCCTTGGGTTTGCAGTTCTGTTGTGACTAAATGGTGCTTTCCTCTGGAGAAAGGAGAAATTGTTGATAGAAAGGTGTCTTGAGTAGCTACTACAATGGCAGTTCTATGGCATTGATGACTGATTCCAGTGTATGTACTTTTGTAGACTGTGGAAGGCTGACCAGAATTACCTGACACTGCAGGTAATTAAAAACCTGATACAGGGAATGGAACTAATTAAATACTAACACAGGAACAGAAATAGCCATGACAGCTCTTCAAAAACAAAATCAAAAAACCCCCACACTTCTAAACTTAACTTTTATGGGCTGGTTGTGAAACAATAGCGTATTTTTCTTTTTTCTTTCTTTCAATCCACTACTCATCACTTACATTATAGCAGAAAGAGCTAGTGTTTCTCTTGACTGGAGATACATCCTTGATATGCAGATTCTTCTACAGAGGTCATCTGTAGAAGAGTATTTGTTTGTGCAAATAGGACCTTGAGTTGAGTATTAGTGATGTCCTTATCCCAGCCTAACTCCAACCTTTGAAAAGTTTTACATGTTTGCCTGAGAAAGCTGTGTTAGTCTGTTCTGTAACTTGTGAGAAGGGGTTGCCTGTCCTAATACAGAATACATAATGTTCCCCTAGGCACACCTGTTCTTACTGTAGGTGAAAGATTTGTCGAGTTGGCACCTAATCTTTCCATGTTGAGTTTGGGTGACATGAATTCCAATTCCAGATGCTGCTGGTTTCTTGATTTGCAGTCAGATTTAAATACAATGATTCCTCTATAGCTCACCAACTTCTATGGTGAAAGGAAATATAGAAAGTGTGATAAACTGCACATTATTTCTTTTCCAACAAAAATTTAGGAACTACAACCAAAATCACTACAATTCCAATGACATCGAAACCCAATGTGATTGTTGTGCAAAAAACTACTGGAAAAGGAACTACAATTCAAGGGCTTCCAGGCAAAAATGTTGTCACAACACTGTTGAATGCTGGGGTAAGTAATTGTTTCAAGTCTCAAATGGAGAGCCAAGTGGCAAGCTGTGTGGTGGCTGCTGCATTCATTCTGCTAAAGGCTTGATTAAAAGCAAACTGTGCATGAGCTCCTTAACAGATCCAGCATGCCTTGATGTTGGGGATGTTTGAAAAGTGACTGTGGTTTGCAGAATGATTCCATGCTTAAAGCAAACTCGGGGATGTTTTCAAAGTTAAAGGAAAATATAAACTTTTGAATTTGCTTTTTTTTTCCATGAATAATGATTTTGTCTTCCTGAAGCAATTAAGGAGATAAAAATAACTAGAATCTTAGTCTTTGCTCCAGTGAGAACCAGTGTCCTGTGTTAATAACTTGCGTCTCCAGCCATTTGTCTTTTGGGTATAAAGGGCAGAAATAAACTGTGTCTTCACAGTAGGGGAACCACTTTCAATTTATGTGGTGTGTAACATTGTGAAATCCTGTGCCCTGAGTATTGTATAGTGGTGATTTTTTTTTTTTGATAACCTGAGGTATACCTAAGATTAAAATCAAGTTTCTGGCATCAGCTGAGCTTACCTGTAAGTATTAGTAAATAAAAATGATCAATGTTCCTAGATAAAATGGTAAGATTTAATGTCATAGACCTGTAAAATTTAAAAGGCTGCTTGAGTAGCAGAACTAATGAGGGGTTTTATTAAATCCTTTATGATTTTTGTTTTAGGTTTTAAACTTTCCTAGTTTTAGAATTAAAGGTGTATTTGCAGACAAGTGGAAATCTTATGATGTTACACAATAGTAGCTACCAGAATGGGACGGTATTTTTGAAACAAGTATGGTTTGGGAGATTTCCAGCTATTTCATGGATTTTGGTAGGAACTGGCTACTAATGTTGTTATTCACTTGGTTTGTTACCGTGCAGAGCTTAAAAACATGCTCAATGTCTTTGTTCTTCTTAAGTTATCAGGAGTCTAGTCATATGTAAACACTATTCCATAGTCAAATGATTCCTGTGAAACCGCTGTGAATCTGCATTTTTTGATGAAGTGAACTTTCAGTTTAAGAAAAGTCCATACATAATTAATGTATTGGTCCTGAAGACAATGCAAAAATCTATATTTAAATCATTTCTTTTTAGAATCTCGGGTCAAGTTTTGTAGATGTCTTGCCAAAGTCAGTGTTAATAGAAATTGGTGGTCTTATAAAACATTTGTGAAGGATTTGGGAGAAAGTTCCATTTTAAAAAACTTCATGTCTTAGTTACTTTTTTTTATTCACCCCTTCAGAGCTGCTCAAAAGGTAAGGTAATGGAAAAGTGGATTTTGGTAGCTTTTTTCATTAAAAACCATAGGTTCTTTTGTTCTTGGTCTTCTAATGTATTTTGTATCAAATAAATGTAGTTGCAGCAGCAGATTTATTTCATGGTACACACACTCACATATAACTGGGTTTTTTTAGAGAATTGGGTCTCACTGAACGATTTAATTAAGTTAACCTTTAAACTTTGACTTCTCTACAGGGGGAGAAAACTATTCAGGCAGTGCCAGCAGGAGCAAAACCTGCTATCATCACTGCCACAAGACCCATCACAAAAATGATTGTTACACAGCCAAAAGGAATAGGGTCCACGGTCCAGCCAGCCACCAAAATCATCCCAACTAAAATTGTTTATGGTCAGCAAGGGAAAACACAGGTACAGTGAGGACCCGTTTCTGTCTTGGAATGTACCCCTAAATTTTAATGGAAAGTAAATAATTTTTCAATGTGTTTCCTCATTTGTTCCAGGTTTAATATATATGTGTGGGGAATGGGACTTAGTGTAATGAGGTGGCCTCAATTCTGATTTCTCAAGCACAGTATTTGCATTTGTTAGCTTTTTCTGGAGGCCTAGAGCAAGCCAAAAGGATTTACTAAGCCTTTTCTATAGCTGAAACTGTCTGGCCCTGGCTCCAGATACTTGTTTACATCTTACAGCTAATGGTTAGACCGTAAGAAATAAAGATGCAGAGTCTGGACACAGGCCATCCATCAAATCTGAGGTTTTATTGAAGTTTATTTTCTGCTTAATATCTGTTCAGGCTGTCCCTGCAACCTTGTGTAGCTGATGGGGCTGTATACAGAGAACCTGGCTTATTTCTGGGTGCTTTCAGTTTCAGCTTTTTCTCTGGCTGCACTTAGTATTTGAAAGGACTAAGCTTTTATCAGATGTAACATTTTGTGTGTTTTGGTTGTTCATGACTGTATTTATTGTGGAAGTGCTTGTCCTTATCAGTGCAATGCATGTTCCAGCTCACTTGCGTAGCTTTCTCTTATCACACTAGTTTTATCTAGTCCTGAAAAATAACTGTTTAATGGTTTATTGTGTTAAGTACTTCAAATTATTGAGTGAGAAGTACATTCTTGTGCATTGCCATTTACTTGGGCTTTGTGGTTTAGTAATCAAAGTTGCTGAATTTAGAGGTAGACTTCTTAAGTAAAATATTAATATTAATGTAGGCGGTGTAAATAGATCTGAGTGGCACCCTGTACTCTGATTGTTCAGATGTGTTTTCTTGAGTGCTTTTACTTTAAACAAAATTTACCTTTCTAATTAGGTCCTCATAAAACCAAAGCCAGTGACATTTCAAGCAACAGTTGTGAGTGAACAAACCAGACAGCTGGTGACTGAAACGTTACAGCAGGCATCAAGGGTAGCAGAGACGGGAAACTCTTCTCTCCCAGAAGTTAAAGAAGAACCACAAACCTACACTGACAGTAGCTCTTCTTCTACAGAGTCCTCCCAGAGCTCTCAAGGTCTGTGTTGGTGTCACATAATGTATGAGTGGACTGTCTTCCGAGAATGCCAGCCAGCTCCAGAGAGCTCTGTTTGTCTCCTTTTAGCACAGGTTTCACCCCATCTGTTTGCAGTGAAGTGCCATTGTTCCCTTACTTTTATATTTTTTTCTTTTGCACTACTTACTATATGCTTTAATTTCTCCTGAAAAGTAGTGATAAAGATGTCTTGCTGGGCTCCAACTTGCTGTTTCAATGCAACCTGTTCCTTCATCCTGGAGAGTCTGCCAGAGGTAGGCAGGGTAGCAAGTTTTGGAGGTTATTTTGGCAGTCCATGCTCTGCCACTGTCTTTACGGAGTGTATTGAAGCATCTCTCTGCTGCATGGCTGAAAGCTGCCATGGGACCAACACAAATCTTGGTCCTTTTATAGACATGTGTATATGCATCAGGATGTATATCAGACATGCAGTCCTGATGGGAATTCTGCCCTGGCTTCAAGCTGTGATACAGATGCAGCTCTTTGTGTGTAAGAGGAGCATAAATAATAGGGCATAAACAACATCCAACCTGTGGTTAGGAGTGACCATGATATGTGTCACTACAGCAAATAAAAGCAAATGTCTCAGTGAAACCTTTGTACCTTTTCTGTATAATTTTGTAACTGTTGATCTATATGGCCATTTAAGTAAGTTTTTAAAAAGTTCTGAAGATTCAACCAACTTACCAAAATTTAGGTGCTGTTAGTTCAGAATGCTGCATACATGGTGATCACCTGAACTGCTAAAACCTTCTGGGAAAAAAGTTCAATCCAAGGCAAATTCAACATACAAAGAAACCTGCTGAACTTTGATTTTTCAAACAAAATGTTTTACAAAAAACTGAGATACAGAACTTTTGGTTTTTTTACTGGAAAATGTTCATAACATCAGCAGTGTTTTACTTTGAGAATCAATTGAAATAGAAACTAAAGTGTTGCAGAATGAGAGTATGCATCCTTGGCAATGTTCAAAACTAGTAAGTAATGGGTAATTTGGCATAATTTTGAACTTATCACCCTGCTTTAAAGCAAGAAGTTGGACAAGAGCCCTCCAACCCAAAATGGATCCATGATGACTTGAACTGGCACAGATTGCCCAGAGAAGCTGTGGCTGCCCCATCCCTGAAAGTGTCCAAGGCCAGGTCAGACAGGGCTTGGAGCAACCTGGCCTAGTGGAAGGTGTCCCTGCCCTTGGCGGGGGGTTGGAACAAGATGAGCTTTAAGGTTTCTTCCAACCCAAACCATTCAGTGATTCTATGATGTGCCTTTGTTTTTTTTTTGCAAACAGATTCTCAGCCTGTAGTCCATGTGATTGCTTCAAGAAGTCAAGATTGGTCAGAACATGAAATTGCTGTGGACACAAGCCCCACAATAATTTACCAAGACGTATCCAATGAATCTCAGTCAGCTACTTCCACGATAAAAGCTTTGCTGGAACTTCAGCAGACAACAGGTCTGAAAACCCATGAGATTATTTAGGATAACTTCAGAGGTTATTTTTTGCTTAAGCAGCCTGTTGTAATAAATTTTGGAATTGAAAAGCACCTGTCTTGAATCAGCTTGATTCCTTCCTTTTTGTCCTGTATCAGTTTGTTTGCATCTGTTCTATAGCATTCACTATATTTATTTAAACTGGTGCGTTTATACTGTAGGTTTATTTTATTATGAATGTTGATAAATTAGAGGTTGATTTTATGCTTTTCTTCTAAAGCAGTGAAGGAAAAGTTGGAATTGAAGCCAAGGCAGCCTACCATTGACTTGAGCCAAATGGCTGTCCCGATCCAGATGACTCAAGAAAAGAGGCATTCTCCAGAAAGTCCTTCAATTGCTGTTGTAGAATCAGAACTAGTGGCTGAATATATCACAACTGGTAAGTGGCTAAAGTAGTGTGAGGGTGGCTTTGCAGTTGAAGTCTGAAGACTTAATTTTGGAGTTGTCTTACAATAGGTTTCCCTTTTATGTTTTTGCTGAAATTTTCTCTAGAGGAAATTAGTCTTTTCTTCCACTCCTGAGACCCTGTGCAAGGAACAGAGATTGAATCTGCTTTGCTGGGGCCTAGGAGAAAATGTTTCTAACTGAAACAAAGGGTGGTTGCTTTAGGATATCCCACTTCAGTAGATTTTCTGTTCCCTGGATGTAGAAGACAGAATGTCCCACCACCCTTAAAGGAAAATGTCCAGTAAGAAAAAAGTAGAAAATGAAGCTACAGGAACTGTAGCCTAGTTTTTGTACATACTGAAAGGAGTCAGACACTGAGTTTGTTAAAATCCATTTAGTCCTGAATTAAAGCCAGGTATGCGTTTAGCATGCTAATTGTAGTCCCAGTGTCTTAATTTGCTAGAAAGCTTTGAACTAATACATTTGCACTTTTAAAATAAATAAGTTAACTCAAATTCATCTCTTTAAATTCTTGACTCCCCCTGTTTGGACATCCATTTTGTGTAAGTCCTTTCTCTTGTCTCTCCAATGTTCCCTACTATCCCAGAACACTAGATGTGAGCCACTTCCCATACATACGTGAAAGGATCAGATTACCTGTTTTCTATTTTAATTTCTTAAACCCACATTGTTGGTCTCTGTATTATTTGGAGAATGAAAGCGTGTTGAAAGTCTACATTGGAAAAGAGAAAACTAATTGTATTAAACTGTATTAGTTCATATCTGTAGCTCCAGTGGTTTTAGTGCTAAATGTCTAATCTGATATTTTCATTTTGTTCTGTACGTCCTCCCCTTGCTCCCATCCCTTAAATGGCCTAAGTTGTGTGAAATTGGAGCTGGGGGGATGTTATTATTATTCCTTTAAATAGCACTTACTGTATCTAGCTTCAATTCTGAATGTTTGCTCCCCTGGATCTCTTTTAAAACAAACTCAGAAGTATAATAAATGGTGTTAAAGTGCTTTCCAATTAGCAGTCACTTACCTTCACCAACACAGATACTGTGCATTGAGCTTCTCTTCAAGGTTCCAGTTTTTGATGGGTCTTGCTGTGGAAGTTGATGTACAAGACGGCCTTTTGCAGGGAGGATGGAAAATTACAGTCAGTGTCTTTGTAGACTTCAGTACTTTTCTGCAGCTTAGAAGCCATACAAAGTACAAAGGCTAAAAATTTCCTGGAGATATGGAGATACTATTTTAAATATTAGGATTTCTGTAAACATTGATTTGAAATGTGGGAATCTACCAGAGAAGTGCAGGCTCCTATGGGTTGGCAGCAGCAGGTTCTGCTGCAGCATTAAACTGGTTATTTTGCACTTAGATTTTTGTCCCTTCCCCCAGTTTCTCTGAACATTGCCAGGGAATGCAAGTTAATTGAGCTTCTTTTTTGTTTAATTTGTGCTTCTCTGAATTTATCAGTAACCCACATAGCTATATTTTCTGCTAAAAATTCAGTCGTAAGATAGTAAAGAATCTATAGTCTGTTGTGAAATGTCCTGCATGGCCTAAACCGGAGGATTAGGTATTTGGGAGCTGGGTTTCAGCGTGTGCTTCCTCATGAGATGAAGGGAACAATTCACACATCTTAGTGTCACCATTTTTTGTCTGTCTGCAGACTCAGGAAGACAACATTGTATTGGTTCACATTCGGAAGAATATCTACACAACCATATAGGTTAGAAACTTTATTTTTAAATTAAGTTTTCAATTGTGTAGGAGTTGTTGGGAGATATCCAGGATAAATCTGGCACAGCATGCAGGCCAGTATTGATATAAACCAACTTTCTTGGAGTGAGAAAGTAAAATTACCATATTAATTCAAAATTTGACCTTTCTTTAAACTTTCAAGAAGGTCACTAGAAACTTTTAAAGTTATGTTACAACTGAGTTTAAACTTTGCTTGTTCTCCTTCAGTGATTAAATATTTTGTAACTAAGAAACTAGGTTACACAAATATTTGCATATTAGTATGAACAGGTATAAAGTAATTTGGATCCATATCTTATCAGTGACTGCAATACTGAATGTGGGGTTTGGGTTTTTTCTCAGCAGCACATGATTTTTCTGTCAGTCCATTGTTTAATTACAGGCCTATCACTGTAACTCTGTAACTCAAGCTAGATCCGTTCTCAGAAGTGACATAGACCCATAACAAGGTCTCCATTTTTTGATCTATCATTTCTGATCAGCCACACTTGCTTTAATAATATGCAAACATTTTCTGTGTGCTAATCTTTCAAATTTAGCCTGTGCTCTGGGGAGTATTGTGTGCAGTTTTATCAGTGGTAGAAATCTGGTGAGCAAGGCTTGCTGTTCTTAACTGCAGTCAGTTGTGGAGGTGCTTTTAACAGTGTAAAAACCACAGAAAAACTTGTGTTCTACAGCAATATTCTGGTGCTGTATAAAGAACCCAGCTGAACATCTAGTATAAACTCTGCTTGCAGAATTGGTGTACTGGGAAAGGGCGGCCAGAGGCGGTTTGGACCAAGTGTGGTGACTTAGGAAACAGACAAAAGCAAAACCCCTGAGCTGCTACTTTAAGAGGTTTTTCAGAATAGGTCTACCCATTAAGGTTGATGCTAGCGCACAGTGAAAGACATTTTTCATACTAAGATCTTTTTCACTCATGTATGCTTTCAGTTGAAGCTTAACTGCAAAGCAAACAGTTGAAGTTCCTGCAGTTAGTTCTGGAGAAGTGCCACTGACCTCTTTACTTTCAGTCAGTCATCGGTCCCAGCCCCACCAGTCATCTCAGCCCCAGAGGACCCTACTGCAGCACGTGGCTCAGTCGCAGACAGCAACGCAGACTTCTGTTGTGGTGAAATCTATTCCTGCATCCTCCACTGGTGCCATTACCCATATCATGCAGCAGGTTGGATCCTTTCTTTTCCCAGCAGTCTATAAACAGCAGTAGGTCATATAAATTACATAGGACCAGGGCTTGTTCTGAATGTATGTATCATGGTGCTGCCACCAAAAATGTTCAGCGTACAGGCAAATTAATGATTTTAATATCACTTCAATAGCCATAAGCCAAAGGAGAGGTGGTTTAGATTAATATTAGAAATAAATTCTTTACTGTAGGGGTAGTGAGGTACTGGCACGGGTTGCCTAGGGAAGTTCTGGATGGTGCATCCTTGGAAGTGTTCAGGGCCGGGTTGGATGAGACTTGGAGCAACCTGGTCTAGTGGAACGTGTCCCTGCCCATGACGGGGGTGTTGGATTAGATGTTCCTTAAGGTCTTTTCCAACCCAAACCATTCTGGGATTGTGTTTCAATGGTGAGGGTGGTTGTAGTATTGCAGCGGCCTGAGCTCTTTAGGTTATGTTGGTAGTGTAGGGGGAAGAGGGCAGAAATGGAATCTGGTCAGTACACAGAGCACACAGTGTCTTTTCCATTTGAGGGCTTTAGTTTGTGAATAGGAAAACTTCTCTAATAAAAAACTCAGATCACATTTAGATCAATACTGTGGGGATCCCAAACACTTCAAACAAACAGTGCAGCTTCTGGTCAAATCTTGCTGAAGCCATTTGAATGACTTTGATCAGTACCTGCTCAACTCTGCAGTGCTTTAACTTGTGGGAGCTTCAGCTGCAGTCCAGAACAGCACTGTGTTAGAGTTATAAACCCACATCAGGCAGTATATTTTCACAGGTGTGGGATTAGGCTGCTTCATCTTGCTAACACCATTTGTCAGTACATTTATACATTTTGGTTTACAAAGCTTGCTTTTTCCCTCAGAAAGTCAAATGTTTGTGTAATGCCCAAGAAAAATTGCAATACAATTTTGAGAAAGGAAGGAGAAGAGAGGATCTCTGCTGAAATAGGACAGCCTGTAGTTAAATGGGGCCCTGCGGAAGAAACCGTAGAGAAGATGACTAGGCTTTCAAGAGGCAGAATAAAAATTTATTGTGCAGAGAGACTCTGGCTTTAATGAGGAGCTACTGGCTCAGCCACCTGCTACTTCCTGCTGCTTTATATCCAACTGCTGGGCAACCTAAGGAAGCTTTGAGCCTCAGTCTGACACAAGCGAGATCTACATAATCCCACTGAGGGTTAGTTGTGGAGCTCATGTTCTCACATAGAGATGTACCACAGTTTAACATGATAGTAATAGCTCTTGATTGCTTATATATTGTGAAATATCCATGTAAGAATATCTTTTTATACATGAATTGTGAGTCTGTAATGGTAAAAAAAGTTAAAGTAGTCCATTTGAAACATTAAAAATTATTTCTAGATTGTGTATTCTTACATTTCTCTTTACTAACTTGCTCTAAATTCTTCTTCTTAAGGCCTTAAGCAGTCACACTGCATTTAGCAAACACAGTGACCAACTTGGAACTGAGGAAGGAGAAGTGGAAGAGATGGACACCTTAGATCCTCAGACTGGCCTGTTCTACAGATCTGCCCTGACACAATCGCAGGCACAAAAGCAGCAAAAACTGAGTCAGCCGCAGCTGGAACAGACTCAACTGCAAGTGAAAACTCTGCAGTGTTTCCAGACTAAGCAGAAGCAGACAATCCACCTGCAGGCTGATCAAATCCAGCACAAACTCCCACAAATGCCCCAACTTTCCATAAGGCATCAAAAGCTAACCCCCCTGCAGCAAGAGCAAGCACAGACCAAACCAGATGCACAGCACCCCCCACACCATATGATGGCCAAAGAAAGGCAACTCCCTACCTTAGTGGCACAGCCACAGCAAACTGTAGTACAGGTGCTTGCAGTAAAAACCACGCAGCAGCTGCCCAAACTGCAACAGGCACCAACGGCACAAAAAATCTACGTGCAACCCCAGCCCCCCCAGAGTCAAATGCAGCTACCTGCCTCTTCAGAGAAACAGCCAGCAAGCCAGGTAACGGAATATTGATAGCATGCAAAATGCACGTCGCTGTTCAAGGAAAAAAAGTAAAACACCGACCCTGTCACTGTAGCAGTGTTTTGTCCTGGCAAGAGAGAATCCCTCATTCCGCTGGTAGTAATTGCCCCATCAGAAGGTTGACACTAGGCAAGAGAAGCACATGTTATAGGGGAAAAATCCATAGAGCTCACAAACATGTTTTGTTGAACAGTTTTTATTAATTTCAGCCACCACTGGTGCATGGAATTTGTCCCTAGTTATTTTCTTTTAATTTTAAGATATGACACATTATTAATTTCCATTTCCATAGCACTTTTTATTTCTGTAGAAATAAACATGAGTATACTGCAGTCTCCTAAGGCTCTCCATTGTTCCTCTTCCTTTGTAGTTCACATCTTCCTGAAGTTATATGGCTTTCGTGTACAAGAGTAATTTGACTTTCCTTGGGAGGGAAAAAGGTAGAGACAGGAACATGGAAAAAAAAATGGATTTTAAGTAACTCCAGAAAAGTAAAATTTTTTTTTGGCCCTTTTAGGAATAGATGTGAAAACTAGCAAACATCCCATGGGGCTGTAAATCCCAAAGGAAAATTAGGCTGCTGTGGTATTATACTGCTACAATCTTTATATAGCAGCCTAAAAAGCTGCTTTTACCCAGGCTTCAATTAACTGTTGCCCTATCACTGCTAATTCCTTTGTTAAAACACTGAGTTTCAATTGTCTTCCTTATAGCAAGTATGTTGTTTGTGCCATTCTGTCCTTGGAAATATTGATTAGGATTTCAATAAAAAAAAATATTAACTGTAATATGCACAACAAAAATTTGATTTTCAGGTGCAACACAGAGATAACTTTTGAGGGGCATGAGCCTCCTTCTGTTTCAAAGGTAGCAGGTGGCAGTTCTGTGCCTGAACTGGCATTGCTGGTTACCAGCCTATTTCCCATGCAGGCATCCACGGAGACAGCAGTAGCAGATATATTGAGAGTGTCTATGGTGGAAGCTCAGATTGATGCAAACATAGAACATACGATAGTGGATCCCCCAGACAAGGCCACGTCCACTAGTAAACCTGCTAGTGAAGCAGAGTCGTCACCTTGTACCCAGGGCCCGAGGGTGGCTGCAGTAGGGATGATGGCACCTTCCATCCCCCAGCAACAGACACATGCAGAATCCAACTCAAGTCCTCCTGCTGTTGGTCCTACTTTAACAGAGAGGAAACTCGATGTACAAGGAATACCTGCAACAAACCAGTTTATACACATTCAGAATATATCACAAAAGAAAGCTGAAGAAAGCTCATCAGAAATTGTTGTCCAGGTAAGAGAAGACAGAGCAAATAAGGCAAAAATTGAGCAGAGCAAACACGTCTGATGCAATGCTAGTTACTGAATGATGATTGAGTACTTGTGGATTTATTCCCCAGGTTTTGGTTTTGTTTCTACTCTTAGCTTACAATTGATTGCTATGTTGAAGTGTAATTCTTCTTAACTGGGCTCAGGTTTCTCTAGTACTGTATCATTCACACTGTCCTCAATGTCTTCCTTCTTCTGTTAAGGAAACAACCACGCTTACCTCATTTTACAAAGTATTTTCATTTGAAATGCTTAAAACTCCTTCAACACTTAGTATGGAGTTATGTTCTAGAATCTTTTATATTATCTATTAAAGCTGCTCCTGAGTATAAAATTACTGACATATGAGGGTTGTGCTTACTGGAAAAGTTCAGCAAATAAGGTCTGAAATCAGAAAAAAGCTTTTTAATTTCACTTAGGATCAGACTTACCACTTCTGAGATAAAGTTACTGTTGATCTGTAGCCTAAATGCTTTGAATCATTGCCTAACTGCTATGCTTGATATTTTCATTGATTCTGCTGCCTTAAATATGATGGTTTATATTGTAATAAGTTGTCAGAATGTCAGCTGAGGAGGTATTTAAGTCTTCCAAGTGTTATAATGTGAATCTTTGTAGACAAGTTGGCATGGCATATGTTTACACAAATGGTAGTGTGGATTGAAGTTGTTTTAATATGTATCATAATTGTGTTACAGTGAAAATGCTTCTGATGCGGGAAACAATTTGTGTACAGAGGTTTCAAATTTTTCATGCTACTTTGTGAAGTCTTTACTGGGGCTAACTTCTCTTTTGTAGAAATTACCAGTTTTGTATTCATTTTTAGTTCTCCTTAAATAGACAAAGGAAGACTTCTGTTTTACTTCAAACCTGTATATTTTGAGAATTTGCACTATTTATCATTGTGGCATGCTACGAGCTGTTTCAAAAGTCAAATACTGCCCAGAATTTCAGTTGTACAGTCACAGATTTAGCTTCTAACCTATGAAAGTATAAGCAAAAATACACAATAACAATAATAATCATCATCTTAGAAATAAATACCTATTGTGTTTCCACAGCCTCTGAGTTGCAGCTCTGAGCAGGGCCAGAGCTTGTATTCTGTTGTATACAAAAAACATAGTTAATCCTCTCGGAGTGCTTGGACAATGCTCTCAGACATCTGGTGGGATTCTTGGGGTTGTCCTCTGCAGGGCCAGGAGTTGGACTTGATGGTCCTCGTGGGCCATTCTAACTCGGGTTATTCTTTTATCAGTATGTCTTGTCTGAAAAAGATAAGGCTGAAGAAAATATTATCTCTGCTTTGAGTTTGTGGAATGGTGGATGATGGGCATTGGTTACGCTGTCACAGACCTTTAGGGAAGATCAAAGGCCGAAGATCACTGCCTGGAGAGCAAGATTATTCAAATTTTACCTTTCACAACCCAATCCAGTGAAAGGGTGGTTTGAAGCCTTAGGGAAAATTGCCCTTAGAAACCAAATAATCCCTTTTCCACTTGTGCTTGTACAGATGCCTTTGCCTTCAAAATTGTTTGTTAAACTTAAATATTTTCTTTCTTTCAGACTATCCCTCACTATTCCATCCCTTGTCACTCCAGCTCCAATGTGGTGGTGGAACCCAGCGGGCTCCTGGAGCTCAACAACTTCACCAGTCAGCGCCTCGATGATGAGGAGACGGCAATGGAGCAAGATGTGGACAGTAGCACTGAGGACGGCACTGAGCCCAGCCCCTCTCAAAGTTCTGCTGAACAATCCTAAGGAATAGGGACACTGGAGTGCACTTTAAAATATCTTGGGATTTTGAGTATCCAAGATGCCCTTCTATTGTGATGTCTTAGAGCACTTTGCCTATTAGAATTGTTCATTGGACTCTTGAAGCATCAGTGTGTTTTAACAAGACAGTATTGCCAAAGCTGCATCTTTAAAATTGTTTGGGGAAAAAAAAGAAGAGAAGATGTAGTTACTGAGATTTACTAAACCTATGACAGTGGAATGTACTCCTACTCCTGTTCAAAAATCAATTTGCAATGAATTCTACAGCTTGTGCTATTGAAGCCCTTGCCCAGACACTGAAACAGCTTTCAGTGAAAAGGGATCATTATTTTGCTGTGTCTTTTTAGCTGATGAGCAAAACACCATCAAAAAAAATTTTAAAAGAGAAAACATTTAATAAATATTTTTATTTTCAAATAGCATGTGAGAGAAAAAATGTCTCTGACAGTGCTGGAAAAGCCCCAGGAATTTTGGAATTGGTTAGCTTTCTTGCACTCATGCTCACTTAAAAATTTTTTTCAGAAGCCTAAAAATATATTTTTTTTAAATTCTTGTTGGTGGATGTTTGGAATAAGCAAAATAAATCACTAACTCGTAGCAAAGTGGATTTGCTAGTGGAGTTTTGTTTTCATGCTTTACAAGAAGTAGGGTAATGGTAGATGAGGCATTTCCTTGTGCCGTAAGCACTCAAAATGCTCATCTACTCTTGTTAACCTTTGATTATTTATTTAAATATAAAATTTAAAGTGAGACAAGTTGTTGAAGAAGCTCCTGTGAAACAGGCACTTGTATTAATTCTAGTACAAACCGGGAAGAAGGAGGTGTCTTTTGCTATTAATTGGTTTTTCAAAATTGGGGATAAATAGTTCAACATCTTTCCAAGTTGAACTTGAGAATTTAGAAGTGAGCTAAGACTTTTTAAAATCTATATTTTACTCTTACATGCTGTTTTTAAAGTTGACCATTTGGGGAGTTTAAAAGCTTAAATGGATATACAGTGGTAGGTTTCCAAAATTAGCCTTATGCCTTGGCTTGTTGAAGCAATACATTGGGGTTTTGTGATAGTTACAAGTCACAGAGAGCGGTTTGGGTTCAGATGGGACAAGAGAACCAGTTTTAATACATTCTGGTAATCAAGACAATACTTTTTTTTCCAAAATGTATATAAAACCATGTTTTTAACTGTTTTGTATAGATATCATTATAAATAACTAAGCATTTTATGACTTCGACATATCATTTAATTGTACATACATGTATAAGCCTAACTGCCCACGTTTTGGTGCTGAAGTACTACTGTAAGTAGATTTCATCCAAAGTCTAATACAGCTTTTTGCGTCAGTCTTTTTTTTTTAAGCTGTTGTTTTACTGCTGATATTGTAGTTAAGGTTAAATTCCAATTGGAGTAACTGAACCTAAAAAATACAAACCGTGAAAACCATTTATCTTACCTGTCTGGAGTATCCACCTATGTTAGAACTCGCAGTAACCTCTAGAGGGGGCTCTTGGTTTTCACTAACCTCAGTTATCATATAAATTAAGTCACTAGGACCTTCATATATTTCTTTTTTCCTTCTGTTTTCTTTTTCCAGCAGCTTTAGTTCCAAAATAATGTCATTTATAATTGTGGAGAATTTGACATGCAAATATTGGAATAGTGGGTTATGAAACTAATGATTTTTGTGTTACCTTTATATTGAAGTAAGTATTGGTTTGGGTTCTGCTGTCCATAGTGCTCAGGATTGAAGAGAATAATACGTTATAAATGAAACATTCCACATTTCTTTCTTTAGTTAAATGATAAGCCTGCCAGTATGTCATTATAGGTAGTTCCGGTTTTGTTAACTGTTCAGGAGTTTTTACTCTTATTTTAATGAAGTCACAGCCATCAACAAAAGTGAACAAGTTATGATCTAAGTTGTGAAAGTTCCACATTACTACAGAATGACAAAAACTGGCTTAATACTGATGTTATTGGCAGTGAATAGTCTGTTGTGCTTTGCATAAGTCAGCGTAAGGAATGGTCTGTGTTTTCATACCCAGTTGTGAAAGGCCCAAAGCAGGTGACACACACAGTTCTTCTGGCTTGTATCAAATTTTCATTGTCACCTGGGCTCTTGCAGTGCTTTGAGTGTCCCTGGCATATCTAGGACTGGAAGGCCATGAGAATATAAGAGAGAGCAAGATTTTTCTTAAGCACTTATGACCAAGAGCATTACTCTAAGTTACAGTATCAGTTTTAGGCTGGCTCTCCCCAGCCAAGAATAGATACCAAGAAATGGCCTAAGGTGAATTCAACACCTAATGCATCTAATATATTGAGTTCTGGTCCAATTTATTCTGATGTTTTATGTAAGACTTTTGTTTGCCTCTGTAGTGATGACTGGAGCAAAGGTATGGACAACTACAGTGGACTATTTGACAGTTCTTTGAAGACAGCAAGTTGTTAAACACCTGAAGGCTTTTCATGTTTCTATGAGAAGTGATTGATTTCAGGTTGGCAAGTTGAAGCACATGGTGGGGATGTCTGGGGGTGATGTAAGAAACTTAGAAGAAGGAACTTTGGTAATCAATGTGTTCATTCTTGATACTCTTCTCTTGCTGCTTTCCCAAATTTCAACTTGTTTTTCTTCAGATTCTTTTATTGAATTTGTCTGTTTCAGCACTTCACCATATGAATACCTTTACAAATAAGGAATAGACAAGATGATCTAAAAGGTAGAGTAGAGATGTTAATTTTTTTTTAACTTGATTTTTGATAATGACAGTAAGACGAGGTGCTTGCAGCACTTGGCCATCTCTTCTTTGCTTGAACTCCAGGCATCACTGCCTGTTCTTTTGTCCTGCCTGGCAGATATGCAGCTTTTTCCTACCTGCCTTTGAGATACTTCATCCCCCTGCAGCCATGTATCCACTTCTCAAAGCCCCATAAATATCAGCAAACTGCTAAAAATAAAACATCAGTATTTAAGATAATATTTGTATATCCATTCTCCCTCATAAGCTGCATTTTCTTTCCTGAAATTAATTTGATGTCCCTGCTTGGAATAGAAGAAAGGGTAGGTATGGTGGTGATGATTTTTGGTACTGGGAATTAGCAGGCACTAGGCTTGTATCATATCAGGAAGCTGTGGATAAATTTTAGAGCAAGTGAAATGGTTTTAATGAGTTGCTTTAAATTCAGCAGTTTAATGCACGTGCTCTGGCACCGCAGTAACACACATGAATTTTCAAAAAAGGATGCTAAGAAAGTGAACTGAAGTTAGAGAAAGTACTGAAACCAGGGGGAATTCATGTGTGTTTTAAAGATGCAGAGAATCGCAGAGGACTGCATGTTTTCTGGAAAGGTTAAACCATTGGGGTGAAAGTGTTTTCAGTCTCAGTCCTTCTCACACTGACAAACAAGCTTTGAAATTTCAGGGCAAAATAGAAAAAGGGCCCTTAGGGCCCTTGAACAGAATACACTACTAAATCAATGAGATTAAAAAACAACAACAACAACAAAACCCTACCTGAAACCTTTTAAAAAACAAAAATCTTGAATTAAGACTATATGCTTTTGTTTCTAATGCATAAATAGTTCCTGAAGGATTTCAGGATTTCTAAGGATTTCACAGGTCAAGGTGGCTGTGCATCCCCACAGGTGCACACAAAGGCAGATGGTTTCAGCTTCGCAACGTTCAATCGAGGAAAGACTGATCATAATTTAGGATAATGAACTAGAAAAATACTGCTTTGGGGTTTGCCTGTATTGGGAAAGAAGTATGTTTAGCACCTGTGCGTCTATGCTGGGCTCCTTTCTCTACGTTTTGAAGTAAACCATGAAGAATGTTTGCTAACAGCCCGTGCACAGATTCCTTTCCACACTATGGGACTGTTTTTCCCCTACTCAAAGTCTGTCCTGAGAATCTTTGAATGTGTTTTCTTCCAGTAGAAAAGAAACACCTTATGATAAATTTAGAGTTTAACATAGCTTATCAAAGAGAAGGTTAAGGAAGAAGTACCTTAAGGTGTGTTTGTGGGTTCCTTTGCAAGAAGAAATTGTCATTGGGGCATTTCAGTCTGGTTATAGAGGCAGAGTATCATCATCAAATGATTTGGGTTGGAACGGACCTTAAAACTCATCCAGTTCAACCCTCTAGCTATGGGCAGGGACACCTTCCACTAGACCAGGTTGCTCAAGCCCCATTCAGCCTGGCCTTGAACACTCCCAGGGATGGGACAGCTACAGCTTCCCTGGGCAACCTGTGCCACAACCTTGACACTCTGTCAGTAAAAAAAAAAAAGAAAAGTACACTTGAAAAAAAAAAATCAATAGTAAGATGGAGGATAATTAACCGGGATTGACAAGGGGTATAGTGTTTTCTGTCATTTGCAGTCTATTCTCTCCAACCAGCACAGATGCTGCAGGTTGAAATCTAGTGGCCTCGTATCTCCAATACTGGCAATGAATTGAGAGTTGCATTGGTATGCTAAGGATTTAAACTGGGGGGGAAAAAAAAGATAATTTGGTGGTACCTTGAAGCATGTAGAGCTTATAACTGGCATGGGAAGATGCTTAGTCATCTTGGATAGCTTGGGGGGGTTGAGTTTTCACTGTACTTTGGTGAAAAGTTGAAGTGTTAAAACAGGAAAATCGGTACCTGGGAATTTGCTCATTAGTTCTAGAGAAAAGAGTCTTTGAATTATTTGGTGCAGAAAAGATATTAGGAAGTTTCTAAGCACTGTGGACTGAAGAGTAACCAAATGCTCTTGGATCATTTTTGAAGCCCAGGACTGCCCGCAGGAGAGGGTTGAAACAGGATGATTTATAAGGTCCTTTCCATCTCAAACCATTCTGTGATTCTGTGATGACTGTTAGAAATGTCCAACAAATACTCCAGATCTGGTCCTACTCAAAACTTCCTATGATTTTAGTGTTGGTCAATCCTTGGCCTCTTTTGAAAAACAGGGGTTTTTTAGTGGTTTTTTTGTTTGGTTTGGGGGGTTTCTTTTTTAAGGTTTTTGGTGTTTCATCAGCTTTCCAGCTCAGTAAGTTTTTTAGCAGTTTTGAAATTTTCTGTGATCCTGTTTTCTGTAGCTGCCTTTATTAAATGGATTTAGAAAAGCTACTCTCATCACCGAACTGGGAGTGGGTGATTAGGACCATGTGCTTTTTGGGCTATCATTGAACCCTTCATAGAGTAGTAGGCACATCAGCCAGTCTCTCATGGACTACATATGGGATTTAGACTCCATAGAATGGTTTGTCTTGGAAGAAAGGAACCAAGATAATCTAATTCTGTCACTTGAATGTCCAAACTACCTAGCATGAATCCTTTTTGATGGCACTTCTACTAAAACTTCAATAATCCTTACTTGTAAGAGCCTAATGGATTACTCATTAGAGCAAACAGTGTTCAGAAATTGTCTTTTATGGTAAAAAAAAATTAGTTTGTCACAGCTCTTAGCCAGAACTGTCCCCAAGGCTCATAGATCTCCAGTACTTTGGGACTTCCTTCATGTCAGGCTCTATCAGAGGCCAGCTGAAGGCTCTAGAAGTCTCTTTGCACAGGCTTTTTTTGCTGTTAAGGATGCTGCCCAACACCTGCATACAGCAAGGAGCTGAGAACAGATCTTTACACCCACACATCACTGAGGTTGGCAGGAACCTCTGGAGATTATCTGGTCCAACCCTCTTGCTCAAAGCAGGGTCAGACTGCTCAGAACCATGTCCAGCTCGGTTTTTGGAAACCTACCATGATGGAAACTCAACAACTTTTTCCAGTGACCACCCGCGCACACGTTTTTCTTCTTTCCTAGTATGTGCTGTGTTTTCTGGTTTTTCTCTTGGTTTGTTTTGGATGTGAAATAAAAATACTATATTGGTCTGCGAAGAGGCTAACAACAGCATGAGAACAAACCACAAGGAAGAAGCACAAATGTAGTGAGAACGAAGTGTTGTAGCTGCAGTGTTCCCAGAAATAGGGATATTTGTTTTCCTCTCCAGACTTCAACTTATTCAATTCTCCCTGCCGCTTCTGGACTGCAGAGACACAGGGTACTAACAAAACACTGTAATCAGATGTCACTTTCTAGTATTTCTTAATATTAAAAAGGTGTCCAGAGAAGGATTTGAATGCTTGGAAGTGTTTTTTCCAGCTGCATCAGTTTACAGTTGGATGTAATAGCTGTTACTGAGCATTGTGCAGCCTCCTTTTTTTGCATGAAAATATATAATATAGATCCATAGGTGACCATGGCACAGTTTCAGCTCTTGATTTACGGCTTTTGTTCAAATCTACCATGTAAATGTGACACATGCAAGCCCAGAATGACTAATTTGAGAACTGGAGGGCTGCCTTCCCTGTGAAGCAGGGATTTTGGTCAGGGCAGAGCCTTGCTATAGCCATTTCTTGAGGATGCACAAACTCATTTGGTTGCAGACTGTGCTCTCCTCTGAGTTTGTCCTGAGGGATGCATGAGTTCTCCTGCAATAAATAGAATTGAGGAGACCAAAATCATAATAAAAATCTGACAAAGCATCTTAAGACAACCCAAGAAGCTGCTGCAAAGCACAGCTTGCTAAGTACAGAGAACACAGAATAAGGCTTTTCTACAAATAATTGCTATGAAGTTCAACTGATAGTAGGGCATGGACTCAGTGAGCAATTTCCTCGTCTGATCAGCCACTGTGAAAGTACCACAGGGCTTGGGGTTACTTTTGGTTAGGGTTAGCACAGGTGCTTTATGGAAAGTTATTGTTTGGAAATAAAATAGGAACTTCAAGCTGAAGTAAACTGGGGTTGAGGAACAGGGGTTGCAGACTTTAAACTTGAGGGTAAATGTAACCTGGATCCTTTGAATTCTTTCAATCAAGGTGCATAGGGCACAAGGACAACTTTGGCCCCAGAACATTAGTCCCATTGCAAAAGTCGGATAGAAGAATTGATCTGAGAAATCACTTGATTTGGATGTATGTGGTATGTACAGATGGAATGTGGGAAACGACGATGTACAGATGCCAGCGGGACAACTGCAGGGGAACTACCAAAATCCCCTACCGAGGGAGCTGCAGCTCCTGTTATGGTGAGACACAACCATGGTTTGCACCTAGATGGTTGATTGGTAGTGGGTACCCTTGTTTACAAAACTTACAAGAACTCAAAAAGTTACCAAGTTCCTGACTGAGGTGGACTATGCCCCCCATTACCTCTTTTCTCCTTACCTTCTACCCCTAGAAAACAAAGTTTAAATTATCCAACTTCATTCTTAAAGCTACTGGAAATCACTTTTCCTGTCCAACAACTTTTTTATGAGAGTGAGGTTTGTTTTCATTACAAATCACATTCTTGATCTTAGTTCAGGCAGAAAGGGTGTCCTTTCTGTGATTTCCAAAGGACTTCATGATTTTCCTTTCCCTTCTTCTCTGTCCTTTTCGTCCCGGACTTTGTGGTCATATTGCAATAATCTATAGCCTAGAGATTAGCAGGGCAGCAGTGATGTACAGAATGGAGGTTCTTAGGTCAAATCTAAATGAAGTTCCCCTTGGAAATTGCCAAGAAATTCCTTAGTTGGTTAGGATGACTGTAGAAAAGCATGAGACAGCTTCCTCACCATATGCCTAGAAGATCTGGATTTCCATGCCTTGAAGACTGCCTCACGGAACTGAGGTTTGCTGTGAGACGGGACACTGGAACAGGCTGCCCACGGAAGTGGTGGAATCGCCATCCCTGGAAGTGTCCAAAAGATGTGAACATGGCTTGGTGGTGAATACAGCAGTGCTGGGGTAACAGTGGGACTCAATCTTTTCCAACCTAAACAATTGTGTGGTTTATGATTTAGAGGAGGGTGTGTGGCACTCTGACTGCATGGCACAGACCAAGGTGTTGATGTTGTGTTACACATGCACATTTTCTTTGGAGAGACACATGAGTTAGTTACTGCACAGGTCAGTGGAGTTCATGGGGCCATTGAGAAGCAGGAAGGAAGAAAGAAAATGCCTTCTGTAGCCTGGTGAGCTCAGCAGGTGAAGTGACACATAAGCTTGCAAACTTCAGGTTGTCAATCACACCAATGAGAGATGTGGTGACATCAACCATGCAATCATTATGACTCCCGTGGGATGTGTAAAGAGTCCTGGATGTGATGAAATTAAGCAGTACAAAAGCAAAGACAGACATTATAATGACCTGCAAGGACCTGTGGCGTCTCCTGTGAGGAAACTAATGTGCCTTCATCCTTCACCTTGTTTTTTGGCAGGGTGCTACACAGTCCTCCACAAATAAATGAGTCCATGTTGCAAAAACATTCCCCATTGCTGGCCATCCCATTTGCTGCCGCATCCAATGACTAGGTCCCTCAAAGCAATGACAGCTTCTGCATTATTTTTTGAGCTCACCTGTGAACCCTGGAATATAACAGGCAATGGAAACACTAGGATGTACTTGGACAGACTGGATTTTATCCCTATGGAAAATGGTGATTGTTTCTCTTACAGACTTAAGAATCTGTTTCTAACTTCTGTTTTAACTTTTTGGTTTGATGTTTTATGAAAATTCAAAGTCTTGTGATTTGAGCCCTCTTTTTGTTATATTCCACCCATCCTGCTGATCATAATATTTCTTGTGGAGTCCCAAGTTCCCATCCAACCAGTGCAAGAAGTGCAATGACACAGAATAGTCTCACTTCTGAAATTCTGGTGTTTGTCTTTCTGGTATGTCTTGTCCATCAGACTTGTCTTCTGCTTCCCCTGGCCAGACGTGTTTTGTAATAGCAACTTAAAATAACATAACACTTGCTATTGCTGCTGTTGGAGTATCACCAAAATGTTTGTTGGTATTTAATTTCTGCATTTAATTTCTTGATACCAAAAGAAATTTTCCAACTCGGGAGAGCTTAGCATAGATATCTTCTGGTTGCCTTGGCAGGGACCCAACCTACAGAGGTCCATAACATGTTCTATGCTGTGCACAGTGTCTTGGCTACAGTCTTGTTCCTCTTAGTTTGCGGCTGCAACATCCCCACTTTGCTATTGTGGGTGTTCAAATTTTTCCTGTTCTTTCACAAACATTTGAAAAATTTCTTCTTAATGTCAGTGCCTTGTGCTGGGCCATCTTCTCACCAGAGAGGAGTCACCAGGGGGACTGCTTGTGAAAGAAACTCTCAACCTCGCTCCTGCTTCCTTTTCCTTACAGTCTCATATTAGCACACAGATTTAGTTTTCTGTTACTATTAATTACTATTTTATTAGTATTCAGGTAACACCAGTCCCTTCTGAACTATGTAGGATACTGCTTGTTTCTGTAATAAAAAAGCAAGAAGTCTCTGCAATTTCTACTGCTCTAAGGACAAAGAGTAGCTCAGGGCCATGAGTAGTGTGGATGGGTTAAACCACAAAACTAAAGGCCAATTATACTTCGGATTTCATAGAACCATAGAAAGGCTTGGGTTGGAAGGGACCTTTGAAATCATCTCATTCTGATCCCCCTGCCATGGGAAGGAACACATTCCACCAGATCATGTTGCTCCAAGCCCCATCCAGTCTGGCCTTGAACATTTCCAGGGATGGGATAGCCACAGCTTCTCTGGGCAGGGCCTCACCACTCTCTGGGAAATGAGTTTCTAATCTAAAATGCTCCTCTTTTAGTTTAGAACTGTTGTCCCTGATCCCCCCTTGGATTTCCATGAGTTTCTCTGCCACAGCTTCAATTTCTGTTTGCTTTCAGGTACAGCTACTCAGAATTCATTGTGTCATATGAAAAAAGTAGTTTTGCCAAAATAATAGAACTTGATTATAATGGAAGTCCAAAACCACTGCTGTTTGGGAAAGAATTACTTGTTTAATTGGATGCTTCATTTTTGGAGCATGAGCCCATGATGTTGTATGTATCTGTTTTTCTTTTATGAATGCTGAAGGACTTTGCTGGCAGAAAATGTACATGAGTTCTGAATTCAACATATGATTTCACTCTGTTCCCCTCAAAAACATATAATTATTGACGTAAAAGACAAGTCAAAGGGTCAGGTGTCTTTATTGGATGCCACCTGCATGAAGCTCTCTAGGAATGTAGCCAGGCTTCTCCAGTCATGCTGCAAGCTCCCTCTTGTTTTCCAGGAGTGTAAACAATCCTATGCAGGTGTGTCACAGCAAACCTAAGCCAGAACAGCCCAAACTGCATCATGCTGTAAATGGTTTCCTGTGAAAAACAATACGTAATCAGTTTTTATGTTGCAGTTCGAGTGCGGCGGCAGGCTGGTCCTCTTCATGATCTCATGACAAAAGAAATAGCTCAAAAAAATCAAGTCAATGCCAGAAAATCCCCAAATTATTTAATCTGGTCATGTCATGTACCATGACGTTATAAATATGAATTTTTCACTACGAGAATTAATTCTTCTCTNACTGGACTAGCCACGGCGGAGCCCGTTGCTGGTGTTGGCCTCTATCTCCACTGGAGACTTATTAAATTACTTGGTTGTGGACTAGCTGCAATCACTCCAGCAACGCAGGAGTCCTACCCTGGGGACCTAAGGCCGAATCTCGGCCAAAAGAGTCTTCCAATCCCTGCGTTCCCGGTTTTCTTTTTCTACTTTTTTTTTACCTCGGTATTCCTCCATTTACGCAAATCCCGGATTTTGCTTTTTCTTACTATTAAATCTTAATTAACTGATTTTAATTAATTTTCTCATTAATAAAAATTTCGTTTTTATATAAAAACAGAAGCTGTCCTCTGTTTCTGACAAACTGGAATAGAAAAATTATGCTTTTTACCAATCTGCATTTAATTTCTTATTCTGCTGTTCACGTGTCTCCCATACTCTACTTTTACAGGTGAACTTTCATAATAGAACTTCTAAGCACAAAAGGCTTGTGCTGAAGCAAGGAAGACTGTGCTGGATCTGAGTGACATGAACATCACCTAGCAATGATCAGTTTTGTATCGGTAGTGAACTGCCAATCTAAAAGCCACAAGGGAGCGTTGTTGTTTTGGGGAAAATGTGTTAACCTCAACAAACTGTTCAGATGGTGGGAAACACAGCTGGACCAGCTGTGGCTTCCAAGTGAAGAAGTATGCAGGAGTCCTTTTCATGTAGCCTATGGAAAAAAACCCACATGAATGGCTGTAGTGGACCGATATCTTGCCTCTCATCAGGACCCATCCCACTACTGTCTCTCGTGCGCTGACCCAACAGTATGACACAGTGTGAACGCTGCCTCAGCTTTGCACATTTATAATAATGTATTTCTTTTTCCAGTGGAAAACTGTTATAATAACACGGTGGTTGTGATTTTGTGTGTGTGACACTTCTCTATGATATGGCAGCTGGAGACATGGTTTAGTGGTGAACAGAGTGGTGCTGGTTTAAGGAGTACTCAATGATCTTAGAGGACTCTTTCCAACCTTAATGACTCTGTGATTAGCGTTTTCCTTATCCTCCAGTCCTTCTTCAAATAAACACCAGTAGGTTGCTGATCCGTTCCCTCCTTCGGGGAAAGCATGCCTTCGTGGTGAAGAGGCTTAACAAGGGCGTGCATCACCAGAATCTCTGTGACCCCAGGCTAATAAATCACTTGCTCTGTTCTTCGCCTTGGCTCCCCAAGCCTTTGGCCATCTACCTTCTCCACAAGGTAAAGATAAAATCCATTTGTGATTCTGAGTTGCTTGGATACTGTTGGCACTTAGGGCAAAATTAAAAGTACATAAATAGAAAAATGCATCTTCTAGAGTCTTTTCTCTGGTCTCCAACCCTCCTCATGTAATTAACCAACTGCTGTGTCTTTCCTTGGGCCACTCTGACATTCTGAGCTGCTGCGCATCTGGTATCCTCACTCAGCAGCTCTCCACAGGGCCCTGTAACTTCTCTCCCTAATTAGCGGCTTTTAATTGGCAAATCATCACTCTCTTCCAGCACAATTCCTTCCCTCCCTGATGTTCCTGGTGATGCCTGAAGAATAAGACCCAACTGACATCCTCTTCCAGGACTTTCCCCACGCTATCTGCTTCTCAGGAAGTTGCGCTCAATTTTAGCCTTATTTTGCTATTAGATTATACGTTGTTTATATAAAGAGAGATTCTCTGACTATCTGTCTATGACCTTTATTACTTAATTCAAGTCCAAGTTTATGAGTTAGACTAAAAAAATCCATAGAAGTCATAGCTATGACTGTACAAATTATATTGGTTTGAAAACAAACCAGTGGGAGGTCACAAGTCAAGATTAAAATTAATAGAAAAAAATTAGAAACAAGCAAAATAATATAAGGAAAAAGCAGAGACAAAGTTAGATACAACCTGATACCCTATTCGGGTGGTGGCAGCAGTCTAACTGAAGTGATCCAGTTGAAGCGATGATCCGATAGAAGGTCCGGTCTCCAGCTGAAAGTCTGTGGTGACTCTTGTCCTCTGGTTACCCAGTAGACAGGGCTGAGGTTAGGCAGTTCTAAGGGCAGCTTATATCCAGGTGGGAATGCCCGGCTTCCCCCTCCTGGGTGGAGCATTTCACAATAGGATGAGATGAGTCCATGAGTCATTGGGTGGTTTCTTGATGGCCCATCCTCTGTTATCAGGGGTGGGTCGTTAGCAGGTGATAACAGCTAATGGCCCACAGCTGGTGGTAATAGAATACTTAAATACATCTATTTTTAACCTAGGACACAAATACAACCATGCAGTGATGTCCAAGGTGTTTGTAGTTCTGATAAAGTGTTTTACAGGGTTAGGTTAAGATGATTTAGCTGGGTTCAAAGAGAGTGTACATCAACCAGTCCATGCTACTGGTAATAGAGCTGTACTGGTTGAAACCTGCTTATGAGCTTCAATTCCAATAATTTTTAATATTTTAAACTGCCTTTCACTCTATTCCCAAATTATCTTCCCACTACATAGAAGGTCAGGAGGTACCACTTTGGTGACTATAAAAGAACTGGAGGTCATCCTGGCTTCTTCTGAATTTTCAAAAGCTACTTTTCTCTTTTGTTATTTACCTTCTCCTGTCTTACGGCAATACACATGGTCCCAGTGGCCTAACTTCATGGGCTACAACTCTCCCAGTAAGCCAAACAAGGTCAGAGCACAGTCATGTGGTTGTCAAGACCTTAACTGTTAACACAACAATTGCTATTCGTGCAAAGCAACCTGAAATGGTTATTCACAGATCTGAGCACATGCTTCAGAGCAAATTCCTCCTGAGTGGAAGCCCTGAAGCAAAACTCAGCATTTTGCTCAAATGCAAAAAAAAAAAAAAAAAAGTCTTTATACAACAAAGTGAAATCTCACTTGAAAATTATAGAATCACAGAATGGTTTGGGTTTGAAGTGACCTTAGAGCTCATCCAATTCTGCCCCCTACCTTCCAGTAGATCAGGTTGTTCCAAGCCCCATCCAACCCAGCCTTGGACACTTCCAGGGATGGGGCAGCCACAGCTTCTCTAGGCAACCTGTGCCAGGGCCTCACCACCCTCACAGGGAAGAATTTCTTCCTAATATCCAATCTAAATCTACCTGCCTTCAACTTAAAGCCTAATCCATGTCTTCATGTCACTGAGTTCTTTGTTTTAGGCTTTAAATGGTTAACTTCACATCCTAGCTGGTCTTCTTCATCCTTTTGTAGCTGATCATAAATGCAGTGCAATGAATTCCATTTATTAGATAACATTTGTCGGATACCTTAGATGTGAACAGTATTTTTTAGATTACAGGTAAGACATACTCCCTGTCTAGGACACTTCAAAATCTAAAGTGGTCAAGTTAAACACATGGCAGGGCATGAGAAAATATTTCATCACAAGGATTATGTGAGGTTGCCAGGAATTAGAAAAGAGGAGTGCTACTTGGAGAACTAAATTTTAAGCAGCTTTGAAGAAAGGAGGACGTTTGATAGATGAACACAGAGAAGGGGCAAAGGCACAAGGCCAAGAACATGAAGAGAAAAAAAAAGAGAAGATAGAGATAAGCCAGTGTACTGTGAAATAATAGTCTGGATTTTGGTCCTGGGTGGAAGAACTCCTGTTATGAAGGCTGGGGAGTAGTGCAGGTAGAAAAGGAGAGGTCTTAGGACAGCTCTGTTTGTAACTTCAACTGTGTGATTGAATACCGTGTGATTTGGTGGTATCCAAGAGGGAAGTGTGGACTTGGGAATGAAAGAAAAGCATGAGTGATGTGCTGCACCAAGGACAGAAAAGGAGGAAAGAGTCAGAGATCTGTGAGTCAACCCAATATGGAGAGGTGGAATCTGGAAGTTTGAAAATGTGTTCACTTCTGGGAACAACAAGTGTGTTTGAAATGCAGGTCTTGGTAGAGAGAGGTCCCTGTGTCGAGATAGAGGGGGAAGAGGTCAAAACCCAGTGCCAAGGTCCATCATGGCTGGATGGCAGGAGAAGCATGGACGAAATACTTCCGGAGAGAAAGTGGATAGAAGGAAACATGGAGGATCAAAATCATGATCCAGCCCAATACCAATACACAGAATAAGATTAGAGATAGAGGAGCCCTTGCAGAAAGGTTTGTGGGAAAATGTTCAGGGACACCTTCTTCAACTTTGTTCTGTCAAAGACATTGCTCCCTCTGTCTTCTCCAATGTAGAGAGGACAACTGGTTCTGCCTGGATGTGGCCATTGTTGTTTATCATAGAATCATGGAATGAGTTGGGTTGGAAGGGGCATTAAAGATCATCTAGTCCAATTCCCTGCCATGGACAAGGACACCTTCCACTAGTTCAGGTGGACTTGCAAAACCACAGGGCTGTGCTTTGCCATTCTGTGCCTTATCCTTGATAAAATTCCCCTTCAGATAAATCTACACCTTGCAGAAACCTTGATGGCTTTTGTTGAGCATGACTCTTGCTTCCCTGTGCTTCCCTGTCTGTGTTCACCTGTCTGCCCCTTGCTTTATTCTTCGACTGTGAGTCAAGCAGACCCTCCAGCTGACCTTCAGGGTGCTACAGTGATGCAGGAAAGCCATGTCCCGGTCTAGGTTTTCCACCTGGTAGCTGATGTAGAATGGGCTATCACCCTTCTCTTGGCAGGACTGGCGGAGCTCTCTCCCTTGAGTGTAGTAATATGTGTCAAAAAGAACACTCCACCTTTATGTTGCTCTAATTTGTACAAAAACCTGAGTTAAAAATTAGTATAATGATGTGGATTCAGGAATTGGTTTGGGGAACCTAGCTGGACACAGGATCTGAGAAATCTCCTGGTTTAGCAATATAAATGCAGAGAGCATGAGCTGTCTCCAGCAGCACCAACGTACCAGAAGAGAGCTACCAGCAACTGATGAGTGGGGAGGTGGGTGGATTAAAGACAGGAATAAAGAAACCCATAAAATAATTCAGGAAGACAGCTTTTTTTTTTCCCCATGGTTTTTTTATGCCTGTGTTTAGTGCAACAATTCCCAGGAAAAAAATGAGGATAGAAAAGTAACAGCCATTTACAAGCCAAAATTTGATTATGTGTAGAAAAACAAACTCCTCTAACACTAGCTGCTGTTTTATATGTTGGCCTTACAGCACACAGTATTATGAAACTTGGAATAATATTTAGCAACTGCAGTAATCCAGGTAATTTTGTTAATAGACATTCACTTACATCCTGTTTAGAAATGTCCCTGAGCATCTGCAATATTACAAAGATGTTTTGTCATGACAAAGTGATTAGAGGAGATTGTTTGCTTGGGGTGGTGGTGATTAATTACAGTTTAATTTCCAGTCTAGAAAGTAAGTGAAGCATGTTAACGCTTTGATTGATAGGTCTTCAGCTAGTCCAAGTTGGCCTGGGCCATTTGAAGACTAAACTCTGTTCTGCCTTTTTATTCTTGGTTTTACTCAAAATCAAGTAATTTTACAAGACCTTGTAATTTGTTTAGGTATCTGCATTATAGTTTTTGGCATTATTTATACTGTGTTTTATTTGATGATATTACCCAAACCATGTAAATTGTCTGGAATTGAACTTGAATGTTTATAAAAAATCTGGCATTTACCTTCAGAGCTTTTAACCCAAGAAGTTAGAACAAAATAGGGAATCAGGAGAGGGCTGTGTAGAGATTCCAAGTTCAATGAAGATTTACCAGGTTATAAAGTTTTCTTCAGCAAACACTCCCATGCAAGGATGTTCTAGAAGATACCTGTGCATGACTGAGGAATCTTATGCTGCCTGTGGGACTTGGAACTGGGGCCACGTGCTTGCACAACTACTTGAGTGGCTGCAGACTTACAACATAGGCAGGAGGTGAAAAACTGTTTCTTACCAACCTGAGTCCTGAGCATCTTCACTGACACTTTGGAGGCAGCAAGATGTAAGTCATCAAGTAGTTTAGCAAGGTGGATGAAGCTCTCAGCCAGTTTCCATGCTGGTAGAGCTGATTTCATCACTTTTTGCAGCAAAAGAAGCAAAAGCAGAACAACAGCAGAGCCTGTGTCTCATGTGACCATCTTGGTGGCTGCCTTTTGCCAGTGTAGCATAGGGACAACCTGCATGGCCATAGTCTCTCCTCCACTCATCCTGCGGACAAACAAGAGGATTCTCTCCAAAGACCTATTTGACAGCTGGAAACTCCCACCCTGAGAAGTTTGTACAGTAGTAGCAGGGAGTGTTTGTGATAGCAGCCGAACGACCTATGCTCCTGGAGTGCGGGAGTGTGCAGGAGCAAGTCCAAACTCAGTAATACCCAGAAACATAACAACAATTAGCACACATACACAATTAAACCTCCCTGCTTAAAATATCAGCTCAGAGCACTTATTTACCTACTTACACTTCCTACTAAAAATAAACAGATTAAAGTCACAAACCTACTGTGTGAGTAGGTAGGGGAAAAACATCACATGTGAAGCGTAGCATGTGATACAAATTCCTCTGTGCAACGTGTTCAGGCTCGCTACCCATCTCACCCTCCTTGCAGCAGTTTGGATTGAGTTGCTGGACAATTCTTGCCAACAAATATCAGGACAGTGTGTGTGCTTTGTGTCTATATTGTTACCAATTATCTGCAGCTACTGCAGCCACATTTCCAGGCAAAAGTTACCAGAAATTCTTACCTTATTTGAGGGGTTTTTTGCTTATTTGGTCTTCTAGTGTTTGTTTGTTTGCTGGAGACACCAGGTTAGGACTCAGATCCTAAGTTTGTTTTCTGGCTTTGCCACTGGTTCACTGGCATTGTGGGAAACAGATTGCACTCATGGCATGTTGGGATGGAGGTTAGGATTACTCCTTCTCTTTTCTTTCTCTCAGGGAATTGTCTCCCATCTATTACTAGGAGACAATAACGACCGGTACTTAAGAGAGACAAAAGAAGTCGCCAAAGAGAAGGGGCAGGAGTGCAGCTGGCAGGCATTCTCTTGGGAAGGGCAAAGATACCTCGAGATTTTGGCTGGGTCGTAAGGCATCGGGCTCATCTCCTCTCTCTCTCCCTCTCAGCATCAGAGGAGGATCGTCGAGCTGTTGCTTACTGGGAGAAGAATTCGCTGCTGCTGCGGGAGCCCAGCCCTGTACTGCTTCTCCTGCTGTGAGTGAGCCTTTGCTCATGAGAGCAGACATTGAACTGGGACCTTATTGGCACCCTGCCTCACCGGAAAAGGACCCTTGCCATCTCTTCGGGTGCCTCTCCCCCTTCCCTGAGGGCGTGTCTCCCCAGCTGTGTGGGGCACTGCTGCAGAGGAGCCCGGCTGCCGCTGCCCAGCCCCCTGCTTTCTGTCACTGCCTCAGGCTGTTTTTCGCTACACTGTAGCCCTGCACCCCCTGCCTGCCGGGACCCCAGCGGCTCCTGCTACAGCTGTGGAGTTTCTGATACATTTCGTTTATTACTCTGGGTTTTGCTCGCCTCTGCCGTTCCAGCTTGCTGCTCTGAGGTTCCTGCTGCAGTCTATCTCGCCATCCAGAGGGGCACTGGAACCGGCTGCCCCCTGTGAGTTTGCAAAGGGAGCCCCTTTTCCATCTCTCCCGCCGGCTCACCCACCGTTACTCGTGTGCAGAGAGGCGGCTGAACTCGCGCCACAGCGCCCCCTGCAGCCCAGGGGAATCATCGCACCCGCCCTGCCCGGCCGGGAGCCAGCAGCGCCCCTGCCGGCTGTGACCGTAACTGCACCAAAGGGGAAGGGGCCTGACAGCCGAGAGAAGGCTGTCACTGGGTTTCTGGTTCTGTTTGTTGTTGCTGCTGGTGCTGTTGTTTGTTTGTCTTGTTATTTATATTCTAGTAAAGAACTGTTATGCCTTTTCCCATATCTTTGCCTGAAAGCTCCTTAATTTCAAGCTTATAATAATTTGGAAGGAAGGAGGTCGTATTCTCCATTCCAAGGGAGGTTCCCGCTTTCCTTACCGGACACCAAGGCAGTATGTGAAGCAAAATCAATCTGTGCTCATGTAAGCTGCTCCTTCAGCTTTGTCACTGTTGGCTTTGTGCAGCTGGGTCAGATTTCTGAAGTGGCAAAAATGGGTGTTTGCATGGCAAAAGCAAAGAATTAGGATGCTGATAGGCCTTGTCGTGTGCACTGTGTTTGATCTAAGAAGCAACAAGGAACAACTCTATCGTGACATCCACATTCCTCCCAGATAGTAAAGCATGTTGGAATTTCTGTGATCCCTTTCCCTGAAGGCACAAGCATTGTTCCTCTTGTTTCCTCAGGAAATTAATTTTGAGCCTCCCTTTCTTTTGGGTTGTAGTTGCACATGAGCTGTCCCATCAAAGAGCCCTAGTTATTTCTGTCTCCTGAGTGTGTCTGGAGTAATTTATTCTCTCTAAGGCTCTGTCTACATTAGCAAATTGGACTTGTCCATGGCTGCTTTTCAGCACTGAGACCAACTGGCGCTTGATACCCCTTTTCCACGCTACTGAAGTCTATTTGTGACCAAAACATGGTGTCTGAGCATCTTGTGCTATTTCCCAGACTGTGCTTAGTGGCACTTGAGGAGGGGGTCAGTTCATTCAGGACAGAGGCATCCCAGGGGGAGCTTAGCAGCACTGACAGTGACACACAGAGTCCTCATCGTGTTTGGTTTACTGGAGTAGATGATGCTCAAAAGACTATACTGGATATTAATTTTCACAAGGTATTTGCTTATCTTCTAGAGTTTCTTGATACTCTACAATTTCTTCAGAAATTGGACACTCCTTGCCCATTTCTGATTGTCTAGAAAAAAGGCTCCATATTAGTTTGGACCACAAACCTTCAAAGTTCTTGAAACTTCATTAAGACTAAGCTGCATCTTTCCATCTTACTTTAAACTGAACATATTATGAAGGATATATCATTCCTAATCTTTTATGCATCAGCACACGTGGCTTTGATCTTTTATTGCCTCAGTAGATGTGGCTTTGCACACCATGTCTTGAGAAACTATGATACAGGGCACATTCTCAAGTAGGAGCATAAGAATATGCTTTCCACCTTTGATTTTTTCCCAATGAATCCTATTTTTGGTAAAGATAAGGTAAAAAATGTGTCTATCATTGCTTTTCTTGTGCAGGTGTCTGTACAAAAACCACAACAGCAATAAAAGGCTGACAAGCAAACTTGTGTGGTGCTCCACAAGCCACAAGCTTTCACTGGTAGCCTCTTTACTGAGAGAAATTAGACCCATAATTAGATATTTCTTAGGCTCCCAGCCTCTTTTGCAAGAAAGGGTCTTTTTTGTCTCTCATATGAGGACTGGGGAAACATTTTTGGTGGAAAAGATCTTCATCTTCATCACAAGAAATGATGATGTGGAAAGCGTTTAAATTTCCTCATCATATCAGGAGAAGCAGAAGAAATACAGGTTGTATGGGGCTTTAAACAACCTGGTGATGTGCTCCAGACCCTTCTCCAGCTCTGTTGCCATTCTCTGGACAAGCTCTGGCACCTCAATGTCTTTCATGCATGTGCCTACATAGTGCTCTGAATTGGCCCAATCACAGGGAATGAAGAGACCTTACTGCCTCTTTCTTCTCTCAGAGAACCCAAGTCAGAGACTCAGCCCTGTGCTTCTTACAAAAAAAGTGTGAAAACAATTTAGTATGCATAATCTGGAGCATTCACCTGTTATCCTGAGTCACCGTCGCCCTTTCTATGAGGTATCTGTTCTGCCAACCACCAGAAATTTCCAGCAGCAGCTTTTCAGATTGCTTGCCTACCATATTGATGGCAAAATGATTTTTGCTTTTATATTGCCTTCATACATATTTGTAGCTCTGCAGACTATTATTGAACAGTTATGTAGTTTCCTAACTCCAATACTTTTCCTATTAGATGAACAAATTCCTGAAGGCCTGTTCTAATCTTACTTCTTCCGGGAATCAAGACCAAGATGCCTTCCCAAGACCCTTTCCCATGTATTAGAAATAAACAACCAGCAAGGAGGAGGGCTTCAGAAGAGGTTAAACCAACAGGGGGAATTACTTCATTACCTGTGTTTCTAATCGGGAATTCTTGCCAATTATGCTAATTTGCTAAACTTATAAAATTGTACTTGTCCTGTATCCTGTGTGCATTTTCAATGCATTTTCGGCATGTAGTTTTTCAGCATGTTGTGCACCTGGAGGGACCCTTCATTAAACAGTAACTGCATTTTTATCACCTTATGTTGGGGAAGATGAAATAGGAAAGCCTTATAAATATGATTACCTGGTAAAAGATGCTGAGAATGGAAACTATAAGTGAGATTGAAATGAAAACAAGCTTTGAGATACCAAACCCCAGTTACTGAACAACTGGAAAACAATGGTATGGCTCATTGAAGGTAATCCCCCTTTTGATTAAACAATACCCTCTGCTTGCAGACAGGTCCAAGGGTCAGAGCAGACCCTGCCAACTTGGCAGAGGGTCCAAAAAGTAGTTTTTAGAGCTTAAAATATAACACCGTATGGTAATGCAATGATTCTTATAGGCTGTATGTAAATGTTGTAGGATTTGTAGCTTGTTCTAGATTGGTTAATGAAGATTAGAATATTCAGCACAGAAGATGATTTATTGTGTTGTAAACAGGAACCATGGATCTTTCTTTTTCCTCTTTTCTACTCTCTCTGCCTCTCTTGCTTGCTCTCTTACTTCTCTGACCTGCTTCGAGCTGCATCTGGCAGCTCCTAGCAGATCCCCTACACCCACGCCCTTTCACAACAGACCTCATGCTCTAAGACCTGACTTCAGAGATCGCTCGTCTCCGTCCCAACCATCCAAAACCGAACCACAGATCCCGCAAAGCCTACAACCTTAACCTTGTTTGGCTCTTGATTTTAGGGGCTTAAGGCAGCAATACCAGAATGGCCAAACCCCATTGACTTGTAAAAGTCTCAGTAATGCACCATTCCTTTCTGTGAATACCCACATATTTCCAAAGTATTTTTTCTTTTGGGAGAGCAGTTTTGCCTCATTTAGCTGACAGTCAATTCCAGTGATGCTATTTTTCTGCAAGCTCTCAGAATCCTGTGAAACGGCCAAAAAAAATTGGTTTTACAGTTCTGCAATGTGAGAATTATTGTTCAAAATAATAGAAAAGAAAACAAAGCAAAAAATTACACTGAGGTATAGTGAGACCGATAGTAATTTGAAGAGATTTACATCTCAAAGTTTGTTATTTTTTTCCTATGTAGACAAAGTAAATGCACAGATATTAATTTCACACATATTTTTATGAGTAAATAGCATAAAATTATATTTGAGATACTTAAAATCATAAAATTATAGTATGGTTTGGGTTGGAAAAGGCTTTAAAGACCATCTAGTTCTAAACTCCCTGCCATGGGCGGGGACATCTTCCATTAGACCAAGTTACTCCAAGCCTTATCCAACCTGCTATGTTGGTCAAAACAGCCTGGCTTTTAGTGGGGGCGGGAGGAGGTGCTTGGAACGTCTATGTCTGGCATAGAGCCAATCGCGGAAGGCTCTGACGATGGGCAGGTTACTAGCCCAATTAGACAAGTGGGTAATGCCTCTGTGATGACATATTTAAGAAAGGGAAAACCATGGGAAGTTCTCTTTTCTTCTTCCGAGTGGTGGTGAGGCAGCTGCCGGGGCCCATCCCAGCAGGGGCCTGCGTGTCCAGGGCCCTCCTGAGGCCAGAGGCAGCCGTGTGGTGCCAGCAGGGAGCACATGGCCAGCAGCGAGGGACATGACCAGCAGCAAGGGACATGGCCAGCAGCGAGGGACATGGTGAGCAATTCCCTGATGCAGAGCCTGGACGAGATCAACCTCTCAGCTGCAACTTACAGACACCAACTTTCTTCCAAGTCAGAGAAGAAGGAAAAATAAGGGAACATGAGGAAAACCAGCATGGTGGCACCGAGATCAGTGAAAAAAAGGAGAGGGAGGAAGTGCTTCAAACGCCCGAGCTGAGATTGTCCTACAAACCGCGGTGAGGACTGTGATACAACAAACTGTGTGCCTGTAATTCATGAGGTGCATGGGGGGGTGCAGAGATCCACACACAGCCTGTGAAGAAGAGTACTCACACTGGAGCACGTGGATGCTGAAAAGCTGTAACCTAGTGAGGAACTTGAACAGAGAGAGATGACACTTGCTTTTAGAGATAGAAGAAGAGAGCCTTTGCTTCCAAACTAGAACAACTTATCCTTAGAAGACTAAACCCCATGAACTAAAATATCCCACGCCAGGCAGTTGTGGGAATACTGCTTGACCCGTGGGAAGGATTCACATTGCAGCAGGTTTGGGCAGGACTGTCGCTTGTGAAAGTTAAAACCATGCTAGAAAAGTTTGCAGAGAACTATCTCCCTTGGGAAGGATCCCATGGCACAGCAGAAGAAACTCTTTTCCTTAAGCATACTGAAGAAGGACTTTTAAGAAGTGAAATACTGACCAAAACTCCATGTTTTGTTTCCTTGTGCGGTCAGTGGAAAGAGGGAGAGACTGGGAAATAAAGGTGTTCTGAAGGTTTGCTTTGGTTCTCCTTACCCTTTTTACTTTTAATTCTGTTAATAATAAATCTTCTTTATACTGTTTAAGTTTTGAACTTGTTTTGCCTTCAAGTGGGTTTTTTTCAATAATCCTTATCTCGCTCATGAAAATGAAGTTTTCATTTGCCCCTCCTCTGCTCAGTTATAGCAGAGGAAAATAAGTAGATGAATTTTTTGTGGGTGCCTGGCGCTTAGCCAGCTTCAAACCGTGACACCTGGCCTTGAACACTTCCAGGGATGGAGCAGCCACAGCTTCTCTGGGCAACCTGTGCCAGGGCCTCACCACCCTCATCCAGCCTGAGTGCTGAAGGCCTAAATTTTCTTACAGGATTCACAGCATCATATATGTGTTCCTCTGCCTGGTAGCTTGTGGTTGTCTTCTAGGTTATTTTTTATTTAGAAAAGTGTGAGTTTAAGCTACCTATAAAGAGCCTCAGAAAGCTGGTGAGCAGCATTCCTGCCTCTGATGGTCATTCCCTGAATTTGTCTTATGACGCCTGAAGATCTTTCATATGATGATCATGTAAGGAGGTTGAGAAATGGGAAAATCTGTGTTGTGTAGTGGACTGCTGAAGGGAATCTAGATAAAACACCATTTCAGTGAGAAAATAGCAGAACATAAGTGAAGAGACCAGGAAGCTGGAAATCTTCCCTTCCTCCCAACTGAATCTTATACCCCAGAACTGGAGTCAGACCCTTCCTCAGCTCTCCTTTTGACCTTGTTAATTCTAGGATGTGTAAGTGTTCTCTGCTGGGTCTGGCTAATGTGAGGAGAGGCTGGGAGAGGGATATGTGCTACTGTGCTTGGGCAGGCAGGCAGGGTGTGGGCAGGAAGCCCTGAGACCTACTTTGTCATGCACTGTAAGCACACCCATCTCTTGGCAAGCTCCTGCTTCTGTCTCATGTATCATGGCGTGGATGGGAGCAATGTGTGCCTTCTCAGACTCTGCTGGTTCAATGCATGGATAGCTTGAACACTCAGCTGGGTATTCCAAGATCCTCCCAGACTGTCTTCCCAAGAACCAAGTAATCCCAACATCTCTTGTATCACCCAAGCAACCTTCTGGTAGAACAGTGGTCATTGGTCTTAGTAGAAACAGGACACAAAACCTGGGTGAGGCAGAGGTGTGTTTGGTACAGGCCAGTTGGAAGATGGGTACCAAAGTTCAAGAGAGAAACCAAAAACCTCTTGCAAATTCATCTATGTCCTTGAAAAACTGAGGACATACATTTTTTTCAGAAACTTAATAGGAAACTAAAGCTACATTAAATGCAGAGGATCCCTTACTTTATCTGAGTTGTCTACTGAAGTATCTAAACTTGGGGCTAACCACCTCAACCAGAGCCCTGCTGGAAGGTGCTTTAGCTCCTTCCTCACACATGCATGCAGGTTTTCTTGCTGGGGAAGAAAGGAAGGAAGAGCACAGGAAGCACAGGAAGAGTAGAGGAAGGGGTGCAGCTGGGTCTCCTTCCTACACACACTTAGGAGCGAGAAATGCTGCCTGTTCCTACTGTTTTGCTGTTCCCTGATGCCCATCTCACACTCCGTTTCAGGATACACATAATAAGTGACCTTCTGCCAAAAAGCCCTTTCCTTCCACACTCTTTTCCAGGTAGGGATTTGGGGAGCAAGCTTGGGCATCCAGGCGTTAATTCAGTATAATCTTCTGTTGCATCCCTGCTTCATTCAGGATGCAAATTCTTCTGCTCTTTGTCCCCAAGGAGATTATTAGAAATACTACCTTGGTGCACCCATACACCCGGCACAGAGCAGCAGCTGGGTGAAAGGCCAAGTTGTGTAGCACAAATTGTTACTCAGTGTCTCCTGGATGAAGGTTATGGCGCTTTTCACTTGCTTTGAATACTTTGAATATTTTCTGGTTGTTACATGCTCTTTTCTAAAGAGTCCCATACAGGACCACTGTTTCAAATTTTGTTGTTGTTGTTGTTAGTTTGCTTGTTTGTTTGTTTTTTGTGAGAAGACATTGTTTTTGGTTTCTTTCACTAGCAGCAAGAAAACAGGTAGCATATCTTTTGATTAAAAACTAAAATGAAAAATCCATCATGCAGCAAAAAGAGCTTTGCATAATATCTTTCAGACTAACTCCAAGAAAGGCAAACAGGTCCCCTATTTTTTAAGTGATGCACAGCCCTGAACATCTGTCCCAAAATATTCAGGCTCCAGGCTGCCAGCAAAAGAAGGACTGGAGGTTAAGGGCTTGACCTTCCTGAAGAAACTGTACTTGGCCAAAAAAGACTTTGGCTCAAAGGCTCACTGGGGGATGGATAAAGTTTCAGCCCAGAGCAGAAACTGGTGCCAGTAGTTTGCTCAGATGCAACATTTTAACTGGAGATTTACTGAGGGATTTTTGTTTGTTTTGTTTTCCTATTGCTTCTCTTTGCAAAGTTGAAACTTGTTCAGTAACACTCTGCTTCAGTGTTTTGTATGAATTATCAGACACTTAAGAAAATCAAACAAACAAACAATGTAAGTTCATAGTCATCAAGTTTGTAATGAAAGGTGGACTGGTGACCTCTTTACAAACATTCATCTGAGATTTTGGCAGAACTAAAAGTAAAAAGCTGTTTTCCTTATTTGCTGCTAGCATTCTTATGTTTCCACTGGCTTCAGTGGGCACCAAATGGACATTAAATGTGGACAATATAATTTCCAGCACAATGCATGATGTATGACACCCCTCACAAGGCTGTGTTTTTGGAAAGTATTGTACCTCGGGGGTCTTTAACTAAACACAGGTGAAGCTCTGAGTTTATTTGTAAAGTCTGGGATTACTTCAGCTGTCACCATGGAACAGAAGGATAAACAGAACTAATAAAGTAATGAACCTTAAAAAATCCTCCCAAGACTTCAGCCCGCCTATAATTTGCACAGTGATTTAACAGAAACTGCACTTGTAAGGGACAAGGAATATGGGGCTCTGAAGCCAGTTATTTGACTTCATAACAGGGTAGGCAGAGGTCTCTCCATGTGTCAAAGTTAATGTCTATCTAAAGGCACCCCTCAGTCTGTCTCATAGCAAAAGAGGGTGTCATTGAACTCAGGATCAGGACCTCAGAGTTGCAGTGTCTGACTCTCTCCGTAGTTTTAAGTTGTTTATTTAAACTCAAACTTTGTTTCCTGGTCCAGCCCAGATGTAACCAAGTGCAACCCACCCCTCTGACCTTATGAAATTTCCATTATTTATATCTTATGGGATTAACTTCAATATAGGACACAAAACTGTCTCCTAGGCTAGATTTTACGAACTCCATACTTTCACTTATGCCTAATCCACACCCATCTCTCACACTACTCTTGAATCCCACCCAAATGAAGGGAATGGGTTTCTTTAGCCAAAATCCGTAAAGTCCCCAAGAGAACTCACGATATCTGTGATGACATGTCTATGTGCTTATACCAAGTTTATGCTCTTTCTTGTTTTACAGTAGTGGAGGGAATTTGCTCAGGGACTTCAGTCTACCAAACACCCCAGCTGGCACCTCTAGTCTGCATTAACATTCAGAGTGAAGGCAAAGGTGCTGAGGAATAATAGCAAGATGATTGTTCCTTTAGTGTAATACTTTTATCCTCTCGAGGCAATGCTGGGCAGGACAAAAGCTGCTTTGCCAGGGAATTTGCCGAGATTCACAGCTGGAGGGGATTGACTCACAGATAGAAATTGGAGGGCTTAATAGAGTCTGAAACAAAACAGTAATAAAAGTCATTGGCCTTTTTTTGAGGGGGAAATGAATTTCTGCTCAGGCTGAGTGGAATAAGTGGGTTGGAATAATCATAAGCTATGACTGTTGATTATAATAATCAGTGAATTTGGTCAGTCAGGAAATATCGGCTCTGCTTCAATGACATAAATGAGGAAAAAATTGCTTCAGGGTTCTTGTTAAGCAGCAGAGGGAGACAGTCAGTGATGTATCATACCTCTATCCCTGCACACCAGTGTAATTTGCTCAATGGGCAAGTAATCATGCAAAGGCCAGAGGAGGCCACAAGGGGGGAGAAGGCTTTAGGAAGACTTCCAGAGCCCCTTCCAGTGCCTAAAGGGGCTCCAAGAGAGCTAGAGAGGGACTTTGGACAAGGGCCTGGAATGACACGACAAGAGGGAATGGCTTCAAACTGCCAGAGGGAAGGGTTAGATGGGATATTGGGTAGAAATTCTTGGCTGTGAGGATGTTGAGGCCCTGGCACAGGTTGCCCAGAGAAGTTGTGGCTGTCCCATCCATGGCAGTGTTCAAGGGCAGGCTGGATAGTTCTTGGAACAACCTGGTCGAGTGGAAGGGGTCCCTGCTCACAGCAGGAAGTTTAGAACCAGAGGTCTTTTAGGTCCCTTCCAACCCAAACCACTGTTATTCTATGATGAATATTTCTAATTAATGTCCAATCTCAGTGATTTAGGCTTTTGTTTCTATACCAGTGGTTGCTCTTTCCCCTTTTCCCCAGATTCAAACCAGTACACTCCATGGGAATTGAAGTTTTTCCCATAGTAAACATGGCAAAGCATCAAGGGAAGCTGGTGCACTTATTAGTCCTCCTGACCCAGTCTGTAAGAAATGCAATCAATATGGCACTGTCCTGCTCATTATCCAATGTGGATATGTGAATAGAAGTAACTACTAATGACTAAGCAGATTGATTGCTTCCCTTACTGAACCAGGAAACCAGCACAACACAAGGTTCATTGATATTTACCAAAATCTTGGTTATCCTGGAGTTTTCCTTCCCAGCATATCCAGGAACTGACCACAGCATTGTTGTGGCTATTAAAAGTTGGGCATTGGGTACTTACTGAATTCCATGCCTAACTGCTTCCGACTCCACAATACAGACCAAAGCTGCAGATTGCCTTTGCACAAAAGATTACTCTTGACCTGTCTCTTTTCTTAGCACCATTTAATTCGCTTTCTGCCTTATAAATGCTGCATGCTTCTCACAGCAAATATCACAGATATCTGTGTGCCCAATTACATATGGGGACTAGCTTCTTCTCTCCAGCCCTTTACTCCTATCTCACCATTGTAAAGTCTTACGAGTTTCTTTTTCTCTTTCTTGCAGCACTTGCTTTTGGCCTGGAATAGCTGGGCAATTTCTATTTAAAAATTATTATCAGGAAGCCTACACAGTGATTTGTAAATGTCAGAGTCTTTTAACCTGAAAGACAAATCTTATCTAGTGTATGGGAATAATGTGTAGGGGTTGTTGGTCAACACATTTGTCTTTGTCCTTTCTGAAAGTCACTTCTGGCTCCAGGGCTTTATGTAGAATGTCGAGTTTCATAGAATCATAGAATGGTTTGTGTTGGAAAAGACTTGAAAGACTGTCTAGTCCAACACCCCTGACATGGGCAGAGACACCTTCCACTAGATCAGGTTGTTCCAAGCCCCATTCAGCCCGGCCTTGAGCACCTCCCAGGATGGGGCAGCCACAGTGACAACCTGTGCCAGTGCCTCACCACTCTCACAGGGAAGAATTTCATCATATAAGCTGCCCTCCAGTGCCCTGTAAGAACAAGAAGGAGGATCAGTGGGGGCCCAGAGGGATTTGACTGCCTCAAGATACATCAAAACAACGTTGTTGGGGGGCATAAATTTGTAGCTTTACCTACACAGCTGCTGGTGCCCTTGTGCTGTGCTGCAGCTGAGTGCTTTGGCTGGCTGCTGAGCTCTATGGTGGTAATGTTGCCAGAGTTATTTTTGCTTTTACATATTCTCTAAATTCTTTACAAATATATTTGTAGCTCTGTAGCCCATTATTGAATTTGTAGCTAGTCCCAGTACTTTTCCCTACCTTTTCCCTAGGCAGAAAGACGAAACACATTTCAGAGCTCCAAGCCCTGGGAGGTACAAGGACCCTATCTTATCTTGGTTCTTCCTGGGAACCAAGGTTGAAACCACCTCTTCGAGACACATTTTCATAAACATAGCCTCTAAGGCACACCCTGGGAATGTCCCCACCTTGCACATGTTGAGATCATGTAGTGTCTGTCCAGAGGTTGTGGGGTCCACAATTGTCCTTGCAGCAATATCTGGAGTCCAATCCCATCCCATCCTCTTTTTGTGCAGGTCAATGGATCTAGACAGTGATGGAAGAGTGTGATCATAGCTGAGCTAAGCAGTGTCACCAGGATGTGTTCTTAGGTGTCACTTCACCCGTGGCACTCATGACACCCATGGTACCACTCATTGCACTGCACAGTTGACTATTTTGATATTGGGTGGTGTGTGAGCAATACTGCCCTGAAGCCTGGGAGGAGTGGCAGAGATGAAGTGGATGAAGTGGCAGAGCAAGGATTTGACAGAGGCTGGGCTTGAAATGAGAAAAGGTGATCAATTCTATGGATTTCTCTTTATTTGTAAAGCAATGAAATCCTAATCCTACTGATGTGATTTTCTACTGGATTTTTTTGAGACAGCTGCTAAGCTCAATTTTGCGTAACACTGGTAAAAAAAAGTAGAGGTTCTTTGCTGCTCAAATTACCCCTGAACTCAGTTGTCTGAGTTCAGTGTTTGACTAAGTGTTCTGAGGTAAAATCCACATGTATTGTGTGACAGATATGGGTTTTGGTAGCCCAGATGTTTTCAGAGTTCTCTCAGCTGTAATTAGCCAGTGTGGACTTGTGGCCTAAGAAGGTTTAGAATGATTTCAAATTATCTTCCCCTTATTTGTGATAGTAATTTCTGAGAAGGGCAAGACATACTTGAAAACCCACTTCTGCCTTTCTGCGTGGGTAGAGGTTTGTATGATTCTAAGCTGGTCTCAGTCAGCACGATCCCCCCGCCGGCAGATCTGGAGGGTAAAAAGTCCCCCAGACCTGCTCCTGCCACCGCAAGTGATGCCACTCGGAGATATGATGCAATGTTTCCTCCAGCAGCAAGGTCTCCATTGCACAGACTGCTTCCATTTCTTCATTTCCTCTGCCCTAGCCTGACTTCATCTCCTGCTCTCACTCCTACCTAGCGACCTTTGCATCCTCAAAGCGCTTTCATTTTAATTACTTTTATCAGTACCTGCTTACAAACCCATTGTGAGAACATCTCATGCCTGTGTCTGGTGGAAACTGGGTCTTGTTCACAAAAAAGGGGCTAAAGTGTAATATTGCAGCATCACACAAAATTAACTGCTTATGAAGCTCACAGATTTACAGGTCTGAAGGCAACTTAACTTAAATTAAACTCTTCATTCCCAAAACCTGTAAGGGATTTTTGAAGCCTTGAGCATGGGATGGATTCACATTAAGCTTTGCAGAGAGGTCAGGTTTCTTAGGATGCTGTTCCAAATTTGGCTGAAACTGAACGTACAGAAACACCGTTTCTGTCTAGGAGTTGTCTGATAGTCAGTAATAAGCAGAACCTAACAGGTAGGAGCCTACAGAGCATTAAAAGTTTTAACAAAGGACACTGTGATGTCCTAAGCTGAATTCTTCTGCCTAGGACAGGTCTTCTGCTATTCAAACTGTGAGGGGACTGGTGATCTGGGATGTGTCTGCAGTGGGATGTGTCAGTGAGTGGTAGTTTCTTCCTAAGAAATTGTTGCTGCCAAGATAAATAATCTTGTGCAAGTCTTTGGAATAATGAAAATAAAATTGTTCTTTCTTACCATGTTTTCCTGGGGTGTGCTCCGACCACAAGGCCAGAAGAGAGCAAGTTTCCTAAGGAAACCATTGACACTTTCACCTCAAATTGGCAAAGATTGCTCAAAGCTGGGCCAGACACATTTGTTGCAACAACTTGCCACAAGATTTTTGCCTGTTCTTTCTCTTTTAAGGAATTTTTTTCATACTTCACATTCAGCCAGTTACAGCTCACTTTGTTGCTTGCTGTTTTGATGCCACTATAATTCCTTGGAGGTACGTGTGATTTGTATGGCTGTTTGAGCAAAGACACTTTAATCTGCAGGGCTTGATGCAATGCTTGGTTTGATCCCAACTGTATTTTCCTACTGGAGCCACACCATATATTCTTATCTCATGGTGATGGATAAGGGATCTCAGTGGTGTTTTGGGATAATACCTGGGTGCAGGTCATTCCAGAGGGAAATGGATGGGAAGGAGCCTCAGGATGCATCATCTGACCAAATGATGTGTTCAATCATAGCAGCTCGTGCTTCACATGTCTGCAGTTCATACACAACTTCAGAACTCTGTTTGGGTTTGCTCTGAGGAGCTGGGAGCTTTTGGATACCAGGAAAGGACACCAGATGTCTTGGAGATGATGACCAGCAATTTTGATTCAACTTGAGGTGAGTAAGAAGAGCAGAGATGGGATCTCCAGGAGCTCTTTTCTGAAGCCCTTGTGAATCATGATGTGCTCTACAAAGTGCTGTGAGATGACTAGGAGGCAAGCAGAGTCTTTCCATCACCTCCAGCCCATTCTGGATCAGGCCCAGGATGTATCATCATGGCTGTGGTGTGTGGCGTGGTCCCACTGCATACGTGACTCTGCTACCAAGTAAGGTTTCTTTTAAGGATGTAGCTGATTGTGCAGCAAGACTGTGGAATTACAGGGAGGGGACAATGTAAGCTGGTTAACTGTTTTAAACCACACATTCCTCCCCCTACTTTTCTTTTGAGTTTAATTTTTAAAACGGTCTGTAGGGTTTTTTTGCCAAATAGCAGTTCATCACTTTTTTTGGTGAAACTTCCACAGCTGGGGATTTTCCATGGTTATTTGGAAAAAGTGATGCAAATTGTAAATCATGTCTTAATTTGATTTAAAATATCTAAACCTCAGACAACATGTCATCATACTGAAGATAATACATATACTCAGAAACTCAGCAGGTATCCTTTGAAAACTCACACCAGCAATAGAAGTCCCATCTATTTTTATAAAAAATAGTTAAATACTATAGCTGATCCTAAAATGAGATAATTAAATTTATGCATCAGATGCACCTTTTTTTTCCTTCCTGGCTGATAATGGGACCATACAAGAGAATAACTGGGGAGAAACAAATGGCTGTTGAAAAATTTTAATGGGATTTCAATAAACAACTGGTAATTAGCTACATTTCTTTTGATTTGTTGCTCCAATACAGAAAAAGCATGGTCTGGAGTTCAAAGCCTACATCTTCAGCTAAATATAAAATCATGGAGTCATAGAATGATTTGGGTTGCAATAAACCTTAAAGATCATCCAGTTCTACTCCCTGCCATGGGCAGGGACACCTTCCACTAGACCAGGTTGCTTCAAGCCCTGACCAACCTGGCTTTGAACACTTCCAGGGATGGGGCAGCCACAGCTTCTCTGGGCAACCTGTGCCAGGGCCTCACCACCCTCACAGCCAAGAATTTCTACCCAGTATCCCATCTAGCCCTGCCCTCTGGCAGTTTGAAGCCATTCTCCCTTGTCCTGTCATTCTTGTCCAAAGTCCTTCTCCAGCTCTCTTGGAGCCCCTTTAGGCACTGGCAGGGGCTCCAATGTCTCCCTGGAGCCTTCTCTTCTCCAGGCTGAACACCCCCAGCTCTCCCAGCCTGTCTTCAGAGCAGAGAGGCTTCAGCCCTCAAAGCACCTCTGTGGCCTCCTCTCTGCTGGAGCACTTGCTAGTGAAGACCAAGACAAAACATCATTTTGTATCTCAGCCTTCTCCACATCCCAGGTAACCAAGTCTCCCATTGCCTTATGAAGAGGCATACATTTTTCCTAGTCTTCCTTTTATCACCAAAATACCTTTAGAAGCTTTCCTTGTTGCCCTTGGCATCCCTGGCCAGATTTAATTCTACCAGGACTTTAGCTTTCCTAACCTGATCCCTGGCTGCTCAGACAACTTCTCTGCATTTCTTCCATGCTACCTTTCCTTGCTTCCATCCTCTGGAGGCTTTCTTTTTGTGTTTGAGTTTGTCCAGGTGCTCCTTGTTCATCCATGTAGGCCTCCTGGTGTTTGTGTCTGAATACCTCTTTGCTGGGAAGCATTGCTCCTGAGCTTGGAAGAGATAATCCTTGAATATTTAACAGCTTTCTTAAGCCCCTCTTCCCTCTGGAGCTTTATCCCATGAGACTCTTCCAAGCAGATCCCTGAAGACACCAAAGCCTGCTCTCCTGAAATCCAGGACAGTGAGTTTGCAGTGTGCCCTCCTCTCTGTAAGGATCTTGAGTTCCATCCAATACTTCATGATCACTGCAGCCCAGGCTGCCCTTGAGCTTCCAATTCCCCACCAGCATCTCCTTGTGGGTGAGAACCAGATCCATCATAACATCTCTCATCCTTGGCATCTCTGTCACTTGGAAGTTATCATCAACCTTTTCTAGGAACCTCCTGGCTTATGCCCTGCTGTGTTGTCCCTCCAACATTGAGGTGGTTGAAGTCCCCCATGAAGACCAGGGTTCGAATGTGAGGCTACTCCTATTTATAGACAATCTTATCCACTTGTTCTTCCTGGTCAGGTGGCCTATAGCAGACCCCCACTGCAATGTCACCTGTCTCTTTCTCTCCTTTGATCCTGACCCATGATCTCATCCTCATCCATCCCCAGGCAGAGCTCCATGTACTCCAGCTGGTCATTGACAACACCCACTGCTGTCTGTCCTTCCTAAAGAGCCTGTATCCTACCATTCCAACACTCCAGGCATAGCAGCCATCCTACCACATCTCCATGGTGCTGATAAGTTTGCAGCACGGCGGGTGTGTGCATGTCTCCTCTTGAATTCCCCATGCTGTGCGCATTTGCACAGAGGCATTTAAGCTGACACAGTGGCTGGAGCAGCTTTGTACTGCTCTTCAGGTGCTCTTCTGCTGACCTGTGATCCCTCTCCAGGTTCTGGGCATCTGTCGGTGGCCTTGGCATCAAAGTGGTAGGAGTGGGATGGATTGAGGTTCCCTTCCCCAGCAACTTTAGTTTACAACCTTCCTTACCAGGCTGGTCCAACTTATAACCAAAATTGCTTTTTCCCTTTTCTGACAGAAGGACCCCATCAGTCCCCAGCAGAGACAATTTCTCCAAGCAAGTCCCACAGTCTAAATATCTGAATCCCTGGCTGTGGCACTTGTCCTGTAAGGATTTGTGGACTCCCCAGATTCAACTGGACTTTTCAAACCCCTTCCCTTTGACCAGGAGCATTCAGGAAAAAACTGTCTGCACTCCTGAATCTCTTACTACCACGCTCAGGGCTCTGCAATCCTTCGTGGTACTCCTCATACTTCTCCTGGCTCCATCCCTGCTGCACACATAAAATAATGGCCATGGATCACAGTCAGTGGGCTGTGCACGTCTCTGGGTGACATCCCTGGTACAACACTCTCCTGTCATATGCTGCTATAGAGGATAGGGGTAAAGTTTGAGAGATTCTTGTGGGGTTTTTTTTCTAATCTCAGATCATTGCATTGCTCTTCTGAGTATTTCCCAACAAAAATACAGGACAGAATGTTTAACTAGATTAAGAATGCAAATGCATGTCTTTCAGTGGAAGTTTATCAGATGTCTCAGTTAAATGACATCTTACCAAAACTAGGTTCTCTGCTTTTAAAACCTGATATAAGGCATGTGCATATATTTGTACAACATTTTTATTCTTGCTTTATTATCCAAAAAAAAAAAAATTTGTCGGTCCTCATACTTTGCATCTTGAAGGGATTCATAGGACTTTATTCATAAAATATACTTAAAATAGCAATTTTAAAAAAATTTAAAATTAAATTTCCCCAAAGTTCAATGGGACAACATAGATATTGCATCAAACTTATTTTGAACAACTATCTTAAGTCTACTGAAAAGCAGCTGCTTGGTAAGCAAAATAATCAAAATTACAAGTATTTGATAGTATATTCCACTAGAATTTTTTATATTCTGTAGATATTCAAGGCAAGAAAAACCACAGAATTTTCTTTATTTTTAAACCATTGTCTCAAATTAGACCTTAAAACCTGTATTTAGACACTTCAAGGCCGATAATATTTCAAAGGTGCTGAGCACCTCTGCTTTCCATTGACACAGAAAACTTCTTGACACTTCTCTGAATGAGATCACATTTCTCAGAAAACCTTAACATGGTTGCAGGAACCCAGTTTTGACTCATATGCCTGCAAATTTCGCTCAGTAGGACTGTGTCTCTAAACTAAAGACAAACTAAACTGAAACTTTAAAGTCAAACAAACCCCAATGCTTCAGGGGCTTGTGAAAGATGTACATGGTGATTGTGATCCTTTACAGGGAAATGTAGGTTTACCAAGGAATTTGATCACGAAAGTCGCAGCAAAGGCACCTCCAGGAAAGGCACCAATAGTAACAAAGTTTATTAACTCTCTTGTGTGCCCAGAATATAGAGGCTGGTATTAAGTCCTTAGAAATTGTATCATAAGGAATCAAGCAACACTTGAACATTGCTCCCCATCCTGCTCTGAATCCAGCCAGGGCCACCCCAGAAAAGAGCAGAGCTCGTATCAGAATGAGGAAAAATCTCCTTGTTGGGTCTTTCCCACCTTATTTCAGTTGAAGGCACCCTTCTGCCATTTCCAGGTTTCTGGTGGTTTCAATCTAGAGACATTGCGAAATTCCTCATCTCTTACAGCTCTCCATGCTGTGTCTGTTGGAACCATCCCCATGACAAGAAAAAAACATTGTCTGAGCTAAAGAAACCCATACAGCTCCAAGCAGTCTTTTGCAAGTGCAAGGTGCCCTGGAGGAGTATCATCTGGGTCACGATTTTTCTTGTAGGCACCTGACCATTGTTGAAATGCCATGAGACCACTGAATACATGCCAGTGGACCATCTCCATCTGAAAATACCCTCTTCTTACCACTGACTTTCTCCTAAAACCCACAGCTCATAGCAATAGTAGCGCTAGGTGGTGTTTGGGTTCCATCTCTGGAGCAGATTTCATTTGTGTCAACTCTCAAATCCATGGGGGATTAGTCAGATCCCTATTCCTCTTCCACAAGGAAGCTGTAAGAGCAGTCCATCTTCTCTATTGCTCTTTTGAACTCAGAAGTGCAGCAGTAACTTAGGAAACAAAAAGTAATAGAAAACAGACATTGCAGGATATTTGGGGTCAGGTTTTCCACTCATGTATCATGTGTATCAAGCTTTCACACTTTATGCTTTGCATGACATATTGTGGGATGTGAAGGCATTGCATCATCTGCATGCATCATACACAAAGCATGAGCCTGATTCCCCACAGATCCCCCAGAGTCTTCACTGGGATTGGCAATACTATTGCAGCAGAAAGTTGTTACATTTCCTGTAGTCCACAATGTGTTGACTTCTGTTGCTACAGAGATGTAAATATGATAAATAACAGGATCTGAGTCAGATAAAGTCATGGGACCTCAGACCAGATTACCAGTTGGATTTTTAAATTTTTTTTTAAATTTTATTTTATTTTATTTTATTTTACTTTATTTTATATCTTAAAGAAGAGCTTCTGACTTTGCTGCAATTGTGAAATGGCTGTCAGGTCCTGGGCAAGCCACAGAAGATATGATTCCTCATACATGACTGTAGATATTTGTGTTGATGTCAATACCTGGTTGTGTCATCAACTGCCCTTACCCTTACTGACTGCCCTTACAGTCAGTAGAAAGAAGGGGGCACTTTTAGGCTGTGTTTCATCTCATTTCTTTTAGACACTGCCTTCCCAAGAAGGTGAATCACACTCTGGGAACATCTTCCCTTGGGTTTCAAGGAGAGCCCAGAGTGACTCAAACCCAAGGATGCTTTTGGTCAGACTGATCCCAACCTTGTGTATGCCTCTGTTTCCCCTTCTTTATAATGGGCCCACCTTCCCTCCAGGACAATACTGGTTGATGTCAGTGCTCTTTGAATGCAGGGAATAATTTGCACCTCACAGCTGGTGTTTTCATATCAAGGCCCTGGGGTGGCCAGAAGTGGTATAGAATGTGTTAGACAATGTTATTTATTAGTTAATTTGTGGTAGTGCTTAAGAAGCTAGAAGGGTGAAATATGATGCCATAGAGTAACGCGGTGTGTGGGGTTGATGGATTGGTGCCGCGCTTCTCCCCCAGAGTCCCTCGCAGAGACGCTGTGGTGCTGCTCTGTTGGCCCCTACACGAGCCCTCAGCCTCACCCTTGCTGGTGGATGCAAGCAGCCACTCACACACAGTTCCGCGCGTTACGGAGATGAAGAGGCAAGAGGGATTCTTTGCGTGCTGTTCCAAGGCCATTTATTGGGGTCTGCATAGACTGCGAACAAACCACTCCGAAAGGAAGGCAGAGACAAAGAACCTCGAACAAACCGGCGCACGCAGTTTTTACCCTGAGGGGTTCCAGGGGCAGGCAGAACATCACTAACCAATAATCTGAGGACTGGGGGGGAGGAAAGGTTGAATGGCACAAAGGGGGCCAATGGAGGGGAGGGGGGGGAGGACCAAGGACCGAGGGAAAAGGAACCTTCTGGCACAGTGGTGTGGGGAGAGCTCACTTTGGAACAACATGGGGAGTGTAGCGTGGACTTAACCACCGCAACACTTATGGAGCGCTGATCTTAAACATCAGTAGCTTAACTGTATTAGGAAGGGAAAAAACTGTCTATAAACAGATGACATGATTTTTGTGGTTCAGACAGTACTTGACAGAGGAGACTGAGGTTTTGCTCAGTCATGACAAAGGCAGACTCTTTGTGTTGCTGCTAAGCCACTTACTATCTTTAGGTTTTCATTACCATCAAAGAGGTAAAAAGCTTATCATTCTCCCAGACGGCTGTGCAGCTCAAAGCTGACTCAATGCTGGCTTGCTGGAACATCTTAACAGGTGCTTGCTCTTTCTTTCTTTTTCTTCTTCCTTTCCTTTCCTTTCCTTTCCTTTCCTTTCCTTTCCTTTCCTTTCCTCTTTAATTTGATAAAAGTGTATTTTTTTTATCTAACACCAGGTTGTAGGCCAAAAATGTAGGTATCTTGTCAAGTGAATTTTTACACCCCAATCCTGGAATTTGATTTCCTGTTTTCAGCAGGGTGAATAACAGTGGGTTCAAAAGACAATCTTCATTGAAAAAAAAACCCAAGTGAGTTACTAAAAATGTTCTGTGCCCACATCTTTTTAGGTAACCTGTCCTTCAGCATCACAGACCAGACAATTTCAGTTACTAGAGGAAAAAATTTGTTTACTACCAGCAGCCTGCTGAATAGTACTGGTGAGACATTATCCTACAAATCCTCTTCTTTCAGCATGCCACTGCAGAAGCACAAAACCTGGAGCATCATGTCCATTTGACCAGGGGATTTCAAAAAAAGGGAAAAGAGATGGAAAGAGGAGTCACAGCTGCTGTGTCCTCATACCACAGGTTGTCACAGGCTTTTGGCATTCCAGCCTTCTCCTTCCATCTGCAAGCAAAGTTCCAGTGCATGTTTTCTTCCAGCAGCAAAATTTGGCCAGTCACACTCTTAAGCCCCAGAGAAATCTCCCGGCTCATGCAGCGTGGTGGACTTGCCACAGCACTGGCTGCCATGGTGGGTAAGAGCCAGGCTGGGTGCCACACCAGTATGGCCAGCCTTGCACAGGGTGGTGATGCCAGCACAATGGGAGGTGACACTGAGGCGTATCACCCATGGACCTCTCTGGCACCCAGGCCACTGCTGCACCCTCTGGCAGCTGGAGGAGGACTGTGCTTCTCTTCTTCTCCATACCCAGGACCTGAGGGCACCTCTGTCAGCACCCCAAAGGGTGCCTGTGCAGAGGGGGAAAGGGGAGGGGAATCCCAGCACTGCAGTGGGGAGAGGTAGCTGGAATGGGACTGGGATGCTGTGCTGCCAACAAGAGCTCTCCTCAACAGGCAGTTGAGCCCTTGGCCAGATGTTTTGGCAGGGTCTGGTGTCAGTGGTGTGAAAAATAAACCATTGGGAAGGAGGGCTGGGGTGGGCAGATGTGCCCGTCTGCACTGTGAGCTTCTAGCAGAGCAGGTAACAGGGGAAGAGAAAGCCAATGGTTTTTTGGATTAAATGCTCTCTGGGCTGTGCCTAAATAATCTTGTCAAGTGAACCAGTGGGTGGCTGAAATCAGCTCACGCAGCCAGTCAGAACAAAAGTGGGCTGAGTCCATAAATCAGAGCTGCAATGCTCGGAATTTGGGATCCTCAGCCTGGTGAGGAGGGGCTGCACTGACACCAGTGCTGTGTGGGGCAGGGAGCAGTGAGCCACAGGCAGCAAGCGCAGATTTCCCTCCTCTCTGAGGACACTCAGGTGAACTCTGACTTGTGTGTCCCTTACAGGTGACGGGAGGAACACCAAAGCCAGTTGCTTTCCCTGGCCAACAGTGGTAGCTGTCCTGCTCCTCTTCTGCAGCTCTCTAGTGGCTTTAGGCATCAGGAAATGGTGTCAGTACCAGAAAGAGATGTAAGTACAAGTGAATAGAGCCAGAGGGGTGGGAGGGGTGGCACAGAGGGCAGCACAGGCTCTAACCCAGCTGTTTGGATTTACACCTTTTCATTTGAGATGACACATAGCATACAAGGCCTTTAAGTACATGGATCGCTAATGCCATTTTTTTCATGCTGCAGTATGAAAATTGGAGTGTTCTCAGTCCTTTCATCTGTTCTGTGGGTTATCTTTAAAATAAACTTTAAGAAAAGAGCTGCAGTGCAGCTTCAGGGAGTAAGGGAAGAATAACAGTCAATTTTTGTCCCCAGAGCCCCCCATTTCTATTAGCCTCCCTGCCAGCTGCTTTTGCTCTCTCATTTTCTATGGTTACTTGAGGACATGTTTTAATGAAATTGTACTTCTAGGGCAGCTCTATTTGAGTTTTGAATAATATATGAGAAAGTAGGCTACCCAAAACTCAATCCCAGTCAAAGAAGCATTGAGTTTGTAATTATTACCAAAGTTTGATTCCCTACTAAAGCACTCTGAGATCTACTGGTGAAAGCAATATCTGAGAGACAATTATTTTTAATCTTACTAACATTACTAAAATACTCAAAATATCACAGTTATAATTAATCACTTATGATTCTAAAAAACCCTCTTGAAACACAACTGCAAATCCTGCATATCAAAGGTAAAAACAGGATTGATTTTTTTTAACTGATTTGGGATGGGACCTTTATTTACAAATTGACAAAAAAAACATTACGAGTCTTTAAATATACCTTCAGAGAGCAGTGTGAGCAAAAGGCATGTGCAAGGGTTTTGAATCATTCATCAGGACCATGTTCTGTTCTTTTAAAACATGGATGAAGTAAAATTGTGATATGGGAGCTGAGAATGGCCAAATGAATACCAGGAGGTGTGCTGGGGTTATAAAACAGACTCGGGGAAGTCACAGTATGTAAGAGCGAATGTCAGGTGCTCTTATAATGACTCAGTGCCAATCCCCCTCCTCCTGTGAACATTTTACAACTGTCTTTTATGTGACTTTTGTGTGATAGTGCATTTTCTCTCTTCTATTTCAGTATGAACAGACCTCCATCTTTCAAGCCACCACCACCTCCAATGAAGTATACCTCCATGGTGGAGTCTGATGGGACTCCCCCATCCTGCCACGAACTGGAAAACCTGTAACATCACTCACACCCCTTGTATAGCACACAGAAGACTGACACAGCTAATAGGTTCTGCCTTTAGAACAGTGATTACAGAAGCTTGGTGTTAATGACCCATATTAAAATTCAGAGCTCCTACATGACATTAATTTTGGAAGCTGAGCATTCCTTAGGACACTCCCTGCATCCCATGTATCTCTATGTATGCACTACGTTAAACACCATCGTGAGTGTCACTGTGAGATTACATGTGCTTAATTTTAATTGGGTGATCAACTGGGAATTTGCTGTCTTGTCCATGGCAGCAGATTCACACATCACTCTGCCAGCCTGACTGAAGAGTGTTGAAGCTTGTCCATCTATTAAATGTATAGAGATGACAGCTCTGCCGTGTGGACACCACAGTTACACAGGAAACAGTGGCTGAACAGAAGATTTTGAGACCTACACGAGCTGTTCTTGCAATTATTTATTTTTATTGTGGACTAACATAACCCAACATATCATTTTCTATCACTGTGAAACCAAAACAAAGAATCAGCACCATACACAGAAAGAAAATAGTCTGCGTCTTTTGGCACAGGATTGCAGCACCGGATCATGGACAAATCATGATGATCACCCTGAGATCTCATGGTTGGTGAGATGGAAGATCATGGTGCAGGTCTGGTGCAAGTGTACGCAAAGAAGTCTAAATGGTCATCAGTCAAGTCACAAGAAAGTCAACTTTGGGCTGTTATACAGGTCACCTGTGGGCCAGAGACTTAAGGACTAAAGCAAGCCTAAAGATAATGGAAAATTCTAGTCCTTTTGGAAGTGCTATGCCTTTGAAATAATACTTACTTTTAAGTCTGCTTTTCAGGAATTATATTTACAGTCTACATGAAGAAAAAAAAGAATGTGATAATTTTCTTTTTCTTTGGTCTTAATGAGCTTCCATCATTTGCTATCTTCACATTTTCCAAGACCTCAGGGGTAGTTTCCCAGGTGGCTTAAGCCTGTGAAAGAGATGATCCAGTCTTCCCCCTGTCCTGCCCAAGCTACAGACTTCCTTGTACTGACACTAATGAATAAATGATGGTGCGGAGGGTGGGCTCAGCTTGGCCTTCTGCACAGTTCTCAGCCAGGTCAGCAGCTGTGTGATCACCAATGCAAGGCACCAGAGCTGCAGGAGGAGCACTGCTTTTGGCAGCAATTACGATACCTTCAGGCAGCCAAGAAACTGTCCCTCTGAGCTTGTTTGGAAATGTATTGTTACCACAATGGTATTTCTGTAATTAATGCAAATCAGCTAAAATTCAATCATGTCACTGGTCGATGAGTGTCAGGGTTCAGAGCACTGTATTTCCCGGGACTTTAGATTACATGAATGGCTTACTGGAAAGAATGATCTAACAGACCTTTTTAGCATATTTTGTTGTATTATTTACCTTACAGTACAAGCAGTTCTAAATCCATCATCTGTGCTGAACAGAAAACACTTTTTCTCCTACGAAACTATACCGACCAATGCTAATTTGAGCATTTCTTGTCTGTGTGGTGTTGTAGAAGCACAGTAGTTTAACTTTTGTCATACTATCAATCGCTGCAAAAGAAGGCAGATTTTTGCCCTTAAAAAAATAAATAGGAAAAAACCCACAAACAAACAAACAACGAACCCCCCCCCCCCCCCGATGGATAACAGTGTTCCAAGAGGTGTGGAGAGCCAGGACGCTCCTCCTTGCCATTAGACAAGGATGACAGTCCCCAGAATACATCTCGAAGGAGGGTTATTTTATTATCTCCGGTGGTCTGATCTCCACGGTTGCTTCTGGCCGGAGATGTTCCCTCTGACCGTGAGCAGCGCTCATGGGTGTGACCGCTCCCTGCGGTGAGCGCCGCTCCGCGACCGCCCATCGCCGAAGGATGCTGCTGCTGCCTCCGCAAGCGGTGCTCGCAGGGTAACGATGCCCGGAAGCCCCCGCCTAGCTGCGGGGCGCTTTCAGCCTCTCCCGAGGGTTTTCCTCCAAAATCCCTGCGCCGAGACACGCGGGCGGGCACGGCACCCGCGCTCCCGTCGCTCGCCAGCAGGTGGCGCCGCAGCACCGCGCGCGGCGGCGAGCGGGGCCGTTCCCCGCCTCCCGTCCCGTCCCTCCCGTCCCTGCCCGCCCCGACCCTCCTGTCCCTCCAGCCCCGTCCCGTCTCTCCCTTCCCGTCCCATCCGGTCCCGTCCCTCCTGCCCCTCCTGTCCCGTCCCGTCCGGTCCCTCCCGTCTCACGGGCAGCAGCGCGGGAATGCGGCGGTGTCCTGCCTCCCCCGGGGCGGAAGGACGGGCACAAGGAGGGTGCCTGCCCTCCTCTGCCGGCTTCAGAAAGGGAACAGGGAAACAGGCTGCCATCAGATTACGACCTGAGAGAGGAAATCCCCCGCGTGCCAGCCCCATCTTCCTGGTCTTCTGTAGCTAAATTTAGTGTAGGATGGTGTATATTTCTCTTTGCCTCTATCTGCTCCTCACCACGATAAGAATGGAACATACAGTTTACTCGACAACTGTAATTTAGCTCAAAATTGACCCCTGCTTTAAAGAGAAAAAAAAACCCAAACAAACAAAACACTCAACTGCAGCAACTTCATCTGCCCCATCCCTGCAAGTGTTCAAGGCCAGGCTGGATGGGGCTTTGAGCAACCTTGTCTAGTGGAACGTGTCCCTGCCCATGGCAGAGGGGTTGGAACTGGATGATAACTTCAGATTTTTCTTTAAACCCAGAGCATTCTGTGATTCAGTGATTATTTTTGGCAGCTGCTGCCCCAGTATGTAAGCTGGAATCATTGGCTTGAACTTGGGTTTAGTCAACTCTGGAATTATTTGGCCCAGATCAAGATACCAGATGCTTGAAGGTAGCTATGGGAGTATTAGATAAAAGCTTTTCTGTAAGTGGAAAATGTTCAAAGCTTGCTGTGTGGGTATAGTAAAGATTTTTAAAGAGAGTCTTAAATGTTTGTTGTGGTTTAACCCCAGCTGGCAGCTCACTTCCACCAGTAGGATGGAGAGAGAACCAGAAGAGTAAAAGTGAAAAAAATTGTGGGCTGAGATAAAGACAGTTTAATAGGGAAAGCAAAAGCTGCACACAAACAAAGAGAAACAAGGAATTTATTCACTGCTTCCTATGGGCAGGCAGGTGTTCAGTCAATGCCAGGAAAGCCAGACTCCATCATGTGTAATGGTGAACTGGGAAGGCAAAACACCATTGCTCTGAATGTTCCCCTTTTCCTCCTACCCCAGCTTTATATGCTGAACATGACACCATATGGTGTCAACATCACTGTGGTCACTTGGGGCCCGCTGTCACAGCTGTGTCCCCTCACAACTCCTTGTGCACCCCCAGTCCACTCACTGGTGGGATGAGAGGCAGAGAAAAGGCTTTGACATTGTGTAAGCCCTGCTCAGCAGTAATGGAAATGTCTCTGCATTATCAACACTGTTTCTATCATAAATCCAAAACACAAGCTCATAAATCCTCATACCAGATACTAGGAAGAGAATGAACTCTACCCCAGCCAAAACCACATTGCTAAATGCAAATCCATGACACAATAAAACCTGTAAAGCAGACCCAAGTCAGAATGTGAGGCCACATAATAACATGTAATGTCATACTGTGAAATTAGCTGGGTCTGCTGTATATGGTCTTTAATATATGCACTACACAGCCATAAAAGCAACACACGGAAAGCTAAGCAGCTAGGTGGTTTTATGCACAAGTGGTTTTCATCTGCTCCTGAGGAGATGGTGAATGCTGCAGGGTGAGGAAAAAAATGACAAAAGCAAGGAATTTATTCTCAGTATTTGTTTGCAGTTGCTAATGTGCCTTGCGAAGTCGGTGGCAAGGCCCGGGGGTTTCAGTGGAGTGAGTGACTCTTCCCAGGAATCTGTGGTTTGTATTCCTGCCTGTTACATCCAGGTGGTGCTGGGCCCTGCTGACGGAGGGCCAGGAAAGGCTGCCAGCCCCAAGCCTGTAGGGTGTGTGAAGCAGACAAGTGTCCTCAGCCTGGTTTCCACCTCTCTGACAACAGAGAGGACAGCTCTGGGCTTAGAGGATGCCCTGCTCCTAGCTCACCTGACAGCCATCCCAAGCCTTAATCCCCCTGAATTACCTTTTGACTCATTCTGAATCACACATCCTTTTAAAACATTATTGCAGCAGCTTCTTTTACAAGGCACCTTTTGGTCCTGTAAATTAATTAAGCTTGACTTGTTTATTTAAGAAGCACCCCTATAGTTTGCACGGTGTGCTCCAGTAATTGGAATGCAGGCAGAGGTGCGGCAGTGCCTGGGAGCAGGCTGTGGGAGAGCACAGGCTGCCTGGCCATCCCAGTGCCAGACTCATTAGATAACAGCTGCTGATAATAGGCTTTGCCACTTGGGATTTCCTGCGACGGGCTGTTTCGCCCATCTTAATACCAACCTATGGAGTTTTCTCTTTTCAGGAATGTTCTCCTCATTGCAGCTGTGTTGAAAGCCTTGAGAAGTGCTCCAGCTTTGTTTCAGTGCCTGTGTTTGCTTTACAAAGCTGTGCACAGAAATTATACCTGTTAACCAGCACACGGTATTGGTTACTTTGCGTGGTCTTTGCTGGATTTAAAGCCATCATGAGTTAGAAGTGGTAAACATTAGAAAGATCTGTGTACACTTTGACTCCAGAAGAAGCAGGATACAAAGGAGAAATTTTGTTTCATTTATTGTTTATGTCAGTATGCAATTCTTCCTGACTCTGCAATTAACTTTTGAGCAATAAACCAATGGAAAGTTCCTAAAAAGCTCTGTAGGGGGGTAATGATTGCTAAATCCTGTCTAAGGAGATTTTAACAGAAATAATATGAAATTATATTATATTTAAAATTATTCCTTAAGGACAAGACAAAGCTCAGGGAAGTCCCCAGTAAAGATTATTTGATTTCAGGGAACATCCGATTATGTCTTTAAAATTCCCCTTCCATCTGTTTTCTAGCCTATGATGTTCCATGTTTTTCCTTTCAAAGTCTCCTGTACCAGGTTGCCCTGATAAAACTTTTAATCAGTGGGAAAATAATGTATCGGTTTGCCCCTTGGTTCCTTTCCAAACGGGATGACTTCGATTGACTCTAGCATCCTACACAGCCTCAAACACCCTCATGTGGTGTAAGCGAAGAATTGAAGAGCTCGCTATTGCCAAACATACGGCTCACAGATGCCAGAGCTTGGCTTACAGCAAACAAACGGGGAGAGAGAAGCAGGCAATGTATTGATAGAACTGACACTGAGGCTATGAGTGATGGGCAGAAAAAGGAGGGGAAGTCAATATTACAAAGGGTATATTATATGATAGAAATCTAAGTATTTGCAATGGGCTTAGGAAGTGCAAAAAGTGCTGTGATGGTAATGGTGGTTTTCTGACTTGATGTAAAATGGAAAATGAACACCACTACTTGTGGTGCACTTGAAAGAAGTGGCGTTTTAAATGCAGTGATGTCTGCAGAGCTTTGTGATTGAGTGCGTCTCATGGTTTGAAATGTTAAATAATTCCATTGCAGTCAGGGTAAAAATGGTAATGAACAGCTTGGAAGAGTCTGAGTATACTTACATGAAATGCTGAGCAATTAGCTTCTCTCTGTGCAAGTGAATCCTGCAGTTTTCTTCTCATCAGTAGCAAAGTGACCTTTAAAATACACAGAAGGCATTCCAATAACTTATCTGATCTATTGCCTGCTGATAAATTGCATGTAAGGATTTGGAATTTACATAGCACTGTAGACTTCGGGCTGAAAAGGAAGATTTTGAAAACATTAACAGAAAGCTTTCTAACAGTGGCAATGTAGCCTTTTAAAGAATGGGATGTGTTACCAGGGTATTCAGTGCGGTAAGGAGAAAGAAGCTAAGCTCCTTGTAGCACCTGATATTATCAGCTTCTTTTCAGTTCTTTCAAAGCTCTTTTAAAAGTTCATTGTCCTGGATTTATATTCTGTATATGGCAGCCCACATGTTAAAATTGAAATAAACCCCATTTGTGTGTTTGGAATTGGCTACCAGTGAAAACCATATGCCCCTTGGTGCATAAATAGCATCAGCCTGATCTGCGCCGCTAATCTTTTTACTATGCATTCAAAACAGGAGGATTAGGAGGGTGGGAATGGGATTTGAGCTGCTAGATTGTCTGGGCTGCCTGTGACATTGGCTTGTACTCTGCACACAGGCAAAAGGGAATAGCTGAGCTCCCAGTAAATCCGCATAAGGCATAAATATGGGTATACAATCTGTGGGGAAAAATTGATAGCAAAGCTTTAGTCAGGCTATCCACATTGCTGAACGTGATTCATATGGGAATGCCCCAGCAACATGGAAAAATACAACAACCTACTGACCTTGATACCGAATTTAAAAATGTCAATAATGTGATGTTTTTCCTGCCTGCTTAGGCATTCATTTTTGCAGCCAGTTAAACACTTGCTTGAAGTGGAGCATTTGAATGCTCTCAAGTGACAAGACCCGGCATAATTTGTGAGTTTAGTCTGTGGAAAATAAAATTGTATTATTAATGCCATTTGTTCCCTCTGGGTATCTCAATTAATGATCATCATTGCAGGGTTTGATACTGATTACAGAAGAAAATTACAAAGTTCTGTGTAGATAGAAAGAGGTTGAGATTTTGGTGGAGGCAACAGGTAATTTCATACTCTTCTTTCTTAGAAAAGGAAGGATTTTTTTGGAGCATAAGAAAGTTTTGATAGTGGTTACTGCTGGCAAGTGTCTGTGCATCACATCTGATACTCACAGGTGAAGTCTCACCCCACAATGCTGAATGGATGCATGTCCTCCTTCCCTTATCATTCTCATTGTGAGTTGCTGGTATCCCATGCAGTCTAAATGTCCTTTGCAGGTTGGAGATCTAGACACCATCTTAACCACAAGAACCAGGCTGTGCTCATCCTGCACATCATAGCCTGGGGGTGCTGGAACCACCCGTGCCTGAGGGAGAAAGTCACTGCGCAGTGGTAACACAGAAGTACCCCAATGCTGTCACACTCCCCAGTACTATGAAAGAGTGATGGCAAATGGTCAGAGGTTTTTGGGAGGCTGTGAAGGGAGAAGGTTTGAGACTCTTCCTGTTTCATGTGTGTAGCCCCCTCTTTTCTAGCTGATCTGATGGCAGAGGACTGCTAAGACCTGCTGTCATGGTAGATGTGATTAAATTCCCTCTCCCATGTCAGAGCACACCTTACTGTTCCTCTCCAGACTCCGCTGCCTGCCAAACACACCCCATCTTTATGTCCTTTGAGAGCTGGGAAATGCAGGATGGGGCCTGGCGAGGACACCCAGCAGTACTGTGTCAGTAGTCAGCCTTAGTAGTTTTGGTTCTAGACTTCAGTGTTTACAGCTTCCCTGCCCAAAAGCACAAAGATGCCTCTGGGAACATATCAACCTCTGTGAAGTGGCAACCCCTGCATTGCAAGGCTTTCTCATCCTGGAAAGCTACACTTGACACAGCTGTGGTTGCCAGCTGCATTCAAGGTGTTCACAAGTGCTCTTTTCCTGGACAGCCACAAGCTGCAAAGGTGGAAGCATGAGAGAGTGAATAATGTACAGTAGAGCAGACATTTAAAGGAGATAAACTTGCAGGGGTAGGGACTGTTTGGAGCTCTGTTGCGATCCAGTTTAATCCCAGAAAAGCAAAGAAAACTAAGTCTCTGTGTATAAACCAGAAAGAACTTAGAAGGTTCAAAATATTCCCAAAAACGAGATTAAAACCAAATGAGGTTAGATGTTGTTGCCAAAAAAATGATGTACTTTATTTAATAGTAAAAGAGGCAAAGAGAAAGAAAGAGAAAATAAAGAGAGAAAGAGATAGAAAAGGAAGTGTGCGTGGGGGCTGGGGGGACAGGGAGAGAGTGACAGGGGTTAGGTGGAAGCATATCACCCATCCGAGGGTCCCAACGACGTCTCGTTGCTCCCCTCCATCCGGTCTCCTGGTGGTGAGGGTCCCCCATCGCCGCTGCCGCGGCACGCCGCCGCATGCCGCTACACGCTGCCACGATCCGCTGAGTATAAAATCCCGTGGGTTAATATACACTTTGGGCAGGTGGGAACGCCCACGTGTCTCCCTTGCAGGGGTCAGTTTGACACTGTCCCTTGCAACACTGAGGGTCTGTTTCATCATCTCTGGTGCTCTGGTGCGGGGTCTGGGGACCCCTTTGGGGGGCCCTTTGGTGGGCCATGTCACCCCTTCTGCTGTGGGTAAGCTTCTCCCCCCGAGAGAAGGGCCCCTCTGCTGGGCTGCTCTGCACATCGGAGGACCAGGCGTTCACTGCCTCTCATCAGGGGCTTTTGCAACACACACCCAAAGCCTCTCTCCCCCCACCCTTTGGTGCGAGGGTCTGTGCAGCCTGGCAGCTGATAGCCCTGGGGCTGTCATCTCCTCCCTGAAGGTGCTAAGCTTGTGCTCTGTGAATGTTCCCAGTTCCCCAGTACTGTGTTGTTACTTTATTTTATCTTCCATCAGCAAACCGTCCAGGGCCTGGTCCAGGGCCTCTCTATTGAAGGCCTGTTCAGGGTGTGGTGGTATTCTTTGCAGCTTTTATCAAACAGTGCTGAAAGTCCTTCATGGCAGTATTTAAGTCATAAACTATAATATATCAGTCTCTGACAAGCTCCCACATAACAACCACTCTCTTAGTTGAAGATACAAAGTTATTTACAAGAGAAAATGTTCATGATCTCAAACACATGGCTTTGAAGAGTGTACCCTGCTGTCTCCTGCATTGGGGCAAGTGTGGTCTTAAGGGGAAGGGGGAGAAGGGCTGCAGGACAGTGGAATCCATGCCAAACCTACCCTCCATGTTCTTCCTTGAGTGTGAGGGTCAGGAGTGCCTTGTGAAAATTCATAATACAAATCACACTGGGTTTAAGATTCTTCAATATCAAAGCTCTAAAAGCAAAATGTCTTTGTTCACTTCCTTGAGAAGGAAAATGCTGACTCATAGAAGGAGATAGACTCTGGTTGTATTATGTGAAAATATATAGTTAATGTGGATTTACAAATACATTAAGTTTATGTATACTTTAAATATATAGTTTCATCATCAGTTTCACTATATATCAATTAAAACATTGTGTGAATAATGTGCAAACTGTAATGCACCAAATGAAAAATATCTGTTTAATTAAAAAATACTTCCTTACAGACAAAACAGAGGACTTCCAAAATACATATCTTTGGTATTTTGTATTCAGCCTTTAATAATTTGACAGTGAAAAATTATCTTTCAGAATTATATTTGCAGGTTTGTTTTTGTTCACTAACATATGATGGAGTAGGTCTCAGTGTTGTATACCTGGTCATCTCTATATCCTATGGGAAGAGTGTGGAAATGGTATGTTTGGACGTATTTGTAAGGAGCAGTTAAGAGAACATGATCACAAAGCATTATCCTTCAAAGACACATGTTATACACAAACCTGAGTTTGTCCTTGCATATTGGGTATCTTTGGCCAAATTCATTAATGGTTAATTGTTTTAATATTCAATTAATTAAAAGTTGTCCAATTAAGAATTTATATGTACCCCAGTTAAAACCAGTTTATTCCAAGTTGAAACCACCCTGTTTAAATGTTCTAGAAAGTTCCTCCATTATTCCTCTGTTTAAAACTGTTATTTCCCTATTTTAATATTTCTATCAAATATCTATAATGTTATTAAGCAATATTTTATTGTTATATGATGTTTGTTAAATGTTTTATGAAATTATTCGTTAAACATTTTATGATTTTAACTACCTAATGGAGAAGAGGCTCTGCCAGCAAAGGGTGAATATTAGCTGACACTTTGCTGTTTTTAACCCCCGACCGTTGGCCCTGCAACCATGGAAACCATGAATTTCAATTAGGTTCCTTCCCGCCACTCAAACCACCAAACTTCAACCCCTAGACGACAGCAGCCCATTGGCGGACTGAGATGATCTCACTTTGAAGGACCACCAATCACCTATGGCCATGGGGGCGGACCTGTGGGCGGTAATGGGCGGAGCCTGGACATTATAAAAGTTGCCGCACAGCTCGAGAGCCTTGCCTTTTGCCTTTGGACTAGCCTTGGCAGGGGTCGTTGCTGGTACTCGGCCTCTACCTCCATTGGAGACTTTATAACTACCTGACTTTGGACTAGCTGAAGTCAATCCAGCAACGCAGGAGTCCTACCCTGGGGACCCAAGGTCGTTTATCGACCAAAAGAGTCTTCCATCCCTGCGTTCCCGGTTTTCTTTTTCTTCTTTTTAATCTCGGTATTCCTCTTTTTATCCGTATCCCGGATTTTTCTTTCTTTTACTATTAAATTTTAATTAACTGATTTTAATTAATTTCCTCATTAATAAAAATTTTATTTTTATATAAAAATAGAAGCTGTCTTCTGTTTTTGACACACATAATAATGCAAGGGATGAAAAATGCATCTTAGAGGATCAATTTTGTGTGTCGTGGCAAATCCAGAAATTATTTTGGAGAAAATTCTTTCCCCAACAACCAAATGCAGTGAAAGGTCGAGTGTGAGACTGTTGGGGAAAGGGAATTGTGGAAGAGCAGGTGGTGGGGGATTGAGCCTGCCCTGTCTTGCTCCTTAAATCTTCTACTGCTGTGTTGGTTCTTGCCAAGTGCAGTGTGTCAATCCCTCCAGATAATACACTTAACTCACCAGTCAGCATCATAAAACCAAGGTGCTTGGCCCTCTATGTCAGGGGTAGCTTCTCTGGAGCTACAGTAGAGGGAATGAAGGAGTTTTAGGGGACTGGTGTATCTCTTACGCAGAAAGGCTGAGGGAGCTGGGCCTGTTTGGTCTGGAGAAGCCTGAGAGGGGACTTCATCAATGTCTATCAGTATCTGGAGGGTGTCAACAGGATGGAGCCGGGCTCTGCTCGGTGGTGCCAAGCAACAGGACAAGAGGCGGCAGGCAGAAACTGATGGCCAGGAAGTTCCACCTGAATATGAGGAAGAACTTCTTCCCCGTGCAGTGACCGAGCACTGGAACAGATCGCCCAGAGAGAGTGTGGGGCCTCCCTCACTGGAGATATTATCAGACCCGTCTGGACGCAGTCCTCTGCCATGTGGCCCGGGCTAACCGTGCTGGAGCAGGGCGGTGGGCGCAGAGGCCCCGCTGTGCCCTCGTACCCGTCCCATCCCCTTGGGATTCCAGGGATGCCGCAATCCCAGCCCACCGACACCACCGGCGCGCGCGGCGGGGCGGGGCCAGAGGTGGGGCACGGGGAAGCGACCAATGGCGAGCCGCTGTGCCCCGTGACGTCACCCCTATTACATAAGGCCGGCGGGTGCTGCCGCTGCCCCTGCGGTGCTGGCCCGGCCGCGCCGCCCGCCATGTGGGAGCGCCGGCGGGGCGGCGCCGTGGGGGCCATGGCCGACGGCAACGCCGACTGGATGGGCTCGCTGCCGCCCGCGCTGCGCTCCCTGCCGCTCTCCAACCTCGCCATCCCGGGTAGGGCGGCGGGGGGCGGCGGGGCGGGGGGGGGGGGGGGCGGGG
>VZRV01006486.1:218917-297395 GCA_013398115.1 Falcunculus frontatus | reverse complement strand
TAAGTGCTGGGGCGAGTGCTGGAGCTGAGAGGAGCCACGTCCGTTGCAGCAGAGAAAGGAGGGCTTAATCTCCTGCAAATACCGTTGTGAGACTAACCATTGACCTGCTGCTTTCACTGCCTTGAGAAAAGGTAGCTGTGACCGCTGGAGGCCCTCCTGAACGTTTGCAGGTACTTTAAGCAAGGCTGAAATCGGGTAGGGAGAAAGGCTCGGTTGCGCTGAGCCAACAGCTGGCGGTTCATCGAATGGAAGGTCTGCTGAGATGGGGCTCTGAGCAAGCTGCTCTCGTGGAAAGTGTTCCTGCTTGTGGCAGGGGGCTTGGAGCTACGTGGTCTTTAAGCTTCCCCCCCCCCCAACCCATTATATGATATGTCTTTTATAGCCTGGTTTACAGATACAAAAACTGATAAATGACGACAACAACGGATGATCTGAAATTTACTTTGGCTGAGCTTCCATCTCTAAAGGGCGAAAAATACTCTTCCTTTCTAATGTCAATAGGAAAGATTTTAGAGGTGGTTACTGTAGCTCCTTCTGATACTGGATGTTCGACTGATACAGGCGTGGTTTTCATTTTAGTGCTTTAGCTTGTCACTAGCACTTTGCATATGTGTTGTAGCATACATACAATCTCAAGCTGTGCCTGGGGAGGTTCAGGATGGACATTGGGAGGAATTTCTTCACAGAACGGGTGATGAGACATTGGATTGGGCTGCCCAGGGAGGTGGTGGAGTCTCTGTCCCTGGAGGTCTTTAAGGAAAGACTGGATATAGCACTCAGTGCCACGGTCTAGCTGGCAAGGTGGTGTTTGGGCTTGGGTTGGGCTCTGTGAGCTCAGCGGTGTTTTCCAATCTAATTCATTCTGATTCTGTATAGCAGACATTCAGAGACACTTCCCTAGAAAGAGAGTAACTTTTTGTGTCAGAGGTCACATAGCCGCTTCTCTACATGCTTCAAATGCCCTTGAAACATGTAGAGAAAGGGCTGTGCACCTCCTGTGCACTGCTGTGTTACCTGAAGCAGAACAGTTAAAATTACAAGTTTCAATCAAAAATGGTGCCCTTTTCCATCCTGAAAGTAGCAAAAAACATTTTATGTGACCCTGTTCTGCTGAACAGGGAAGCAGGACAGAAAGGAAGTTCAATGTTCATGTAAAATTCAGATGTCAGCAGACTTTGAAACTTCTGGCAAAGAAAGGCTTCTCTGTTTTAATGAACAGTAATAAATCAGCTTCTTCTTGCTGTAGCCAGTTAAAGGCTGTGAAATTGTGCAGAATGTTATGATATAGATTGCATTAGGTGCAACGCTGTGGTCACTTGCGAACATCATGCAACCAGTGTTGCAGCAGAGAAACCAAGTAAATGAGTGGTTGTGTCAGTAATGCTGTGGTGCTTTTAAAATGGGTAATTTTTTTTTTTTATGCTTGCAGTATGTGTTTATTTGTGATCCAGGTTGGTGTATCTCCCCACCACTTTCCTGTATATATCTCATGCAACCCGAGAGCAGGCAGAAGATACTTTGGGTAGATTTTGGTCATTTTTTATTACTATTATTTTAGTCCAATGATTGTTTTGCTGAAGTGGGGTTTTGGTGTGGTGCTTGTCAAAGCAACCTTTTTGAGCGTCAGGGGGGTGTTTGTAGCAGTGTGCAATACAGGTTGCAGTTGAGGAGTCTTTGCAGATGCCGAACATCAATGAAGACCAGTGTTACCTTCAAAAGAGAGGTGAAAGGTTGAATGAGAAGCATTTTTGTCTGTGCTTAATACCTGTGTGTGCATATGACAGGAGTCGCCTGCTTTTGTCCATCTCGGGATACATTTGTTTTCTTCCCTGGAATGATGGACTCAGTTGGTTTTGATATGGGGAGTTTGTTTCCCCCCCCTTACTCCTTGTCACCCTTTGTACATAGGAACAGAGAAAGAGCTCCAGGAGTGGAAACATAAAAACTTGTTTTAACTTGAAATAAAATCAGCACTCAAAATCATGAAACTGTTGTTATTTTATACTTTTTGCACTTTAAAGAACTGCAGCATTTAAAGAATACAATTTTACCATTCTTTAAGAGAAGAACAAAATGGGGCTATTTAAAGTGAAAGAATTGAGTGTACACTCAAAAGAAACTTCTTAGATTTAATTTATGTGCTGCTGTGAGTGGGAAACTCCCTTGTATGTTGCCCAGGATGTCTTCATAGAGTTCTCCTGCTTTATTTGTTACGAAACTCTTGCTTTCAGAGCTGCTTGTTTTCTCTGGCTTTAGAAAAGGTGGCTGTGACTTCTGAGGGTCCTTTTAAAGCTTCGTTATTCTATGATTCCATAATAGTGTAAAACACCTTGCTTGATGGTAGAGAAGGTCGTTCTTTCCTCAGTCCTTAGAACCAACTGATAGCAAGCTAATAATGTTGAAGATGGGTATTTGTGAGGTATATGGGGTGTTTTAATGCTGTGCTCAAAATAGAGAGAGACTTTGAAAAAGTCAAGGCCCTTCTCCAAAGCTTATGTTTGATCAATTCCCAAGTTTGGGCTTTTCTGTTACTTCTGTTGGGAAAAACTAGCCAAAATGCCAAACCAATATAGTCTTAGGAAAGGAAAATAGATGAGATTCCCTGTGCAGTGTCATGAGAGGAGGGATCTTTTGCAATGAAGAATTGCCAAATATCAAGGAACTAAAATGTCATCAACTTCACATGCATACAATATAGTCAACAAAAATAACCACCCTCAACAAGTGGTGACCTTGTGTGAAAGTCTAGAGGGTTTTCTCTTAATTATATTTCACTAATCCTCTTTGGATGTGGGTTTAAAAAAGAACCTTTAAACATTTTGATTGTGCACATGACCCTTGGCAGGGTATTGTATAGTACTTGTTTAATCTCAAGCTGGTTTACATTTAAAAAATTTATGAAATCACAACTGTGATACTTATTACTTTCTTTGGTCATCTTTTGATCTACGTCTGCTACTTTTCTTATTTCTCCATATGGAAGTGGAACACAAAAATCTGGAGTGCTCTCACTGATCAGCTTTCAAAGTAAATCAGCTGTTTAAAGAATTACCTGGAGAAGCCTAGTTGTTCCTTGCTTGTACTTGCACCCTGATAGTACCATAGTATGTCCGGTTTATACTGTTTCATTTGAACTGCTGCAGAAATTTTTAGAAAGGCAAGTATCTTGATTAACTTGGTGTTAGAGTCTGAAGTCTCTGCATGTGGAGGTATGGCACCATTTTCCTGTTTCATCAAACTTTCACATGAATACTTGTATTGGAACAGGTGAAGCACTTTTTCTGTCTCAGTCTCCACTGTGTGAGGTGACGATGAGTTCATGCCTTTTGGTTTGAGAGACAGCAAGGCGGTCTAGCAGGTGTTCACTGCCAGCTATCAGTATTTGTTTGTTGTTTGTTGAGTGTTTCATTTGTCCAGCCTCCAAGGTGCTGAATGAATGTCATGAGCAGAAGAGCAGGCAGTTCTGTGTTCCTCTGGGTCTTGGTAATAATACATTTACTTAATCCTGTCTGGACTATTCCAACTTTAAGTATGTAAGAGCCATGATGTAACAGGTATACTTGGAGTTTTGGATCAATCTGTATCCCTTAACTGGTTCCCAGTTCTGGTCAGGATAGCTAGCTGTGAGTTTTTCCATACTGCTAATTTTCTTTGTCTTCCAGAGAAAACATATGATGACTTAGATAAAGATCCACTGCTGCTTGCAGGAGTACCCAGAAGAGTTATGGGTGCCCTTTTGTAAATAAAGTAAGGTAATCAAAAGTCTCTTCTGTCCCTTGCCTTTCCTTCTCTCCCCCTGCAAATACAAGTGACTGTGTTCCCCAAGCTAACCTGGTGGGAAGGCTTTGTGTGGTGATGATGGCTTAGAGGTATTTTTTTATTTTGAGAAGTGGTTCTTGCCAGAAAAGCTGCTTGCAACAACTGCTCACGGAGTTGGGCAAGCCCCAGGGTGGGTGCTGGACTGTGTGGGTGTCCCAAGGGAACATTAAGGTTAACCTGATGTGTCATGGTGCTGCAGATGTGGACGGGAAAGAACAACAGGTAGAATGGCTGCATGTAGAATAAATGTGTGATTGTTTTCTTTCACACAGTTTGGCTGAACCATAGGCTATTAGTAAAAACTAAGCTTAGCTGGGGAACAATTAATTTGAATCTGAACTAAGCTGTTTGATAGGAGTTACTGAAGAAGAGAGCTAAAATATGGAAAATTTGGGAAAAGTAAAATGTTTTACTTTAGCACTTTGAAGTGCGATACTAAAAAAAAAAACCTTACGCCAATGGTTTTCTCGTAGAGTTTTTTTAAATTTTGAAATAAAGATGTTTGTATTGTAGGTCAAATTTGGTATATCTAAGGCTGATTTGAAACAGTAAGGAAGCTTTTTCCACCAGAAGTCAGTTTTTCAGCCACTGGTACACCTAGAGCCAAATGGCACACTCAGCAGACTGCTCTGCTGTTGTAGAACATGCAGGCTGGGCAGGCTGCCTTTCCAGAGAGAGGTGGGGCAGCTGTCCACCTGTGGCTGCTGGTGGTGTACAGGGCCTCTTCTGTCATCTTCTAGTGATCCCAGCTGGTGTGTTCTTGCTTCCTCAGAAAGCATGTGGAAGGCTGGCCAGAATCACATTTCTAAGTCACGCACAGCATTTGGAATGTGGAGCCATTACTGTCAGCATCGGGTTGGACAGCTGGTGAGGAGTTTCCTGTGGGATGCTGGGTTGTAGGTAGTCAGAGCTGACAGAAAAAATGGGATTTACAGTTCCAGAAGCATTGTTTTTTGAACAGAGGAAATCATATAGACCTGAATATGGCCAGAACAAGACCATATTGGAGACTTAGAATAGTTGGTAAAGTGTCTTCAACTTGACTGTTCACTGATCTCCAAGGAGAGATGTGTCCTTGCTCTTCCAAAATAGTAAATCTTTGCTGTTCCAAACTAAAGCAGTAGTCAAGCTGCCTGATTCCCCCCTATGACACACCCACTCTTTCTATCCCACTTTTAATATAATAATTTCTCATAGTTTGTTCATGGTAGTGTCAGTGTGACTGGCCCAAAACTTTCCATACTACAGCATGCTGCTGTTTCTGCCCTTCTCTGAGAAGTTAATCCCAAGAGCCTCAGTAAGAAGCCTCCCAATTTTCATTTAAATTATCAAAGTACTAGGAAGTTATTACCCCTGGAAAACAAAGCTTTACAAATACAGCTAGTAGGCAGTCTTAACGGGGAGCAGCCCTGCTGGCCAAGCCCGTGGTTAAGCTTAAAGGAGGGATAAAAGGCATGGAGAGGTGTTTCCTGTCTTGATAACCTGCTATGAGTGAGTGAGTTGGTGCAGTAGTGTTACTGTCCTCGTGTGCCAGGTTCATGAGGAGCACCTGGAGGTGGTGTGGCCCTGAGCATCTTGTGTGCAGGATGCCATCTTCCCATCCACTTACTGGCCAGCTCTGCTGTCCCAACAGTGTGACTGTTCCCCAAAAGCCCCATGAGCTGCTTGACTTGGAGTTGGCCAAGCAGAACCCAGAGTGGTTCTGAAAAGAAGCAGCAGCACTGTCCAGTTGAGAGCTGGCCACTAGGCTCTGACTGGATTGGGTGATTTTTCTCTTTGCCTGCATGACCCTTAGGTGAGCTGCTGAACTTGCTAATCCTGTGATTTTCTTGTTTATTTGTTCATGGGTTGATGTGGGCTGTGGATGTGCGTGCTGAGAGGAGTGGTGGTGAGCTTGAGGCTGCGTCCTCCTCCCAAACAGTACTCCTTTGGAGTTCTAATTAAAAGGATCATTGAATCAGCTGAGCTGGCCATCTGTTGGGTTGAAGCTCAAAGGGAAGAAATAAAAGATTTATGTTCTGATTCACCAAGCTTTATTTTCCTTCTCAATTTCGGTTGCATCTACCAATGAATCAGGTGGTAACCATTAGAAGAAAGTACCTGCATAAGTATGGTGATGTTAAGTATGATTTGTAAATGCAGAATCTTCTGAAAAGACATTTTATTACCTTGGTAGGCTATTTGATTGTAACAGCAAATCTCAAATATTTTTAGAGAGGCTATTAAACTATCTGGACTGTTACACTGATGAGATAATTTGATGTGAATATTTGTTCCGCTATTCCTAAGTAACCAAGTATTCCTTTTGTATGTCCCTATGTGAGGAACTGGTGTGGCAGACCCTGGGTCTGTACAGGAGTTCCCCTGAAAAGCCCAGTCTTAGGGCTTCTCTTTTGAAAAAACTTCCGTCATCTGTTTAGCCAAAACCAAATTACTCTTGAAATGCTACAAAATTTTCTTCAGATAGTATATGAAGGTCCTAATTTCTTTTATTTTAATCTGGAAAAATTTTCTTCCTGTTACTTATTAAAATCTGTACCCTAGAAAGTGACTTAAATGTGTCTGGTAAGTGAGTGGAGAACATACCAAAGTTTTACTTCAAATAGAGAAAACTAGTCGTAATGTTGATATAAATGGTTGTTGCTCTCCTTCCATGTTGTGGAAGTTTGTTTGCCTGCTTTTCCAGAAAAGATGTTAAAAGAGGGAAAAGTATCATGTAATAAAAATTTCCCTAGAGCCCTCTCAGAAGAGAATGAGCCCTTGATCCACTCAGTTCTGAATGGTCACATAAGAGGAGATTAGGACTCTAAACTGAAGGGTTTTTTCCTTTTTGAGTATGTGGATCCAGTCAGCCTTTGAAATGGTAGAGACGTACTGTGTCTTTCTTGCTTTCCCATTGCAGACGGCTGAGATTGTTGATAAATGGGAAATCCTTGCTAAATGACCTTAAACTTCAATGGCAATAACTCCAACCAGTGCCAAAAGGATTTCTCCTGGCTGGAAAGAAAAGCAAACTACTCTATGACATTGTGTCTGAGACAGAATCTTTAAGCTCTTGCATCCCACTGCACTGCCTGAAAGTGGCAGTGGGGGAAATCAGGGTAGTTCTTGAATAGAGAGTTTTCCTAAGAGGATTTGGTCTGTACTAGGATTTGTCTTAATGGGACTGCATTAAGAATATCTAAAGAATTCTTGTAGGTTTCTTAAAATACACTCATCTCTATAGTTTTAGGTAATTGATTATCTGTAGGATGTTTCTTATTTCTGCCTCATCTCCTTTTGCTGGATGAGTTAATATGAACTATTTGATTTGCTTTTTGTTAGTGATGAACTTTTAAGATGTTAATCTTCTAATAAGAAAATCTGGATTGTTAATGACCTGAATCCTGAGGACTTCTAGGCTTTGAGAGGCACTTTTGCTTATCCTGTTTTTTCCTCAGTTTTGGCACACACAGGACATCTGGTTTAAAAGAACATTTGACTCACTAGCACTTAGATCCTGTGTTTTTGGAACTTGATTACTGTTCTTCTGCCCGTCTTGGCCGTGTAATGCCTGCTGTGTTGTGTGCAGTGGTTTGTAATGTGTGGGGAATGTACTTTGTCTAGTGAGCAAAGCTTGTGCTAAGAAGTTTAGCATCACTACAGCTGGAGTGATTCTTTGGTCATAAATGACCCTTTGATGCTTTTAGGGGATGGGTATGTTTTGTTGACCTTGCTTCTTAGCTTCATGTTGTGTTAAACATTTGTTTCTTGCAATTTTTGTCCTGTTAGTGTTCTATTCGTGTAAAGATCAATCCAACTTACTCAGATCTAGTTAAGCTTACCAACAGCACACTCTCCTGCCCTTGTGCTTTCATTTATTGCTTCTTGGTTGACCACATGTTTGCAGAAAGTGTCCTGAGCTGCTGCTTCTGACTAGTCCACAGCCTTGGAACCAGGGAGGCTTGCAGTATGCTGGGAGACATGCTTATGTCCAAAAAAACCCATGAGTTTTTGTCTTGTTTTCGAGTGATTGGCAGTGCATGGGTATGTTCTATGTTGGAAGATCTCTGCACCCTGCATCTGTTTAGTCATATGTTTAATGTTCCATGAAGGTAAATTTACGAGGGGTTGGTGACATGATGCTAATCCCTCTGCTAATCTGTCCCTCTGCTGCAACTGTATTTGCAGGAAGTATTATGTGGAAACTAAAGATAACCAAACGATACAGAGTCATAGAAGATGCTGAGTTGGAAGGGACCCCCAAGATCAAGTCTGACTGCCGGCCCTGCACAGGACACCCCCAAGAGTCACACCTTGTGCCTTAGAGCATTGTCAATGAGTATCAAACACTCATTGAACTTGGACAGGCTTGATGCTGTGACCACTTCCCTATTCCAGTGTTCAGCCACCATCTGGGTGAAGAATCTTTTCTCAAGATCCAACATAAGCCTCCCGACTCAGCTTTGTGCTGTTTCCTTGAGTCCTGTCACTGGTCATGAGAGTGAAGAGCTATAGCTAGTATTTGTTGAAATGGAAGGCTTGATAATATTCTTTTGATGAGTGTCATTTGTTTCAGCTCCACCATGGGTTAATCTGACTATCTGTGAGTAAGTAGCATGACAAATAAACACACTGGGAAATTAGATTTTACTGCAGATGTGATGATAAAAGGCTGCTTTCTAACAATTAGCACAAAGGCTTCAACAAAAAGTCATCGTGAAGGGTGAAATACAATCTGTTTAACATATAAATTGAATTGAAAAGTGAGCTGTTTAACATACAATTAACTTGAGGAATTAGTATAAGCAGAATAAAAAGATGTTAAAGATATGAATGAAATTGAATCCACATTTGCAATTACTGGGATAAAATTAAGAGGTCTATCCATCATTTTAAGTCTGGCGTCTGGAAGATACCTATATAATATTATTCTAAGATAACAGAGCCTTTGATAGTTAAATATCTGGGCATTTGATGGCATGTGAGTTCTGTCCTTGAAGCTGCCAGTCTTTGTCAGATGAAAAAAAATGAGACTGAAATAGAGCAGCCGCTATCTGTAAGAGCTGCCAGCTGATTAGCAGTCCCCTAATTTTTGTCTTTGAATGTGCAGTCTCTTTCATGATTGAATTTAATGCTTGCTGCTTCATGCTGCACGTCTTCACCCAGTTGGAAGCAATTGGCAAATCATCATCTCTTTGTTGTATTTCCTGTGCCTAACTTGGTTTTGGGAAGGGCTGAGCACCAGACTGATGCCATGTTACTGGAGCAGCTCAGTAAGGTTTGCAGTCTGAACACTAATCTAGTCTCATCTACAGTAAGTCAGTGTCCTGCACATGCAGGAACATGCTTTTGAGGCGGTTCAGGCTGGGGTTCTGGCCTCTCTTTACCAAAAGGACAACAAAGACAAAGTTTCTTGGCTTTTCTCTGCCTTTGGACTTCTCAGTGTGTGAGGTGCAGGTTATAAATACCTAGTTTTGTTAGTTGCTTCGTCCACAAGCAACAGGTTTAAGGAATAGCTTTACTGAATAGGGTGTTATTTATATTTAAGATGTTAGTTATCATCTGAAATGTCTCCCTTCTAGAATTCTTGAGGTTGTTTTTTCCCAAGAAAAATACTCAGCATAATTTGAGGCAATGCACATTATCTGTGTGGTGGGGAACACAGATGGTGAGGGATTTTTTGCAAGTGGAAAAGACTTTACAGCGTATGTTGCTATGAGGGTTTTGTGGTTCTTGCTCGATCCAGGATCTGCCAGCCTTGTTGCTGTCACTGGACAGTGTGCAAGTACCTTCACGCATCCTTGTGTTAGACATGAATTGAGAATGTGCTTAGCAGCTCTTACACTGAGCTCCTGACAAAAGGGGGCTGGTCTGCTCCATCCTTCTGGTGTAGGCTCTGCCCTTTGCCTTTGAAGTTTTACAGATTTGGTTTGGTTTAGGTTATGCTTTTTCGGAAGGAAATCATGCTGTATCACATGTATCAGCAACCAGCTTGGCTTCTGCTATAGCTACAGAATGGCAAGACCTTTTATGAGTTTAGGGATAGAGCAAAGGAGAGCAGGGATTATTTTGGCATCATGATGCAATCAGCTTAGCATGTACTTAACATCACAGCTAAGCTTTATTAAAAGGCAGTGCCTGAGCTGGTAGTATATCACAGTGATCTTAAAGAAGTGCCTGGTGGATGATGTGTGTCTTCACCTTGCTCTTACCCCACAGCCCTACAAGTATCCAGTGCTGTTGCTTCAGGGTTTCAGTCTGGGTTTTTTTCCTCTTACCAGAGTTAAAACATTGTGGGTCCAGGTTTGGCCTAGGTATTGGTTACTGCCCTTTTTAAATGACCACTGAAGACCTACTTGAACTTCTGCTGTCTTTCCAGCCTCACTATTGATCATAGAATGATCAAAAGAATTGGTGATGCTCCCCTGCCCTCCTTAGAAGGTGATGTGCTACCAACAGTGAAAAGGAGGATATGTTTTGTAGATGCTCCAACTCATGTTCTACTTGGTTATATCTAGGTATACGTGTTGACTTTGTTGTAGGAGAGAAGCTCCATTTCCTAGGCTTTTAGCGGAGCCATGGGGCAGAATAGGATCTTCTCTGATGACAGAAGCATGTCACACGTAGTTCAGTTTGCTGTGAAGGAGTGCAGTTTTTAAACGGTGTGTTGAAAAAGTTGCAGTGTGCTGACCTGTTTTCTTTGATGTTGATTTCTAGTGCTAGGCTGTAAATAGAATTTTGTTTGTGGTAGTGCAGGGAGAAAATTGGCTCTTTGTATCCCTAAAAGTGCCTTGTAAGTGACAAACTGCCAAGGAAAGACTTGCAGCTGTGGTGAGTGATCAGAATTAGGAAAATGAGTTGTTTTTTGGTTCAGATTTGCTTAGGCAACCCTGAGGTGACAACAATATATTTGTGGCCGGATAAAATTCTCGTTCCTTTGTAAGTCAGATTTATCAGTCTGAGGAAGCATAATGGTGTGACTCCTATAGTCAGATCTCAAGGATGCTGCACTGTCTTAGTTAAAATGAAAGTATTTCTTATATCGTTATTTTACAATGTTAAACCATCTTTTACAGTGACCTAAACAAAAGAAGAAAGAAAACTTGATAGACTTAAGAACTAATTTTTAAGAAAACACCAAACAAAAACCCCAACCAAAGATTTCTTTGTGCAAAGTGCCTAATTCCACAGTAGAAGTCAAGCTCCTTGTTATTGAAGTCTATTTTCCAAATATTGTAGAAGCTTGAAAGATTCATTCTGCTGTACAGGGAGGTATATGAAACTCAAATATCTGTAAGCTACCATTTGAAGCATCTGAAAGTTGAAGTTTCTGAAATGTCTTCACTAGATGTTTGCTCCTGGATTCTGGGGTTGTGTGTTTGGAGATGGGGAAAAAAAATCTAGGTGTCACTCCACAACTAACAGCCACTTTGTGATGTAGTTTACTGGGACAGGTACTAAAAAGCTGCTTAAGCTGGCATCTTTGGTACTTCTCACTTCTCTCTAGAAGACTGAATGGAAAGCTGTAACAGAGACCCACTTTTACAAATGCTGTGAAGAATTCATGAAGAGTTGGTCAGAATTAGTTTTAGTGTTCATTGTAAAGCTTGAAAATTAACCTTCACACTACCTCTTCACTGATTTTCAGCTAGTTGAAATCCATGGAAACAGAGTGCATTTAAGGTTGTTGAGAAGTGATGTTTAGTTTATGCACAGTCTGTTCTTTCATCTGGATTAAAAATGCCGACAAGATAATCTAATTGAGATCATAATCTTGTTTGTAGCTCTGATCTTGCATCACAGGAAATGCATCTGTGTTCAAGTGAGCACTGGTACACGAATGAAGGGGTTGGATAAAGGAGGCTGTGAATCCCTCAAATGTTATCTTAAGATTGAATATGACAAATGAGGATTTTAAAGAGTTGCAGACTGAGGTAGAGGAGGAAATTTGAGAAAAGCATGGTCCTAGAAGCAGGGACAAGCATGTGGCATTGTAAAACACAGGTGCCAGCAGCATGATGCAGGGTCACTGTACCCCGGGGCAGCTGGAAAATGAGCTGCTTGGGTGAAGATGCTTTCTCTGCTATTCAGTAAGTGGGTGCACAGGGAGCAGGTGGAGTTTGGCTTAATGGGCAAACTTTCTTCTCCTGTCTTGAAGATAGAGGATAGCTGGGCTGTTACAGCTCCTATAGTGGTTTTGCTGGCTGGAGCTTCACAAGGGAGGTGAGCCTGGAGCAGCTGCAGCTTCTTGGCTATGCTGGTGCTTGGTGGAAATGATGAGAAATCCCTGGTAAGCCCCAGTCTGTGGTGGATCAGCTTCTGCAAGTCTTTGCTTTATGCTGTTCTGGTACAGTGCAGACCGAGATACACTGCCTTCTCACTCTTTGTTCTGTTACTGACTTGGCTAAGGCAGGGATATTTCATTGCCTCTGAAAACTTTTACTTTGGAGTTTTGTTACTTCTCAGGTTTTTTCCCATTAACTACTGAATTTTCAGTTGGAGGTTTTTTCTTTCTAATAAGCAAAAATTTTATACTGGAGATGTAGCTTCTCTGCCAAGGTGCAGGTTGTGTTACAGGGACTTTTTTGGACATGCATTTTTTTGTTAGGGACTGGTGATTTTGGTTGTTGCTTGTATTTTTTTGATGAATTTTCTGTTCACCATACCTTTGGTCACTCAAAAGCGTGCCAGGTAAAAGACATGTTTGTGAGCTTGTTTAACATGAGCTTGGTATCTGTCCCCACTGTAACTGGTGGTGTGTTCAATTGTTCCACCTCTAAGTCTAGCCAGTCATTGCCCACTGTTCAAACCATTAATCATTTATCTGCCATCTTGGGGCTAAAGTGAGATGTGCTGGTAAGGCATGTGCAGGTGCAGATCCCTCAGTCTATTACATGAATAAAGATACTTGTTCCAGGATGTTTGGTGTATAAGGTCATGGTTGGATTTACCAGGTAGAATTAAAGTCTCAGATTCTTAAAATGAATCTGGAGTCTCATCCTAGATCAGTCATGTACCAGGCTCTGGGGAAGCTTTGGGGGTTGATTTGTAGTTTGTAAACGAAAGAAGGTTAGAAGGAAGTTTCCCTTTACCACAAATGTCTGTTTTGTGCTGTTCAGGGAGCATTGAAATTGGGAGCTCATGCAAGAAAGCAGTTCAAACTGAGAACCTTATGTATAACTCTTGTTACACTGTCAGGGAAAAGTAAGGTGTAAAGGATAGTCTGAAAGACTCACATGTGAGCATAACTCTTCTGCAACCCTGCCATACACCTAGGAATTTGTTCAGTTTTCAGGGCACATGGGTATATGTGTTTTGGGAGAGTCACTTTTTCTAAAATTAATTTTTCTTGGTTCTTTTTCTAGGGTCACATGATTCTTTCAGCTACTGGGTTGATGAGAAATCTCCTGTGGGACCAGACCAAGCAACAGCCATCAAACGTTTGGCCAGAATTTCCTTGGTTAGAAAGATCATGAAGAAATGGTCAGTGACTCAAAATCTGACTTTCAAAGAGCAGTTGGAAGGTGGGATCCGCTACTTTGATCTTCGTGTATCTTCCAAACCTGGGGAAATAGGACAAGAGATTTACTTCATACATGGCTTGTTTGGCATCAAAGTATGGGATGGGCTGAAGGAGATTAATAGTTTTCTTGAGCAGCACCCTAAGGAAGTAATCTTCTTGGATTTCAATCATTTCTATGCCATGGATGACAGCCATCACCACTTCTTGATCAACAGGATCCGCTCAGCATTTGAATCCAAACTTTGCTGTGTTGAATGTGTAGAATATGTGACGTTACTGTACATGTGGGAGAAGAAACACCAGGTAGGGAAAGGATGTTTAATATTTTTCAAATCCAAAATGTTAAGATTTTAAAGAGACAAGCTTTGTGTAGTTCCCACTCACAGGTATTGGACCAAGGGTGCTGCTGATGGTCAAGGTAAAGCTGACTAGGGCCTCCTTTATGTAGTGTGCATGTTTTCCTCCATTTACATGCAGCTGTGTATCCCCTCATCGGTGGTGTGGCCAGTCTGTGTCCTGCTCCCAGGCATGTTTGTTAAATAATTAAATTGTAGTATCCTTGGAGCCTTGTGCTCTTCGCAAATGGTTTTCTCTTCTGGAAGGGCATGTAGTGCAGACTTGAGTTGGTGAGGATTTGATTAGCTGTTGTCTTTCTGGCCGGAGTGAAGCATTAGCATTAGCATTGTGAAGCTTTAGCATGACTGAGGTGTGGTACTGAATTTCTTACCTCCTTTGCAGCCATCCAGATCTGCAGAGGTGATGTTAATGCTTCTCTGTGGTAACTGCTCCCTGAGGTACATGAAAATTGAGAACAGAAAAGGGTTTCAGCAGCAGCACATAGTCTTAAACTGGAAATGAGGCTTTGAGGAATTGCTCTGAACTGATGCTGTCAGTGCTAGGGTTCAAAATGAATCTTGTGTAAATGTGGGTGTTAATAAGAAGCATTGCCTCTTTGTGCTGTAGAGAAGCACCTTACAAGGTGTAAAATACCAACTTTGGATTTGATGGTTTTGCTGACAGCAGGACTGCCTTTGGCATCTCATGCAGCAAATGTGAGCACGATGCCAGCATACCAGTCACGTGCCAGTCAGCCCAGCACACTTTAGCTTCTTAGTAGGAGGTACTCAGAAGATGACAAAACTGCTAGAATCCTTAACCTCAAGTACAGATACAGTATTTTCTGGCAGTAAGAATTTGCAGTGCATTTAAGCTGAGCTCTTTAAATGACAGAGGCAACTTTGTCATTTTAAACTGATAACCCCTAAAGCCTGAAGAAATTCTGTCCTCAAAGCTGAACAAAATGATCTCCATCTCCTTTGGCAACAGTGCAACAAGTTTACTGACACTCATGACTCAAGAGCAGCTTCTTTTGGCTTGGTCCTCCTTTCACTGCTGTGCTAGCTGCAACAGTACTGTATGAACATAAACCGAAGCAACAGCCTGTTCAAATAAAAATATAATAATTGTGAATTTTGGTTGTTTTGTTTTTTGTTTGTTCTGTTAGGTTCTCATATTTTATCACCACCCTTTGTATCAGGAATATCCCTTCCTATGGCCAGGTAATAAAATGCCAGCACCATGGGCTAATACAACTAATGTGCACAAGCTGCTACAGTTCCTGGAGACCACACTTGGGGAACGAAGTCGTTACGGAACTTTCCATGTATCTCAAGCAATTCTCACACCTCGAGTGAAAACGATTGCACGGCATCTAATTCGTGGTCTGAAGAACACACTTGTTCATAGGTAAGGACTTGTCTTGATTTTCTCAGTTCTTTACTTAACATGTCTCATGTTGAAAGAGGCACTGAGCAGGCAAGAAACTAGGAAATGTTTGCTTCGGCTTGCTGAAAGCATGCAGTTTTGCTCAGTACTGTTGTTCATGAGAGATATTTGCAATCGTTAAAAAGAAAGAATTAGTGAAAATATTAAAGTAACAGGGTGTATGTATTTTCTTGTAACTGGAACCTTTTCTGAATGTGATAGGATTTTGTAAAATGGGGGATGGATGTGTGGCTTCAAACCAATAATTCATTTCAAACTGGCTGAAGTTAAATTTAGGGCTGCGAAAAAAGCTTGTGCCACAGAGGAAAATTGCTTATTTCTGGACTCAGTTTTGCATTTGTCCATACAAATGTTTCAGTAATTTCAGTAGCAGCCAGAGATGTATGACCTAGGGCAGTATTTTACCTTGTATTTTTAGGGGGCGGGGGGGAGGTTTTCCAAAAATTAGATTCACCATTTGACCTTTTTTCATACCACTGACCATTGTACAATTAATTTGCCTATGAATACGGTCACTGTAAGAGGGTTTTGCTTTGATTAGCACAGAGTGCCAGTGGTTTTTAATAGCATTAACAGCATGACCAGGATAGCTCCATATGATTTATTTTATGGAATTATCTATCACCTTGTAGCCCATTTGCTAAAACTTACCTAAACTGTAAAAGTCCTCTTGGATCTTAGGAAGAAATTCTTGACTTTGAGCGTGGTGAGAGTGGTGAGGTGAGAGTGGTGAGGCCCTGGCACAGGTTGCCGAGAGAAGCTGTGGATGCCCCATCCCTGGAAGTGTTCAAGGCCATGTTTGATGGGGCTCTGAGCAACCTGGTCTAGTGGAAGGTGTCCCTGCAAATGGCAAGGGGTGTTGGAATGAGATGATATTTAAGGTCCTTTCCAACCGAGGCCATTCAATGATTCTGCGAATAAGGAAATTTCAGGTTAGGTATAAATCTCGGAGTTTTCAGTCTCCTGTTTAGAGACTGTCACAACGTTAATCTGTCACAACCGCAGTCGGACCCCGCTGCTGGTTCGGTTTGGTCTCGGTGCCGCTGCGGCCGCGGCTGTGCCGGCCGCGCTCGGCACCAGGTGGCGCTGGGGGCCCGCGAGCGGCCGCGGGTCCCTGAGCGCCGAGGCCCCGCGGGCATCAGCGCCCAGGCCGGACGGGATTCGTGGGCCAAAACTAGCAAAGGATCGTCGCATTTCGTGGAATGGGCGAGCAGGTTTGTTACAAGGGACTCCTGGCACGGATCTGTGCTGTAAGCCACTGTTACTGGGAAGCCTGCCTTCAATCCGTTCCTTTCTCTTATCCTTACCACTCTTTTGCAAGTAAACTGAAAGTTGCAAATAGATGCTGCTGTTTGCATAAGCATGATTGCTTGTGTGCATTTGCACAAGCTAGCTGATACGCAAATCTGTCTTTGCAGTTTTATGTCGATGCCTGCCTTCTTGTATGGAAATTTTGCCCTGAATATGAATATTTAAGTGTTCTTGAGCTCTTGCTAAAGGAGAAATGTGCAACAGTCACACTTAACTGGCTGAAGTCTGGTGTGTCCCCTGGCAGTAATTGTGCCTTCACTCGTGGTTCTTGATAAGATTTTTTTATTGCCCTGATGCAGCAGGAGTGGAGTGTTCTTAAGTTTTTTGGGCTTGCTTTTTTTCCTTTATCATCCTGTTAGCTAATTTGCTAGCATACCATCTTCTCAAATAATGTATACATATTACAGCAGTAATCTGAATAATGCTAAGATATTTAGCCATTTGTGTCTAACTGCTGAAAAGCCTGATGTTTCATGGTAGAGTGCAAAAAAGCTGGTGCAGGCTCCTGACTTGCACCATGCCCAAGAAGTTGCTTGAAATTTCTCCCCATGGTAGAGTTTCTAACTTGATTTAACTCAGTTCCTAACACACCTCTCCTTTCTCCAGTTATAGTGATGTATAGCAGGATGTTCAAACACCTATGGAGCCAACAGCTTCATTCTAGGTCTGGTTTCCCTGATCCCATTGCTCTGGGTGGGTCTGGAGGCTGGAGAGAGTTTGGGAGAAATGCAGTGTGCTGCCTCCAGCAACTTTTTTTCCACCCACCCTGAGGCAAAGAAGGGCAGGGGAATATCTTGGGCCAGGAACAGCCTTGCTTTGTGTTACACTGAAGTCTGCTGTGAAATTGAGCGTTTGACTTAACATGTGCTTGGGTGAAAACAAAGCAGGATGGAGAAAATTGTAGTGCAGTGTTAAATCCTGAAGCACAGACTGCCCAGTGAATATAGAGGGGGTTTGTATGCCTGCTAGTTTGGATTGATTACTGACCAGTATGTCTGATAACTCATGACCACGTGCTGTTAGGCACTCGTCTCATCAGCCAGTTGCATTTAGGGTAACAGCCAGGACCTGATCACAAATATGAGATAATATATTTTGTGAACAGCATGTTGTGTTTGAAATGAGTAGAGTATGTATAGATAAGCGTCTCTTTTAAAATGTTTAATTTTCTTTATTTCAATTTCTTTAGGAACTTGCCCATGATTTTGAATTGGGTGAAAGCACAGAAGCCTGGTGTTATGGGTGTTAACATAATTACATCAGACTTTGTGGAGCTGGTTGACTTTGCTGCTACAGTTATTGCACTGAACGACCTCCTTTTAGAAGAGGATGAATCTGCAACTTAAATCCTGATTGCTGTGTCCCACTTGTGCTCCATTGCAGACGTCTTTGAACTATGCTAAATGTTTTACTTGTCAAGTGAAACCTATCTTTATGAAAAAAGTTTCCTAGAGGAAACGTGGTTAAACATCCCGTACAGCCGGGTCCCTTCTCCTGGTATCATGTGGACCTGAGTGAACCGCGTGCTGTGTGAGTGCTGTTGCGTCTGTGTGTGTGCTCTGTTTGGCCGAGCTGTGCACACATCTGCTGCCGACAGGGGCCGGCCTCTGGAGCAGATGTACCCCATTGTGGTGCACATCTCCCTGGTGACCGTGCTCCCAGCGCCCCTGTGTGTGCATCCTGCCCGCTTCCCATGGCCAGGGCTCACGCCAGGGATCGCTTCTGATCCCACGGCAGCATGACCAGGCTGGCCGGGGCAGCATTGTTCTTGGGCCACCTCAGGCATAGCTGGGCTCAGCTGGAGGCTGCTGCTGGGTTCATTATGCTGTTTTAGACACTACCTCTGACTTGCTTGAGGAGACAATGCTGCTGTTGTTCAGGGGAAGCTGTTAACACTGTTAAATATTCAAACTGTCCTTTGGGCCTGAGAGGTGAAGGCTTGGCACAATCTTTCTTCTCTACCTCTTTATTTTACTTTATTACTTCAGTACATTTATTGCAACCATGTTTAAGTGTGTTTCTTTTGGCATTAATTCAGAGAATATTTCAGTCTTCGAATTTTGAGGATTATAATTCAAGTCTGAATTCTTGTTTCCTGTGACATATAAAAACATTAATTTTCCTGAATTCCTGGGACATTTAGGAAACTACAGCATAACCTTTTTCTTTTACCTGTTGGTCACTTGGGGTTTTTTAATCCATCAGTTTTTCTTTGGGGAAAGTCTCTCACCCAGGCACCCCTTCTCTGGAAGGAGGTGGGCCAAGTGGGGGCTTGCTCGATATTCTCAGGACTAGTGCTGACAGGGACTGCTCAAAGCCCAAATATTGGATCACTGTGATTTGCAATGGGACAGTGAATTCTGCAGTCACACCTGAAAGTTGTGCTTGTAGACAGAGAGCCACAGCCATTAAGAGAGAAATTTCTCCAGCCTTCACCTGCTTGTGACAGAGTAAGCAATAATCACACAAGCACAGGCAGGTGTCAGTACTGCTTCTTTTTGTAGTCATATTCATTTTTGTGCTGGTTCACAATGAAATGTGACCGTGTGTGTTTGAGCCAATGCAATCATATGTTGGTACTTATCAGCACTTAATTTACTAGCTGGTAGTTTCCTATGGTCTGATTTATTTTCATTGTTTTATTTTTTTAAAAAAGCACAAAAGGGACTGATTAGCAGATACTTCTCTGCTCAATCATCTTCCTAAAGCAACTATTGGTGCACTAATTATTCACTGATTATGAACTTATATTTCTCTCTAAGCTTATTTATTATAGAATGGATTGTCTTTATACATATTTTATTCAAAGGAAAAATTTTATTTATTTTGTTGTTTTATCCTGTATCTGGCATCATGGTCTAACAACTGTGAAAAATCCCAACCTTCTTTGTTTGCTTGTCACAACTCAGGAGAAGTTTAAAGGTTTGCAAACTTTCCATGTGAACCTTGGCCGAGTTCAGAGCAGACTGTAATCTGATTTATCTGTTGTTTGCATGGCTTTCATTAGAGTTCCTTGAATTTTTTGACTGAATCGTTTCTCGAAGGGAGTTGCGGGTGGGGGAAGTGCCTGTCACTCACTGTCTTTCTCCTTTCCTCTTGTGTCTCAGAGAGAGGGGACAAGTCATAAAAATCAGGGTTTGGGAACTATGCTCAAATTTCTAGTTTATACTTCCTTTTAAAACCACAGCAGAAGGTTTTTATTGGGTTTGGGGTTTTTTTTTCTTGTTGATGAAACTGTCAGAACCTGTTTTGAACAGTTCTGTTCAGTCTGCAAGTTTATTTAAAATACCTGGATTTTTCTTAGCTGAATTTTGCGTTTATTTTACTCGTGGCCCCAACTGATAGTCCATGTGGGTTTGGTTTTAGTGGTTTTCTCCTGTAAATTGTCTTAGTCCTAGGAGCTTAGTTGGGTAGAGCATGGTGTTAACACCAAGGTTGTGGGTTTGATCCCTGTGTGGGCCATTCACTTAAGAGCTGGACTCATGACCCTTATGGGTTCCTTTCAACTCAGAATATTCTGTGATTCTGTAACTTGGCTTGAATGCCGATGAAGCAGAAATAATACCTTTGCAAGGTTCTCTGCCAAACTGGAAGACAAAGCAAGGTGAAGTGAGTAGGATGTTTGTATTTGACCCTTGAAGTATTTTGTACTCTGTGTGTGTGTATATATATATATATCTATATCTATATATATATATCTGCCTCAAAAGAGATTTATTCGGCTTACCCAATATTTGTTTGTGTATGCACAGTAATGACTGTCACTAGTCCTTCTGCTGTATTTACCTGAATAGAGATGGAATGGGCTCAGGGCTTTGGTTAGAGATTAAGTGCAAACTCTGAAGTTTCTCTAACATATTTGCTGTTGGCTCTTGCCTCTTGAAATAAAAAATAGCATGCTGCATGTTAAGAGTGTTAGCAGAGGGAAAAGAGATGGAAAATTGATTTAGTATTAATGGTTAAGTATGTGTGGGGGAAAATGTTTCTGTAATTTTGGCCTGTCAGAAGAGATTCGTATGTCGTTTCAGAGCAGTACTTGGTGGTGTGCTTCCAGTGTGAGGAACCTGACAGTCTCAAATGGTGAGTTGGGCAGTTGGCAGGTAACACTTGCTTGAGACATGACATCTCCCTTGGCTGCTCAGGGCATCGTTCATGCTGGTGTTTAGAATTGGTCCTAGGGTTGTCCTAAGCCATCCTAACTAAGCAATGTGAACTGCCTTTCATCTATGCAATTACACAGAGCAAAGCTATCCATATAATAGGCTTATCTTGCTTACTCAACACCAAAGCCTATCCAGACTTCCTCATGCTTTGCCAAATGGAGTTCATCTAGGCTTGGACTTTAGGCTGTAGACTCTATTTTCCAGCATTACAAAATTAAAAGGTGAGCTGGGTGGGAAGGGAGGATCAGGGAAGTAGGGCAGTAGTTTGCATCCAGTGTCCACATGGAAGGTGTGGCAGTGCTTAGCCAGTTCTGGGCAGCAGAGTGGAACAGGTCTGGCAGGTGAGTGACAGCGCTGCAGCTCACACTGAGGCACTTGGCCAAGTCTGCCCCTGAGATCAGCAAATTGTTATTGTGAGCTTGAGGAGAATAAAGATGGATATGAAGACAGGAGAAGGCTGGGGGTTCTTACTGCTGTTGTAGATGCACATCTGATGAATATAGTCTTGCTTCTATATCCCCAAAGCAGTAGAGTTCACTTTTAAACAGGCTGGGTAGGAAACTTCCCCATAAGAATTGTTCTGAGCTCTTGACCATTTGGTAGGTGCTGGGAGAGGAGAAGTCAGAAAACAAGCAGCTGCTCGAGGCAAAGTACTTAAACTGTGTATTCTTGAATAATTACACATACGGTTTGTTATTACAAATTCAGGTTAGTTATACACTGTTTTATGACTGCTGTTTCTCTTCCTGGTGTGCAGTCCCTGGATGCAAAGCACAATGGTGGCATTCCTCTTGTCACACTGATTGCTGCTATATGCAATTTAAGGGCATATTTGGGGCACAGTAGACCTCTGTGTATCTCAGATGGGAAGTAGTAGGGAGATGTTTCTCATGGAGCATCTACGAGTTTTCCAGTGCAAAGTTGGGCAACAGTTTGGTTTCAGTGGTTTTCTGCTGCAGATTGTCTTAGTGCTCAGAGCTCAGTTGGGTAGAGCATAGTGTTAACACCAAGGTTGTGGGTTTGATCCCTGTGTGGGCCATTCACTGGTCTCTTACTGTGTCCCATAGGTGAAAACAAAGAAGTTAGTACTAGATTTTGCAGACTGACAATCTGTTGGCTTCTTACTTGGGGACTACTGTCATAATACATTGAACTGCATAGGGAAGTGGTGGAGTCACCATCTCTGGAAGTGTTCAAAAGGTGTGAATATGGCACCTGAGGATATAGTTTAGATATGAAAACAGCAGTGATGGACTTGATGGTCTTGGAGGTCTTGTCCAACCTTAACAATTCTGTGATTCAGAGCAGAAATGCTGGCTGCAAAAAGGCCCATATTCTGTTAAACAGCCTCTTTGGAGGAAAGAATAATAGGGAAATGGTGTCTTTGCTCCTAACTCATGCTGGGTTTTGATGTTGTTGGTACTGACTTAGCTGAATGTTGGAGTTTAAAAAGCACCTGAACTGTAAGGTTGAAGAAGCACTTTTGAGCAGGGATTTTGGCTCAAACAGAAGTCAGGCTTCTGCCAAGATGCTTATCTATTCTCATCTGGCTAAGCCTTTGGAAATACTTCCTTTGCATACCTGTCTCAGGTGTCAGAGTTCATTGATGTATCATTTAGCAGACCAGGGTTTAGGACTTAAATAGATAGAGGACATGGATATTTTGATTTAGAATTGGGTTACCTATGGAAGTGAGCATGTGTGACTTGAGATTTACTTGAATATGCAGTATTTAATATGGTGTCCATATGCTGTTTTTGTATGACTTTCATCTTGACTTGAACACATGGTTACCAAGCCCTAATAAGCAAGTTTTTTGGTCAGAGGACCACTGTTTGGGACAAAACTTCAGGCAAATTTCCAATGCTTGTTAAAGCACAGACAAATTGTCTAATGTGGGGAACAGAACTGACTCAAAAATTTATTTGAAGTATAGATCAGGTCTAAATGCAGTCCTTTTGGCAGTAGGAAATAAGATTTTTCTTTTCTTTTTTGACAAATTCTTATTCCAGCTTTGGTTTTTAGCTCAACAGATGGGTTGAAGAGCCAGAGCATATGGTGAAGAGCAAATAAATTTTATGCTAAGGACATGTATGTAGGACTAACTGTGGTAAGAGTAGAGTGATTTACTTAATGACACCTTTAATGGTAATCCTATTAGCTCTTTAGTTTAGGTTGTTAAATCAGTCTCTATTTTGTATTAAAAATAATCAGTCACACTAATTCAATACATCTGTTCTGTTGAAGTGTATTTACTTCTGTATGCATATTTATTTCTCTACAAGTCTTATCAAGTAAACTTTTAATTGTAGGGACTGGAATAGGAATGTCAGCTTTAGAACTGTGTGCTGAATCTGCTTATGTTATATCCCTGAATATTTATGTATTGTGTATTGTGCATTTAAACAGTACTTCTCTTACCTTTTGTTAGACCTGTGATACCATCTACATTGAACTACCTGCAGTGTATTTTTAATTTTGAAAGAAGCATTGATCAGCACATCCTATATAAAAGCAATTTAGATGACTCTTTGTTTTTTCTCAGTGTCAGATGTATTTTCCAGATGGATTTTTTTAATTTATACTGTGGAAGGGTGCAGAGAGGACCAGGTGAAGAGGAGTTACCAATTCTCGGTATTTTGTGCAGTTTGTCTTCTTTTGGCAGTTTGTGCTTTACCCACCTGTCTGATTCAGTTTTGTGAAACCAGGATGCTTCATCTGAACTGCAAATAAATTTGGGGGTTACATCTGTTTCTTCTACTTTATATCATTGGGAGTTTTAATCCTGAAAATAAAAAGTGCAACTTGAGCTAATCGTCTTTGGTGTGTGTTTTGTATTGCTGACTGGTTTGATACGTGATGATTACATTGTGAGTCAACTAACATCAGTTGAGTTCAGTAACTTCTCTGATGCAGAATGGTGTCATTGAAGGCTGGTTTGGGGTTTTTTTGAGGTGCTCCATCTTGCTGCACTTGTGTCCCCCGAGTAGTCAGACCCAGACAACATCCTTTTTTTTTTAGGATGTGCTGACAACTTCTCAGTGCAAAGTGATTAGAAATCAGTGGGTGCTTGCACTTGTGTGCACACACAGCTACATCTTTGCCTGACTGCCCTGGGACAAAAGCCTGCTAATCCATGGATCCAGTTCTATCCTGGAAGCTGTGCAACTTCTGTGCGGCTTCTACTGCTGTAGTACAGGTGATGAAGCTCCATTGTAACCCTTGATCAGGAAACAAAGCATTGATAATGGTTCCTGGAGCCTGGGCTAATGCTGGATGCTTGTAACCCAGTGAGATCAGACACACCCTTCTCTTGGGCTGCTTTCAGTGGTGCCTGTCTTGAAGATGTGGCAGTACTGGCAGGGGGGAGAGGGGGAGAATGGATCGCTCTGATTCCCTCATGTTTTCAGACAGTGGTGACTGAGGGGGAGCCAGCTGTAGATTTTTTTTTTTCTTTTTTAATCCCAAAGTTAGAGCTGGGACTTCTGAGCTTAAGCACTACCTGTTGTCTCAGACCTCGAAGTAGGTTTTTGCAAACCAGCCTTCATTAGCAGTGACTCACACAAAGCTAACCATTGGTGTCAGTAATGTCTACAATGTGCTGTAGGGAGGGAGTGTGCCACTCGTTTTTTCAGGATATACCTATGCAGCACGAGTCTAAAGTGACTGGCATGAGCTGCCAGTGTGTAAAAAGTTGATGGTTAAATAGCTGGTAGCAGAAGTGTGACTTCCACCTCTCACCTCCCATATACTGTTTCCCCAGGCCGGGAAAATTATGAACCTTAGAGGAGACTTCAGGTGCAAGAGTGAGCATTGATTTCATCATATTGCTTCACCAGGGGATTTCATGGATTTTTATTTTTTCTTTTTTTTAGTCTGTGTGCCTTTAGCAATGCTGGACAAGGTCACACATGTATATACATGCATGGAGTAAACTTATTTTGAAGTATATAATGAGACTGCAAAAACTAGAAGCATGTTCTGTGACAAATTTATGCACACCCTTTACACCAAGTTTCGCTGTTGCCACAAACCTGTGATTAGCTGTACGAACAGAATCATTCCTGAATTGCATGTGTCTTACTAGTTACCTCTTAGGGGATGCTGCTGAACCTGCATGCAGTTTTTTTAGCTGTGGAGGATAAACTCCTCCATGCTGTTTGAAGGACAGCCAGTTTGGAACCTGATGTGTGCTGCCAGCTGCTCTCGTTCCACGTGTAGCTGGAAGGTGAGCAAAATGCTGGCAGGCTCTGGAGCTGAGTAATGGTAATGTCACTGATTCTTCTCATCAGTTAGGTGACACAGCAGGCACTTGTATTAGACTAGAAGAGCATTTGACCAAAAAGCCTCTCTCCAATTTAAATGTACTAAGTGAGGTAAGTTTGTCATGCTCTTGGGTGAGCAGATGCTGGAAAAAGAAACCAAGTGAATTTTGAACTATTGCTGGTTGGTGAGCCCAGCTTCTCTTCTTGGAGTCAGGGTTTGATCTGCCCAGCTGATAGCGACGCCACTGCCTGAAGTCAAGACAAAGCGGATTCTTCTGGAAAAGATGGTGAGTGTGACCAGGATCTTTAACAGGTAACTTGCTGTATGGATAAGCTGTTAATACAGTCACACTGAAAATCAACTTTTCCTCAATTTAGGGATTTGTTTAAATTAAAGGCAAAATTTGCTTAGAGTAGAAAATGGCTTCTTGTTTTTTTCTTTCTTGTATGTCTCTTATCTGCAGTAGAAATAAATACACCTTGGAGGAAGAACTTGGGAATGGTGCAGAGTCTGCTCAAGGGAGAAGCTACTGTCATACACATAGCTGTGTAGGTTTATATGTGCAGGTTCAACAAAAATTTGGCCTCAGAGTCTGTACTGTTTCTTTCAGCAACCAGTGAGAACACATGCCCATGGCAGAACTGCTGACATGGCCAAATTTGTGGATTAACGTTTCCAGTATAAACTGTGGGCTGAAATTGCGTGTGGCTGTAAATTGGGTAGTACTTCAGAGAGGTGAATGCTTCTTGTGTCTGCTTTGACATTATTTTTTGTTCTCAGTAGTTTAAAAATAAAACAACCCCTTTTGTTGCAAGATACGATTTCTTAGCCTGGCTTCTAACTTAAAATTAGTGCAAGGGTAATTTTCTGCTGCCTTATCTGTAGTGGGCAGTTTCTTGGCGGAAGAAAGGAAGCAACTGGCAGTACCTTAGGCACTAGAGCATCAAGGGAGCTTAGCTGGTAGCTGCATAAAGTGGGAAGTATATGGCACAATGCCAGCACAGGCTGTCCCTTTATGATTGAGGCAGATGGATGAACCTTTAAAAGGATTCTGGTGGCTCAGGAGGTGCTGAACAATGTGTTGGTCTTCACGCAAAGACTTGCAGGTTTCAGTGAAATGGCATAAAAGCTTGGCTGGTGTATGCAAAGCCCAAATGGTACCTCATGCTTGGGTTTGAAAAGGTAATTTCTGTTTGACCAGAGTTGCAGATGCTGTTTTTTCATCTCTGTTATAATCATGAGGAAGTTTTGATACTGTTTGTGCAGATGCTGTTTGGGTGGCTCAGCGGAGGGACAGGCAAATGGCTGGCCCAGCCATGTCCCCCAAGCCCCTTACTTTATACTGTGGGACAGCACCTTGGCACTTCAGGTATGTTTGCAACTCATACCAAATTCCTCTCGGACTGGACATTTGTGAATGCAAACTACAGAAGAAATTGAGAGCTGAGTTATTTCTATCATGTTGCTTCTTGCACATACTCCCTAAGAAAAGGAAAACAAAACACTGCCCAGGAGGTGTTTCTCCCTGCATCAAAGTCATCCTTTGGCAGATTGGGTGTAGAAGAACATATTGTTTATTTGGTGAGGTCTGTGTAAATGAGAATTAAAGATGATAAAAATATTTTTCTTTAATTTTTTTACTGAACAGTCACTTTTTGTTCATAGCAACTGAGCAAAGGGTTGGGTTTTGGTATTCCTGGGTTTTCTTCCAGCTTGAAATTGCAAAACCTAAAATTACGAATGCAAGAAACAAAAACCATCCAGAGAGGCTGGAGCAGTGGAAAGGGAGGAGGAAAGGTATGCAGCAGTGATAGTGCTGTAACTTGCCCTTTGGAACAGAAAGCTCTTGGTTTGGAATGCTATTTTTTGAGAAAGAACAAATTATTACACCAAGTTCACTCTTTGAACCACATCCAGTACAAAGTTCATTTGATGCGTTAAATGCAGTTCCACATTTGCAAAAATGCTGGATTTGATTTGATTGCATCTTTTGAAAGGCTGCACTGGCAGCAACTAAAATACGTGCCAGGCATTTCTCCTGAGGAAAATAACAATTGCTGGTATTCCAGCCTAAATATCTCAAATGCCAATAGTTTTGGTTCTTTTTCTCTTAATTCTGCTTTTCTTGAATCGTGACTTGAACTCTGAAGCATTAGAAGCAACCAACTCATCCTGTGTGATAGTGGATATTGCTGAAAAATGTGCTTTGGTCATTGCCAAAACAAAGAATAAAGACGTGTGTATTGCAAAGATAATCCCCTTCTGGCCCTCCATAAATCTGGCTTGAAAACTGCTCTTAGTAACAGGGTTGTCTGAGGATCAATGACACAGGGCTGTCTCACCAGGATGACTCCTTTGCTGCACACCACAACCACATACAGGGAATGATGAACTGGTATTTCTCAAGGCTGTTTTTCTCCCTGTCTGCTGGGTATGTTCACTGTGCAGGCATGCACAATGCTGGCAAAAACACTTGAAGCCGGACATATCCTTCCAGGCTTTAAGATCCAGAATTAATCTGAAACTCAGTGTAGGTTTCCTGAAATATGTCCACAAAGAGCAAGGCTACTGCAAGAAGAATTTACACTGAGTTTATGTAATTTGGAGGATCCTAGAAATTCCTACCAAGTAATTTTTTGTTTATACAGTACTAATTCTGGAAAGTTTTGGTGGTGCCAGATTGGAAGAGAGAATTGGGATTGTTCAGCCTGGAAAAGAGAAGGCTTGGACTGACCTAAGTGTGGCCTTCCAGTACTTGAAGGGAACCTACGAGAAAGAGGGAGAGGGACTTTCTTCACTACAAGAACATGTAGTGACAGGACAAGGGGGAATGACTTGAAACTGCCAGTAGGTTTACATTAGACACTAGGAAGAAATTCTTTGCTGTGAGAATGGTGAGGCTCTGGCAGCCCAGAGAAGCTGTGGATGCCCCATCCCTGGAAGTGTTCAAGGCCAGGTTCAGTGAGGCTTTGAGCAATCTTGTCTAGTGAAAGGTGTCCCTGCCTGTGGCAGGGGAGTTGGAACTAAATGTGCTTTAAGGTCACTTCTACCCCAAGCCATTCTATGATCTTCATATCACCTGGATTTTGTGCACAAAGGAGATTGCTTTCTCAGATGGTTATTTGACTGTCATCTCCTGGAAAGATTTACTAAAAACTAAACTACTAAAAAAATTGCTTGTTTATGGCAATAAACTAGATAATTACAATCTTGTCTTCTTGCATTTATTGCCAAGAACAAGAACTTTTAAGTAGCTTAATTTCCCTTCCACATGTTCCTTCCTCCTGTCTTGAGGCTAGGTTTGTCCCCTTTCCAAGGCTTGAAGGATAATGTAGGCAGCATTAATAACCGTACCAGGGAACTGGCGTCTCAAGATCAGTATTATACTGCAATTCTGTTTACCCGAAAGTGAAATGAAAGACTTGGCCAGTGAATTTGTTCTCTGCTCTGTTACGATCCTGTGACTCTTGGAGCAGAAGAGGCTGTACAGGCTGTTAGAGCAAGGTTTTTAGCAGAGAATGAGGGAAACAGCTGAAAATCAAGCTTCCAGAGGACATTGGAGTACCCATTAAACCTGTGTGCCTTTGTAGATGGCTAACAACCAATCAGCTTGAAATCCTTGTTTTCGTGCCCCACTACCTATGAGTGGTTGGGTAGGGCACTTTAGAAAAGATGAGAAGAAAAATCCTTCTTACTGTCCTTACGCCTACTGAAATGCAATATTTAGTAGACAGGTCTGTGCTGCTGTCCCCCCTGCTTCTCAAGGGGCACAGGCTGGCAGATCCCCAGGCTTACCAGTCTGTCCCAGGTCCCTACCATGTGTTCTGTTGTTGATGTGCAGTTGCCCTGTCCTGTTCCTGGCACCTTGCTTTGAGGGCTTATATGGCTTTAGCAGTTGTCACACACCCTTTGTGCCTGTGGAATGGATAGGCAGGATTTCTTTCACGGGGCTCAAGCCTACAAAAAGTTTTGGAAGTAGCAAACTAAAAAAACTGTGTTATTATGTTTGTTTAGAAGAAAACAGTGACTGCCTTCTCATGTACTGCAAATGACAGTGGTGATCATTATACCTGCCGAGATGACAGAGGTGTTGCATTACCTTCATTAAAGCCTGAGGAACGCTCCTGCTCCAGTGCTGAGGACTACAAATACACAGCCTGACACAGGCACTCATCTGAGCAGACCGAAACCAAACTCCCACGTAGAGACTCAAGAACACCCTCTGTGAAATGCTGGGGTGCTGTCTCACCTGGCTCTTCCTGTGACACACCTCCCTGGGGAATCTGGACCTCCAGGGTCAAACTTAGGCTCGTGCATATGTTTTGAGATACCATCTCTAACATTTAAGGGCACCACACCTTATTCTTTTCTTTAAGACTCCTGGATGTGGTAGGACAGGAGAAGAATGACAGACACTACTTGCTGGCCTATCTCAAGCTCATGCTTAGACCTCTGTCTCATTTCTGTCTTGCTGGATTCCTGTCGATCAGAGTTGATCTGCTCTGTCCAGCAAGTGTTATCATTGATGCTGGTGCAGTTCTTTTCCTAACTCAAAGGTAGCTGGCACATGTAACTGTGTCCCCCAATGGAGTTTAATGAGGTATGGCTTTCTGGCTCCAAGCTGAGACGGTGTTCAGACTGATTTGTTTTTTTCCAGATCTGATTGGTCTAGGAATAGTGTTGAAAGCTGCTTTTTAGTTTCAAAACATTCAACCATCCTAGTAAATTATTAGCATTGGCAAGATGCCACCAAGCGGGACAGAGTCCAGTTCCAGCGAGGTGGTAGAACTGCTCTCTTACTTAGGTGGTTTTTATTGAATAACAAGCACGAAAGACCACCTAATACTCGTCCAAGTTTTTCCTCCTGATCTGATGGGAGCAGGATGTATAAACAGCATTGAGTCTGAGGGAAATGTGGGCTCTTCTCTCCCATGCTTTTCTTTTTTGTGTGTGCCAAGTTAAGGAAGAGGAGAATTCAGAAAATGCAAGGAATTCTCATTTCCCTTTTCTCCTTGCTTGTTTTAAAGTGCCCAGAGTGAGAAGCTTGTACCTTAATATGTTTTCTGTTTATTACCCCATGACACACTTCACTGTGATTTTGATACCTAGAGAGGGAACATCCTCCCCCAGGGATATTTTGGACTCCTGTTTTTGTATTTGCTGATGTTTGTAAAACTCCATTTGCTGTCCTGTCTGTTAGTTGTTCTGTTTCAACACACCTTTAGCTGACCTATGCTCCAGAGAACTGTTAAACATTGCAGGCATGCTTGAGGAAGGAAAATAATCTTCCTTTCAACTTGGAGTGCAGTACTTAAACTCACTGGTGTGGCATAAGGAGCAGTAGATGTGCTGTGGGTGGTGCTAAACCGGTTTGGAGAGAGCTGGGAATGGCATGAAGTATGGAACTAAAAACTTTATGCTGTGATGGGATGGATAAGTTAGCATCTATGTGCTGGCAGACTTTATTGTGTGGGGGTGTTAGAGCTTTAAAAGCATTATGGGCTATAGAAGGGGCACTTTGGAAAGTCTTTGAGCCCCGGCATTGCCTTTGCCTTGGAGAAGGCAAAGGAGAAGGTCACCAGAGATGGTTAATAAAGCTTTAGCTGCTGAGTTCACTAAACATTCTTCCAGTTCAATGGCCTATGCAGAATGATGTGTTTAGTCAATGTTTAATTCCTAAGCAACAAATGGTGATTGTCATACTAGAAGGCACTTGTGGTGTTGACTGAAGCAATGGAGGCCAAGGATTAAAAAGGTCGTGCGGGGAGATCACTTTGGCAGCCTCAAAGCTCTCACCTCTAGGTCAGGTCCCTTCTCAGCAGGAGAAAACAAGGAGAAGTTCATGCTGCCTTAAGGCCAATAAAGGCTTTCCAATAGGAAAACAAACCAGCCGTTTAAAAAAAATATATATTGGCTGTAGGAAACAAAACAAAGGGAAGTGTGAACTGTGGATAGTTGAGGGAAGGCAGGGGAAAGCAGGAAATTAAGAGACATTTACCCTTGCCCTGATGATGGGAGAGTGGGAGTGGAGCATGTAGCTGGTCAGCAGAGGCAAGCTGTGACTGACAGCAGGAGGGGAAGGGGGCAGCAGCTGTTAAGGAGGTCGAGAGCTGTTTGTATGGTTCAGATCTGGAGAAGAGATGAGACAGGACTGCAAACAGTGCTTTCACAGAGCAGAAGATCTGGATGGGATGTCAGGCAAAAAACTCAAGAAACTTTCTTGTTGGATGAGTCAGAAATGAGAAGAGCCCCTGCAGATAAGAGCCTCTAACCCTGTCTCACCTTCACCCTTCTCCAAGATCTCATTGTCAATGCCTGGCCCCCGGGCTCTGAGCAGCCACCAGGGCTGTTTAGCTCCAACCCTGGCCTGGTTTTGTCTGAAGCTGCTTTATCCAAGGACTGTTAACTCAAGCTTGGGGGGAGGAGGGAGGGGGTGTAGGCATGTGACATTCCTGCCTCCTATGAAACCAAATCAAAGCATGTGAAGTTTATGAGTCTGTTTTAAAGTTTGGCCCAGGCCAATGGGACTGGCTTGGCTCTTTTGTACATATAGTGGTTCACTTCTGTATCAGTGCTAGGAGGATTGGGATGATTTGTCCTTTATTGTTCTTTACTTTCCATGTTTTATACATCAACATGCATAACAGCAATTATTGTGTGCTTTTCCAACTCTGCTGGGTAAAGTACATGGAGATTTTGTGATACAGACAGACAAAGAGAAAGTGCTGTTCAAACCATTGCACTTTCCAGGTTGTGACTCAGTCTTTGGGATTGCTTTGTCTTAAAGACAGATAGAGCTATAACCTTTTTTTTTTTTTTTTGTTAGGCTGTTACTGAGCCTGGACATGTGTAATGCAGACCAGAGTTCTGCTCAGTTTTAGAAGATTAAGGCAAGACTGGGTCGATTTTATTTGATCTATCAAGACCTCCATCGCTGAGCTACTAAGAGAGGGCAAGACTGCAAGCTAATATAAGGGCTTACTTGTGGCCAGGACACACTTCTTCCATACTGGATATTGACTCCAGCACTGATTTACTGAGCATCAGGAATAAGTTTTCACCCATGCAATTTCCAGCTGCAAGATGGGTTTAGTTCTAAATTACTGATCTGTGATGATTTCAGTCATGGCAATGATTAATTCTGCTGATGAGTTAATGGTTTTGTAAACATGTAGGGCAGCTCTGCAAAAGTCATTGTTTATGAGGTATTTGCTGCTTTTCCTTTTCAAATTTCATGCTGTTTACCTTGAGAATGAAAAATGAATGCTGTATAAAAGGGGCATGTCCTATGAGCCAGTATTACTTTGCTCAGTGTTAGCAGGGCCGAGCTGTTCCAGCAGTAAGGGTGCACATTCCAAAGCAATTAGAACAGTTTCGTTAGTAAATACTGCTCAGCAGCTGATAAAATGCCTTTCAGATGTCTTCGTAAAACAGAATCAGGTGACCAGTAAAGAACTACTTTCTTTAATCTTTGCAGTCAAATGTGAAAATACTTCTTTTGATTCCTAACAGCTTTTTCATTTAAAAATTGCTGTGAATTGAAAGTAGTTCACTTGTGTTGAAATAGCCTGCAACTGAGTCACAGGGAAAAGAAATGGTGACAATCATGGATTCCCCACCCTATGTGCTTCATCAGGATCTCTGACCTCTCTGAGCATAACCACACATTGAAATCATTTGATGCTTGGCTTACTGTGAGTGTAAAAACTTCTAGGGAGGAGGAAGAACAAGTGGGAGGGTGGAAACCAAAAAAAAGAGGATTTCCTCTGCCTATAAACTGGTGTACAAAATTGCAGTTCATCTGGGAAGCTCTGCAAACTAAAGCATGCCTGTTTTCTGCCCAGAACAAGCAGGGCTTCAAGCTGCCAGCACTGATTCCCAAATTTCTTGGACCAGCTTTTACCCATATTGTCCCTTGTCATAGAGCTTTGAATTCGCAACCTCAGAACAGGGGTGTGGTCTCCAGGCCCCTTTGCAGGCCCACCAGCTATCTGTATTTCCAGCTGTGAGAACCCCTGCCTTAGGGCACCATTTGGGTAAAAGCATAGATGTTGGCCATTATGTACTCCAAGACCAAAGCTAAATATCATTTTTCCAGAAGCATTTTCAGAAACTGAATAAAATAGTCTTTTAGATGTGGGTTTGCTTTTCTCTTTTGTTTCCCCTGTTTTCCTGATTTTCTTTACTATCTTTTTTACCTCTTGGCTAGTGTTACTTTCTGGGGATTGTTTCCTTTTGTTGAATCATAAAATAGTGTGAGTTGGAAGGGACCTTTAAAGGCCATCTAGTCAAAAACTCCTGGAATAAGCAGGGACATCCTCAACCAGACCAGGTTGCTCAGAGACCTGTCTAGCCTGACCTTGAATGTTTCCAAGAATGAGGCATCCACCACCTTTCTGGTGGTGCTTTCTGGTGGAGCACCAACCTGCTCCAGTGTTTCATCATACTCATTATAAAAAACTTGCTCTTTATAGGTAATCTAAATCAACCTTCTTATTTAGAACCATCACCCTTTGTCCTATCATAACAGGCCCTGCTAAAAAGTTTGTCCTTACCTTTCTTATAATCAGAGAATCATCAAGGTTGGAAGAGACCTCTAAGATGATCGAGTCCAACCATTAACCCAGCACTGCCAAGACCCTTTTAAGTACTGAAAGGCTGCTCTAAGGCTTCCCCAGAGCCTTATTTTCCCAGCGAGAACAACCACAACTCTTTTTGCTTATCCTCGCAGGAGAGGTGCTCCAGCCCTCAGATCATCTTCATGGCTCCTCTGGATGCACTCCAACAGGCCCATGTTGTTTCTGTGCTGAAGTCCACATGGCTGCTTTATGAAGGATGGATAGAACCCTATGGAGGGACAGGTTTTCTCAAACACTTTTGTGTCTGGAGAGTGTTGCTATGATGAGTTGCACAAGAAGGCAGGCAGGGGGGAAGGCAGGACACTCACTGGGAACTCCAGTTGCAAGGATGAAGGAGGCCAAACGTGTGAAGGGTGAATAGGGCTGAGTGCTGAGCCTTAAGAGCTGTAGAGAATGGAGGTGGGCCTCGAGCAAAGCCAGCTGAAGTTCAGCCTGGACAGTGCATGAGCCAAACCCTAAATCTGTTTGCTTTGACTGGGTAACTTAAGACCTGCACTTGGACACTGTGGTCCAGGCCCTGGCCAAGCACATGGAGCATTAGCCTGTGTGAGTATGAGGAAGAAATAATCAGCTTTGGCAGTCCAAGTCCCAAGCCTGTCATATAAGCACACCCTGAACTTTAAACATATGTGTAACCCTGTTTCCAGTACAGCATTTGAAAATGTGTCCTTGCTCCAATCCTTCACCCTGATGAAGAAAACAGAATTTATAAAGAAGATTTTAAGCATAAAGTTGCCTTTTGTTCTGTACTGTAGTGGAGCACACAGATAGTAATTGTACACAAAGATCTATTTAATTTCACTTACTCCAGTTAGCAGAAGTAGAACTAGCATTGGTTTGGGGTTTTTTTGGTTGGGTTTTTTTGTGTGTGTCGGTCTTGTTCTGGTTTGATGTGGTTTTCCTGGGGATGGTTGTATGTGATGTGGTAGCACAAGAATTGTCAGTCAAAGACCTGAGCTCGGCAGTTTTCTGTGGATATCCAAGAGGTTGCTGATAGCATGTATCTGGCAAGGTTCCAGATGTGATCAACTGTCAGAAGATATTCCTCCTGACTCTTGCCCAGACGCTTTCCTCCCCTTGCTACCCCTTCAAGCTTTCTTCCAGAACAGCACCTCATAGTTATACTTGGTAAAGCCCATTTCTGCTGGAAGCCTTGGCCAGCTCTGTAGAGTTCCTGGAGCCTGATGTGATATCCAGGTAAGTCAAATCCGCTTTTTCTTTTCCTGCCTCCCAAGTCTAAATGTAACATCTGTTTTTCCATGTGATGTTTCTTTTAAAATCCTGAGTTAAACTAAATAGGGAATTCTGTTGATTATGCTATGAAAACTTATTTATGGCATGATTGTCTTCCTCAGCTAGACTCAGCTTTTTAAAAATAAAAGACAACAAACCAAATATTTCCAGAATGAGGTGACTAAAGCTTTCCAACACCTTTGGGGCCTTCAGTTCACAAGAAGTGTCCTGATCCTAGTTTGCTGTGAGTCAAAACCTAAACAAAATCCGTAGGTCAACCTTACTTCTACCACTGAGGTCCACTACATTGGAGGCAAAGGTACAAATTTTACCTGGATTATTTGAAGAGCTTTAGAGGACTTTCCTCAGTTTGGAAACCTTGTGGAAAAAGTAAGCGGAAGCTTCTATACTTTTATGTTTAGTTTCAAGCTGGAGTCAGAGCCTTCATCGTATTTTCTGGCTTTGGTTTGGAAAGGGAGCTGCTTTGGCCATTGGCCAGCTGGCGCAGGGGTAGCTTTCAGCCCTCCCCGTGGAGCCCTGCTCTCTGCAGGTCAGCAGCTGAGCCACAGAGTCTGGCCACAAGCAGGAGAGTTGGGTCCTGGCCAACTTGGCATGCTATGGCCCTGCTGGGTAAGGATGCAGCAGGCCAAGAACTGAACCTCTGGGAATCAGGGAGAGGGCCTGTAAGGAGCCTACCTCTGCCTCCCTTGGGAGGGTGCTGCTGCTTCATACCAGCATCAGTGTGGAAGGAAGGCGCTTTCTCCATCATTCAGGACTGGATGGGGGAATTTCTATGTCTCTGTTTCCTAATCCCACACTGAGTGGAATGGGGTTGAAATCTGCAGCAAAATTAGCTCTGAGTCCTACAACTCTGAGTGATATTCAGACTGTTAAAAAAAATTTTAAAGTCCTGTCATGGTTCTTAAAATCCATGTGTTCTTATCTACTTCAAAGCTCTTGTGTTGGCACGACCAACAGAAGTCCTACGTGTAGTCCCATGTGATGAGCACTGTGATTCGCCTGCAGAGGAGGTAAATCACAAAGAGGGCTGCAAAGTCCTCTTATGCTATAGGAACATAGAATCATAGAATGGTTCGGGTTGGAAGGGATCTTGAAAATAATTTCGTTTCAACACCTGTGCTATGGGCGGGGATGCCACCCACTAGACCTTGTTGCTAAGGACCCCATCCAACATGGCCTTGAACACTTCTAGGGATGGGGCATCCACAACATCCCTAGGCAGCCTGTTCCAGTGCCTTGCCACCCTCACAGGAAACAATTTCTTCCTAATGTCTGATCTAAACCTGCCCCTTTCAATTTAAACCATTGCCCCTTGTCCTGTCACTATCCACCCATATAAAATCTCCCTCTCCCCCCTCCTTATAAGCCTGCATAAGGTACTGGAAGGCTGCAATGAGGTGTCCTTTGAGGTGTTCTCCAGGCTAAACAGCCCCAGCTCTCTCAGCCTGTCTTTGTAGGAGAGGTGCTCCATCCCGCTGATCAGCTTCATGGCCCTCCTCTGGATTTGCTCCAACAGGCCCATGCCTTTCCTGTGCTGGGGACCCCAGAGCTGCATGCAGCTCTCCAGGTGGGATCTCACAACGGGAGAACCCTCTCCCTTGACCTGCTGGCCAGGCTGCTTTGGATGCAGCCCAGGATGTGTTTGGCTTTCTGGGCTGTGAGAGCACATTGCCGGGTCATGTCCACTTTTTTGTCCATGAGAACCACCAAGTCCTTCTCCGTAGGGCTGCTCTCAATGATTTCTTCTTCCAGTCTGTGCTTTTGTCTGGGATTGCCCAGTACTCCATCACTTGAAACCTGGATGGTCCTGCTGGATCAACGTTGCTGTTTTTTTCTTTGCTGTGGGCCATAGTCTTGACCTCAGGTACAAAAGTGAAGGATTTCATTTTTTGGTGAGATTTCATATGTGGTGAGATCTGCAGCTTTGGAAGTCTGAATGTGGTGACCCAGGCTAAACCTGGCCTGTGTTCCTTGTGCCTTCTTTGCAAAAGGTAAATCTTTCTCACTTTTAAACTTCTTGGTTTTCCACTTTCATGTTTCTTTTTGATTTGTTTCCTGGGAAAGAGAATCTTAAAAGCTGCTCTTTCACTTTTAATTTGGTAAAGTATGGCTTTTGCTGCTAATATGACAATGCTTAAAGGGATTAGTTACCACATTAACAGTTTCAGTTGCTAATCTCCTGCAGAACACAGAGGTTTGGAAGGGAATAACTGCTTCTCCCTAGTGACTTTCAATTGCTTATTCTGCATGGATACAGGTATTTCCTCAGTCTCTGCAGAAGGCTAGCAAGCAGTGTGCTGAGGTAACAAGTGGTGTGATGCTTCTACAAAAATTGGTAGTCGGCTGAGGTTCTGAGCCAGCATTAAAATCATCCTATGGAAGACCATACTGGTCATGATCAAAAATATAAAATGCTTCATGGCATGACAATGTCTTCATTTCTTAGGGAAGCCAAGAGCATCTTCTCAGTCACACAAGGCCCATGATGCCTAATCACTTCTCACGACTCCTCACTAAGTTAGAACAAATACCAAAAATCAATTTCTTCTGAGTTTCTGCTTTCATTTCCAGCTTTTCGAAAAATCTATGCTTCCTAGACCCCCTTGAATTAGGTCCATGCATGCATGATCTACATGGGGTTACTTTGCACTTGCTCTAGATAAAGCTACATAACTTCTGCATACACATTTTTCAGCTGGAAGGGTAGGAAACTGCTCACTTTTCCCCATGTCCCAGATGCTTGTAGTTTCAATGCACACTGATAATGGGGATCTTGAATCTCTGGGTTCCTGTGAAACAGCTGCCTGCTTCTCAGATATAGCTGGTCGTGAAGCAGAGTGCTGGAGGGCAAGATATGTTTGTGATGGAGGATGGACAGAGGAAAATAAAGTCAGAGTTCCCTCGTTAAGGAAGTCTTTGCAAAGGTGTTTACATGTAGACACAAATTATTCATCCTTTCTTTTCTCCCTTAAATGTGTAGTATTTTTTTCCATTAGAGAAACGGACATCTCTGGCTACTCCTTCAGAAGGAAGGTAGTGAAGTTCAGTGGGAGGCCAGAATTAAAATCCTCTTGAGATGTGCAATGTGTTATGTAACCTACTGGATTCCCTCTCATGTGCATTTCAGAAGAGTGTTTGCCTGTAATCTGGAGAATGTCCAATCAGTATCTGTTGGTGAATTGCACCGTTTTTATTTTGGGTGAAGCTTTAACACTGTTTTCTTCATTATTGTTTCCTGATGCTGCTCTCAGCCATGGTCTCCTACTACTTCATCTCCTTAAAGCTCACTTGTGTACCAAAATACTTCATTGGAAATTAAGTATTCAGGGAAAAGTGATAAAATAAAGGCCTTGCAGCACATTCTGATGTTTAACAAAAATTTAAAAATGCAAAAATGGCTCCTGAAAGGTGTGAGCAATTTCAGGCCAGGTTTGCGTTTTTGAAATTCTTGTTTTACCTTATTTGGCCATGCAAAATGGGATCCAGCAGTCCCCAGGGATTTGGCTGTGCAGAGATCAGGCTTTGTTAAGAAGAAAGTATGTGTTTTTTCCTTGGGAGACACACAGCTAAATATGGGCTGTGTTAATAACAAATGAGTCTGCTTGCTGGCAGAGTTACAGATTCCCAATGTCCCTCACGTTAAAAAGGCAGGCACACAGCAGCCTTCTAGAACCAAGCTTTGACTTCGACTGCGACTGTATTGAAAGGTGGGGGCAGTGGAGGGATGTGCCGGCATTGACAGTCATGGAACTTGTCTTGATTTTAGTGGGAAGTAGTTTGGGTACAAGACAGCTACAGTTGTCTAAAACAACCTGAAATTAAACCAAACAGGTCAGAGAATCAGAGTTGAGTGATTTTTGTGAGCTGAGACTATATGTAATCTTTTATTCTTTCTTACAAAATTTTTCTTTTTTTTAATAGTCTTTCCTGTGAACAGCAATTCATCTGAAAAATACAAGTAGATAAAATAAGCTGGCCAAATAGTATGCATAGTTTAGGGAGTAAATATTGACTTAGGATCTGATATTGGTCAAGTGATATGTTTGAGGTGTGCCCTATAAAATGTAGCTCTTGGGACGGGTATCAGATCAAAAACCTCTGGTGACTGCAGGTTTTATTTACCTATTCACAAGGGTTCTGACTAAAATATTGCACCTCAGTGCTTTGTTAGGCGTGAAACCTGTTGATGCTTGGGCTGAGGTGAAGAGTGTAAGGTGGACAACAATGGAGAAGTATTGATGCATTAAAGTATGTGTTGCATAAAGCAGTAACTGTATAACCACTTTTTAAAAATCTAACAACAGGTTGAAGAACTCTTGCAGGAACAGGGGGAGGGTACAGCCAGAGGCCGTCAGGGAGCTATCGGGACTAAGGCAGATGTTAGGAAAAAGGTGTAGGTAGTTAAACAGCTCCTTCTGCTTACTTGGACACTGCTAATGGGGCAACACGAGCTAGATCCTCTTGCTAGTTGAGAAGTTATAGCTCTTCAGAAATGATTACAGGCCAAAATCCTTATAGATGGTTCTCTGCTCACAAAAACAAATCCCAGACTAACCCAACTTAGGAAAAAAACCAAAACCAGTGAAAGTTTAACTTTTCTATTAAGTGCAACTTGAGGCGAACCATGGAGGAAAGGCAGAGAGGGTAGGTCCCAATGAGACTTGAAGTAGGAGCATGCTACATTTCAATCTCAGTTGCTTCACAAGCTGACTGTGCAAGGGATGAAAACATGAATTATCTAAAATGCTCTTTGAAGATGTTGGGAACAGGACAGCCCCAAAAGCTTGCAGGCATTCTAATGACACGGTGCAGGTCAGTGCAGCTGCATCACAGAGAGAAGCAGGGGGTGGGCAGTTGCAGCCCTCTCTTGATATCTGTTCTTGGGAAAGTAATTCTAAACTTGCTACAGTCTCCTAATGTGTTTATATTACCACCTGGATTGTACAAATGTTTTCACTAGAGCTGGTTGAAATTTTCTTGTAGGAAGAGTCTTGCAGAAAAGGATTTTACTGAAAAATAAAAATTTCACGTGGAAAAGGAAAGCTCTTCCTGGGACAAAGCTTGGGACTGTTTTTGCTATCTCTGTTCAAAATGTTTTCTGTGAAAAGAGAAGGATTTTAATGCTAAGGAGTCTTGCTTTCAGACTTCCTGTGAGTATTTGTACTTTGTGGTAGGATGGAGTGGAATATTGGTTCCCATAAGTGTTGTGTGTATTAAAGACTTGGCAGACCTTTGAACATGTGAACCATTACAAAACTTCTGGTTTTTTTGATGTGAATGACATTCTCAGTTGTCTTGTAAATGATTTTGAAAGCCAAAGGGCAAAGAGCTCCAAAAAACTCAAATGTATTTGCATGTCCAAGGGCAGCATCAGTACTGACTGCTAATTTTTTGGTTTTGTTTTTTTCGTGCTCAGGTTTGTACCTGAATATTTGTAAGAGTGAATAACTGTGGTTGGAGTTGAAGGTGGTTCAGGATTATTTCAAGTTATGCTTGAGGCATCTCAGGCTCCACACAAGGATTAGGGATATTGCCCTGGAAGTTTCGCTGCAATTTTTCCTCATAGCTGGCACTGGTTTTTTACACCATTGTTGCATGATGGTGAGCTGATATTTGGAGAAGGTGACTGTGTCTGCTGAGGACTGATTTCACTTGGCTGTATGACTGTTATAATTTGGAAATGTGTGACCAGTTTGGGAGTCTGCTCTGGACTGAGGTCCTGAGGTAGCTGGAGAATGGATGAATGAAGGGCTGAGAGCTGAGGACAGTCAAAGTCCCCTTAAAATGGTGGCTTGTTTTACTCCCTATGGCCTGTACCCAAGGCTAACGAACTTGACTATTTCTTCTGCATGCTTTCTATGGACAAGGTATAGGATTTTGGTAAGTTTTATCTTCTCATGCCCGTGGAGACTGTCAAGAAACTAAGTACCTGTGCAAGAGTGGGGATGCAGCAGGCTTGTGGCTTTTCATGAGAGCCACTCTATTCCTCTAGCTCAGGCAAGATGCGCTACAGGAATGAAACCACTCCTGCAGCCCCTGTGGGCTTTTCAGTAAGACTCAGTCAGGCAGTTATCAGATTTCGGTAATACTGATGTTATCGCTGTTCGCACTGCCTCTGTTTTGATTTTGAGCACCGCCCACGTTCTCAGAGATGGTTTGTGAGGCTTTCACCGCCGGCTGTCTGTGCCCACATTCTGGGATGCATTGGGACAAGGCTGGGATTCGTGCCTGAGATGCCTGGCGCATACCAACAAACCCACTCCCACTGCCTGTCTGTTTGGAGGAGGCACTGGCAGACCAAAGGGCTCTCGTGGCCTCCGATAAGTTAATTACTGGTGGCTTAAATGTTTATGGGGTGGAATGTGCCTCCCATTCAGCATCTGACCTGGTCTGAGAAGATGCCTCTGACGTGTTGTTTCATGGGTGAATGGTTTAAAGTGCCTGTGCAAAGTTGAAAGTTGTTTGAATGATGTGTTATCAGTGCTCCTTTATAACACTGAAGCTTCTTTGCTGTCTGATTTAAAATATGAATAAGCCCAGTACACTGGAGCTGGGGATGTAAGCTCATCTGGCACAAGGGTTTCTCTGAAGCAGCCGTGTAGCCCCTTCAAACCCAGTATTTTTTATGTGTAATTGCATTGTTGCTAATTACAAGGTAGTCATTGTTTATAACCTCATCTACCCTTCCGGCTTCCTCTTGGAAGAACGGGCACAGCTCCAATCTCCCTGAGGCAACTGGAGGCTGTGGCTGATGGTGGTTGGTGGCACCAGCCAAGGCGTGACACTTGCGAGGGGAATGTCTGAGTTGGGACCCAACAGTTGCCCTCCAGATCATCCTAACCCAGAGCAGGACACTGAGGAACAGCCCCTCATGTGGAAGGGGAGGCTTCCAGGATGAGCAGTAGCCTCAGGGAATGAGATCTTGTGCAATGTACAAAAATCCCCTTATTCTGCAGTAAAGTAGAATATGAATGCCATCAGAATAGTTAATTTGAGACAACTCTATGGCTAATTGAGTGTTTAATTCTTAAATCAGGGAATGGTTTTGATTTTAGTTTTCCTTTTAAAAAAAAATTGTTTTTAAGGAAATGAGAAGAAAGAAGGGAAGCATGCTCTTCCTTTGGAAACAATAATGAGGATTTGGATTATCAAATAGCAGCTGTGTTGATGCAGACACAATAGCTGTCCGTCAAGAGCATGCAGACAGCTTACGGATGAAATTGCCGTGCTCCCAGCAAACACTGGTATCCACTGTGGGTGAAATTGATGATGGCCATGGATGAGGCACTTCCTTAGTAGGTTTCTCCAGCATTATAGCTTAACATGCTGGGAAAAATTTTGATGAAAAGGTTTTCTGTAGAATAGAGAATGCAGTTTTATCAAAACTAAAGCACCTTCTATGAAACTGTGGATCCTGGAAAAAAATTATTTGGACAAAAAATAAGTGATTAGTTTCCTCTGTTTGGTGAGAGTGAAATGTCTATACCTAACCAATTGTGTTTTGGGAAAGTAATGTGTTTCATTTGCTTTGTTGAAGAGTATACTCAACTCAAACTGCATTGGGTATCTTAAGGTGGATTTGAAAGTGGAGAAAGAATGTTTGCTACAAGGTTTCCCTTGACTGAAATCAGAAATGTGAATCTAAAGATTTTTATTGGTCTTAGAATTGGGAATTTTTCAGCCTTTTTTGCTTGTTAAGACTGAGTTACTCTTAAACATCATAATGATTTTCAAGAACAAAACCTGATTCTTGACTGGCTTATCCACAATAAAGCATTTCATTCAAGTAGCTACCTAACTGCAAAACAGCCTTCAGGACACTAGTGTTTTAATTATTTCATTTAGGCTGCTAACCTCTTCACTTGAAATAGCATTCCCCTCTTCAGTCATAGCGTTTTGCCAGGAGCTTTTTGTACCACGTGGAACAGGCAGAGGAGATACAACCAGCCCAACATCACATCTGAGCTTGACTTGATTTAGATTCTTGAAAGAAAAAGCTCAAATGGTGCAGCCCTGGCAAGCTGCACAAGATCAAACCCACCATCTGTGTTAGTGTGAATAGAACTCCCTTTTAGTAGCATCCTGCAACACAAGGGAACTTAAAAGTCATCACATTTATGGGCACCTCTTCGTATACTTGATCTGCTCATTGTCCTCAGAAACATAGGAAAGACAACAAGGATGCAGGTCTTCTGTTGTGCTGTAGTGGTCCTGGAGGATACCACGGTCAGATGGAAAAACCATGAGAAGAAAAGATTCAAAGTATGTTTGTGATGGGGAAATGAAGTGTGAGAGACAAAGCAGGAGGAGAAAGAAGTCCCTGACCAGCATATATTGCTTTAGAAGGAGTCAGTAGAGGCTCCCTGGCAGCAGGACTGGCTTCCAGCAGATTGGAAAACTATTATGGACTGAGCAAAACACAGGGCCTGGGAAAGGGCATATTCTTCAGTAGGGTTTGGGACAGTTATGTCCCTCTGTCTATTCCTGTCTTGCATAAATACTTTAAACTGGCACCAGTCTGTAGCCAGTTGCAGCCGATGTTGCATATTTTTCATGTACCACATTTTGAAAATGTGACTCAGAACTGCCTCGATCTGAAATGTAAGTTTAATTTTAAAACCGGGAGGAATGGCTTATAAGACTTTGTGTAAAAGGAAATGTTTTAGTACACTGTTATTTTTAAACATGTTATGGCATTGCAAAGAGGTGTGAATCAAGTGCTGATTCTCACATTGTACCTAGAAATAGGAAAGTCTGTATTGAAGAGTCAAATAACACTGAAATTTAGAAGGTTAAACTAGCAGCAAAAAGGGGGTTAATGCAAGTAAAAAAATAACATGATTTCTAAGGATGCAGAGCTGTTTAATCAGACCTGGTACTGTATCTGCATGTCTTTTTCTGTCTGAAAACTCTTTTTATCTTTTGTCCAACTTTAGGTGTGATAGTGGGAGGAAGGTATTCAAAGTGATTAATTTTTGTCAATGAAATGCAGTGAAAGGGTGGAGAAGATACTGCTGTTGCCCAGAGAGCTTAGAGGTGATGGCAATCTTACATAGACACCAGAGAATCCTTGCAGAGGAGCCCTTGTGGCAGGGAAAACCACCTTGGGAGGTTGCAGAGGTTCCACCTTTGTACTGGGCTTAGCTCTACTCTTTTAGCATTTTTGTGGAAATAGTTTTAGTGGGATAGTCACGCAGTGATGTGCTCAGCAAAGCCATGTTTGTTGGAGAATGGAGATGGTAGAGTGTAGCAATGGTGATGGACACTGACATTTCTGTGCAAGCCCAAAGGTATTACAAACCCAAAGTGCTATAAACACAGAGCTAAGATTGCTCCGTTGTTTGAGCAATCAGCAGCATGGCATGGGGAGAAGAATTGTGCCTCTAGCAACAAACATGAAGTCAAGATGTGCAAATTCTCACCCTGGGAACTGTTGGTTTAGAGTATGGAGTAGCTATTAAATTGCAAAGATTAAAGGCTACCTCTGTGTTGAAAAGTCGTGTAAATATGTAAAAAATGAAAAAGATGGTGCGAAAGTTTACAAGGCTGCATTTCACAGGTGCAAAATATAACGCATTTTTGCAGGTTTTTCTTAGTACTGCTTTCCCATTACTAGATGGTGGAGTTGTTCACTGGACCTGCTAAGGAGAGGTGCAGTTTAAATGTGCTGCATAACTGGATTCTGTCACATTGCAGGGCTCAGTTTCAGAGCACTGAATTCTTCTTGCCATGGGGATTGGCCATGGTTGCTTTCAGGTGACGTGTGTGACAGCAGTGTTGAATATTGGATGATGAGCCTGGTGTTGAAAGTGGGTCTTCCTTACAGCTGGGCTAAGTCTCATCTTTGTGCTTACAGGGAAGAAACCTGCTCCAAAGTGTCCTACAGACTGTGTGAGGGCAGGATGTGACAGTGCTGGGACAATGCTCAACCAGACTGAACTTCAGGTATTCCACACTGTGGTGGCCAAGTACTGAAACGGCATAAAGCCTGTTCTTTAGCAAACAGAGCTCGGCTATTCCTGATGATGGCCAAAATAGGAATATTTTGCAAAGCCAGGAGATCCTGCTGAAGCAGTGGTACAGCGTAAATGGCACTTTTGTTGCTGACACTTCTCACTGTGGAAAAGCTATGCTCTCTTTAAGGATTCTCAAAAAGACCAACTTATTACTTTATTGTCTGTTTCCTAAACTGTGGAAGTGATGTGCTCACCATATTATTTTATGGAGTAATATGTAATGGTGTTAAACATTTGGCTTTGGCAGAATAGTAAGATTTATGAAACACTGAGTTTTGCAAGTGAAGGAAAAAATCACAGGGAATTGCAGTAGGCAGTTTTTAAATCTTTTTGAAACTGTAAGGTTCTAAAAGTTTTTGTTATGACAAGGTGCCTCTTGATTTCCAACTTTAAATACCTTTTGCAGGCAAGGATAATTGTTTTCTCATGCAAATCAAGTGACTATGCTTACTTCAGTCTTCAAAGTGAAAGATCCACCAGCTAGTGTTTATGAGAAATGCCGCTATTACAGTCAACAAGGAATAGTTTCTGTAATGCCATGCTTGACTGTAGAAGAGAATAGTACAACTGTGAGCAGTAAACCAGAAAATTGCTGCAAAAGAGTTTAACTTAGCAGTTCTGGAAATCCAGATTTCAAGTTTCTGTGAGACTCAGGTGATGGAATGTTTTATGTGCGTCAAATAATACTTTTAGATCCAGACCTCTTAGAACTCTGGTTTTATTGTGCTATTATATTTCCCTTGGAAATAGATGGGAAATAAAACCAAGCATATGCAGACCACATTGATCATGGACACTATCAGCTGACGTTTTTCAACTTGAGCTGCACTGTATTTTTGGTACTGTGCCTTTCTTATTCTTTTTATGGTTTTTTTTGGATCCTGGTTTTGTTGAAACTGGTCAGATCCTAAGCCTTTACACTTGTGAATGCAATTCTTACACTCTGCCTTTTGCAGGGTGCAGCAAGCAAAAATGGTTTTGTTCCACCCAGCACAAACACCAGACACAGCCTGGCTGTGCATGGGGGAAGGGAAGCAGGATCCAGTGTGCCAAGGAGCAGTGACTGCCTGTGAGGTGGGCTTGGTCCTTGGGAGCACTGCAGGCATGTCCTTGCTCTGCACTTACTGTGGGCTGGGCTGTCAGCCAAAATTCCTTGAACTGGAGGAAAAAAAAGAGTTTTGTATGTTGCACTACAAGCAGCAAATCAATCCTCTGTGGTCCTCTTGAAGAATGACAATTCTTATGATGAGGGTGGTGAGGCACGAGCATAGTTACCCCAAGATGTTGTGGGTGCCCCATCCCTGGAAGAGTTCAAGGCCAGGCTGGATGGGGGTTTGAGCAACCTGGTCTAGTGAAAGGTGTCCCTGCCCATGGCAGAGGACTTGGAACTAGATGATCTTCAAAGATTCCTTTCAACTCAAACCATTCTAAAATCCTTTAAAGAGCATCTTGGGACCTGTCTTTCAAGGGAATGGTGGAAATAGACGAGCAATGGCTTAACCCCATCTGCTGCAGAGAGACCTTGGGAAGAGGTATTAGATCAGCTTTTGCAAGAGAGGGCAAAAGGTGGCTGCGTCTTCCAAGAGGGAACATGGGATACCCGTCACTTCCTCTTCTGCTTGGTAAATTCATGCTTGCTGAAGTTGTTTTAATCTGCAAGTTTTCTGTCAGAATTCTGCCGGAGGAACTCGGATTGTCCCTTTTCAACACCACAGTAGTTTACATCAGTCTTTAAAAGATGATACAGCCAAATATGGATGTGTCCGTTATTAATCAAACATTCTAACTAAATGTTGGTATTGTCTTGCTTGATAAGTCAAGGGAACTATGATCTATCCAACAGCAGATCAGAGAAGTGCTCTTCAAGTACTAGCTGGGATCATCATCTAAATGAAGAAATTCATCAGAGAGGCCTGAAGCGGGGCTCAAGATTTCTAGGCAATGAGTTTCTGGTTCAAAATAACTGAAAGAAACTGAAAAAATTATTTGAAAACAGATTATATAGACCAGAGAAGACAAATGTGAATTTCTTCACTGTAACAAGCAATAATTGGTCAGCTGGTCACAAGGTGGGAAACGAATTAGTTTGTAATTCTGCAGAAAAAGATCTTAAAATGTCAGTGACTGAGATGATATATTATCAATAATATATTTATATTTATCAGTAATATATTTTGTCAGTTATTCCACAAGGTTAAACTGACAGAGATGATCATACCTGCAAAGGGATCCTACTCCCTCTAAAACCAACTGGAGAGGCTTGAAAGGAATAAGAAGAAGGACTGGGGCCATACACAGTGAAGAGAAAGGCATGGGTTGTGGAATTCAAGGAAAGTAAGACTGAAAGAAACCAAATGAGCTGTTTGCAAAGACAAAAGCAATGCTCTGTTCTCCGGTCCGTGGTGGCCAAAATGGGCAATAAGATGGCTTTGCTGAAAGTAACAGTGGCTGGAATAGGCCCTGTTCAAACCATGTAGGTGAAGTCTGTCGGGGTGGTGTGTGCTCAGCTGACTCCGTGTGGGAACGTGACTGTGTGGTGTGAATTCATGAGGTCCTGCTTGGTCTTGTGCTGCTGATCACACTGGGAGGTGGTGGGAGACGGAGGCACCCTTAACCTATGGTGATCTAACTTTTTGGCCAGTGCTTGCTTCTGCCTTTCTTCAACCTCATGCTTCTAATTCCTGAACTCGGACTCTGCTCTGCCTACTTGTTGACATAAACTATGCAGCCAATCTCTTTCAGGCAGGGGCTGTGTTTACCTGCCTGTTTATCTGGCATCAGTTGGGCTGCAGTGTTGATTGGCACTCCAAGCATAAACAATAACCATTGTCAGAGCAGATTATTCAGAGTAGAGCACTCTGAAGTCATTTGGTTATGAAAAGCTCCCCAGAGCATGAGTGCTTGCTGTGACCCAGAAATGTTGGCATGAAAATCAATTACATGGTAGGATTTATGTGGCAAACTTGTGGCTCTTCCTTGTGCAGACAGCACACGGTGTCATGGAGATGGCGCCTATTGTGTGAAATGTATGTGCAGCCTTCCTAAATGGAACAAACTCCAGCCATGGGAAAGATGGCTGAAGGAGCCCATTTGTTGGGAAACAGGGTGATGAAAAGAGAGTATTTGGAGTTTCTGAAGTGAGATGATATGAACAATAATTGCTGGGGAGGGAGCGAGATATTGGGGCCAAAGATGCAGGGTATGAAGCCAAGTGACTCCTATCGGACACGGTCTCCAAACTGATTGCAGCTCTGTTGCTTGAGAGCTGGTTAGACAAAGCACTGAAGAATCCAGAGCTATTTGAAATGGGCCAAAAGCCCTTTTCTTTCTCCATTTCTCTGCCCTGCTGCTTTCTGCCTCCGATGAACGTTCCTGCTAGATTCTGCTTGCTTTTTGGTTGGTGAGGAGAAACTGGGGAAAATTACTCCTATCACCTGCCCTGTTTCAGAGAGCTTTGCTGCTAAAGGTACAACATCTCTTGAATGGGGATCCAGGCCCTGGAAACTGCTGTTATATTCCCCACCAAAATTGTGGGAACTGCTAATAAGGTCCCCAGTTGTTTTACCCTGTGGGTTTCTCAGAGCTGTAAAGGACAGCCTGTGGGTGCACTATGCAAAAAAAAAAAAATTCTTTATAAAATTTTGATTTCTCTAAAACAGCTTTAAAATGCAAAATTTGTGGGGGTTTGGGGAAGGTTTTTTTGGTTTGGTTTGATTTGGTTTTTTGGGAGGTGGTTGGGGTTGGTTTTGGTTGGGTTTTTTTTGGTTGGTTGGTTGGTTTTTTTGTTTTGTTTTGTATTATTCAAAAAAAAAAAAAAAGCCAACCAATACTCCCCAAATGGCTAAAGGCCTTTATGGAGACGATGTTAAATCTTAATCTGAAGTGATAAATCTGCCCCAAGGACTGAATCCATCTGAAGATGATCAAAGCCATTCTTCCAGTGCATTCTAACTAGAAGAGCAAGGGAATTTCCTAGCAAGTCATTATTGGTATGTGAACGTGCAATGTGTAAAATATCTAAAAGGTATGCTCAGCTCAGAGCAATGAAACTTGTCTTGATTTCTGCTCTGGACAAGTTTCAGAAACACAGAGACACAGAGCTAGAAAAGTAAAGCAGCAAGTAGATATGCATGTCCAGCATCCACATCTCCCTCTGGGGCAAATACCCAATTCTTGAGCCTGCAGCAAAGAAGAGCTGTGAACTTGTGTGATAGTTCCATGTGCACTGGGACACAGTTTCTTTCCTAATCCCTATGGTGATCAGTTTAAACCATGAAGTGTGAAATGTGATTACCCTTGTCCAGTGTTTGAATTAGGGGGCTGCAAGGAAAGGTTCATCGCTCTGGATTGCATGAAGGAGGAGGGAACAGGCACAGAGACTGAGCTGTTTCTGCATGTCTCTGTAAGGCAGGGCAGAAATATTCCTCTTCCATTTATTCCTTGTGATTCAAGTATGATGAAATAGATAACATTCCCTCAGGAGGGCGTTAATACAGATCTGCCATGCAGATGCAATGCACTGACTTGGAGCCCTTTCTCCTACCCTGTCCTGAAAGCTTTTCTAACAGAAAAGCTAGTATGCTTTGCTGTTGACCTAACACTGGTACTTCTCTCACTACAAGACTGAGAAATTCACTTCAGGGTTGCATAAGCTTTCTTTTGAATCTGTGCTGCCATTTGAGCTGTCAGCTTTGTAGAGAAGCCCCACTAAACTGTATGTAAGTCTAAAATGCGTAAATGAGAACAGCTGAAAACCAGGGGTGTTTGCATTGAAACACCAAGTGTCATTTTCTGTTGCTTCTTCACTTGCTTTGCTTTTGTAGACTGAATTTCCGTATTTTTTTAACCAGTTATGGTAGCCTTCTAGAATCAGAAGAGTCGCTGCCGTACTCTGGAAGCAACTGTGTGAAATGTTTTGGTCTTAAGTGTGGTTTCATCTTAGTGCACTGGCATTCCGTGATTGCCTCTAGAGAGACAAATCCCATCATAGCTCTGCACTGTAATCGCCTGCTTGCAAGTATTTGACTGCAGTTGCTTGGACTTGGACATGTTATAATATTCATGAGGTATTGATGATCTGTATCAAAGGAAAGGAATGCGTTCTGCTAGCCAAGTCTGGAAGCTAGACTTAAGGAAATCCACACAGTACAAAAATCTCAGCTTTAGTTTGTTGGGCTGCTAATGTGCGATTGGTTTATCTTAAAACAGAATGGTGCTCTTCACCTGCCTATAAAATGCTACACAGCAAATGCATTAGAACAGTAAAGATTAGTAGTCTTTACGCTTATTCTCTCTTAGAGGCTTTCTACTGGGCCTTGAAAACAAACTTATTTTCAATATTTCAGTATTCACTTCATGCAAGCTATTGTGTAGACTATTGGCAAGCTACCTAAAAAGAAATTCCAGTCTGGTTGCCTGTTGCCTTTTTCTGTCACATTATTGATGTATTAATATCTTTCCAAGCATAAGTCTGTGCACTGAGATTTTTTTATTCAGGGCATTTCTTCCCCAGTCTGCTGTGTCCTTGAGGAAATTCTGGAGGGATGCTGGAGAGCTGTTGTCATGCTGGGTGAATCTCACTGCTGAGCGCAGGGATTTTCACTCACGAGATGGAGCCTCAGACCTGCCTCCTTGACCCAGTTCCATGACTTTGCTGCTCAATAAGAAAAGATGTTGGAAGAAACAGAGTGGCTTTGGGTTGGGATCCAGGAAAGTTGGGGAGATCTCTGTGTTTGGCCTGCTGGGGATTTGGCTGGGGTTTTGGGGTGCCTTTTAGTAAGCCTCCCTATTCAGCAACAACAGTGTTTTCTTCATTCACGCCCTGTCCTAGGCTTGAATGGCCAGCATGTGGCCCAGGCCGTGGATCCCATGCTAGTTAGAATAGAAAAGGTTCATTATTTATTATAAAATAAGCAAGTACAGATAAGAATGATATAGCTTGAGCTATGAATCACATCTGACTCAAGTAAAGGTTACAAGTCCAATTCTACTTTCATCTGTATCAAGTGCTGTTCTACTACTGGTGCTAATACATGCAAAAACAGGCATTAGTACAAGAAAGCGTTTAATGTGAGGTATTCATCTTATCTTGTTTCAGACTAGGTATTTCGACTGTGTCGTCACTTGTATTTAACAGTTGTCAAAACAGTTGAATATGGCAGAGGGGTTGTTTCTCATCAGCAGACTTTGCAGCCTGCCTGACTTCAGATAATAAATCCCTTCATAGCATAAAATATTTTCCTATGGAGAAACCAGTTATTAACTTTTGCCTTCCTCAAAGTTTTAATAATATGCTGCATATAGGAGATATCTGTGGTTTGGATAGGAGAGAGATGAGAAGAAATACAGCAATTTATTTTTACATATTAGGCAATATGTCTGGATGATAGGGGATGTGATAGAATTAATTATGTAGAGCTGCAGTGACAGCTAAAATATGGAGCATACAAATATGGATGTATCTTTTGACTGTTGCTAGTTCTAGCCACCACAAATAATAGAGACTATAAAGCTGGCCCTGCTTGGTTAGTTCATTATTTCCAATTAGCTCTAATTTCTTCCAGATGTATGTGGCATTAGTCATTTTTGTATGGCATGTATATATAGTGTGCTTCATTTTTTTCAGATTATTTGCTAGTTGTTCTCTGGGCTTGGTTTAGTAATCCTGATTATGCTATTTCTATTTCCCCACTACATGACCAAAATGCCCCGGCAGAAGAACATTAAAGAAAGAAAGGAAATGCACTTAGACATCCTAATTTTCGTAATCTTGTTAATACTGATCAGTGTTTTAGGAGCCATGAACAGTTTTACAAATACTTGGTAATATCCAAACATTTTTAAGCCTTTAATATTCTGGTCTGGTTAATGAACACAAATTAAGCTATGGTTTTAATTTCTTTTTAAAGGCATGCTTTTTTTAAAGCTTTCTTTTCTGTTCCCATGCTACTGTATTTGATGAAATTGCTGCTAGCCACAGGGATTTGTGTTTGTCACAGGCTATCATTTTCCACAGGAAGCCAGGGGCCTTTGGGTTCCTGAGGCCAGGAGCTCCCTTGCTGCATTGCTGTACTTTGTTCCCAGGGTCCCTGCCGTGAGCATAGCCGTGCTCACCACTGCTAGCCTGGCTGCTTTTCTCTTTCATTGCTATGGCAGGAACTCGACTGTGTTGGGTGTGCATGGCAAGGGTTTGGTAGCAGGGGGCTACAGGGGTGACTTCTTTGAGAAGCTGCCGGAAGCTTCCCCTGTGTCCGATGGAGCCGATGCCAGGTGGCGCCAGGATGGGCCTGCCATTGGTCAAGGCTGAGCCCATCAGTGACGATAGCAGTGCCCCTGTTACAACGTGTGTAAGAAGAGGGAAAAAATTATTCTGCAGAAGCAAATTGCACCCAGAGAAGAGCAGAGTGAGACCATGTGAGAGAAACATCTCTGCAGACACCAAGGTCAGTGCAGAAGGAGGAGCAGGAGCTGCTCCAGGCACCAGAGCAGAGGTTCCCCTGCAGCCCATGGTGAGGCAGGTTGTGCCCCTGCAGCCCATGCAGGTCCATGGTGGAGCAGGTATTCACCTGCAGCCCATGGAAAAGGCCATGCCAGACTGGGTGGACGTCCAAAGCAAGCCTGTACCTTTTTTTTGTATTTTCTCTCTTCTGACCAAATGAGGAGGGGAGTGATAGAGCAACTTTAATGGGCATCTGGTGTCCATCAAAGATTCAACCCACCACATCAACTTAGTTCAAGAAATACAATTTTTGGCACTGGCAGTCACTTTTATGGTCCTTGTGCCTACTGGCTAGTGCACAAAGCACAGAAAGCTCCTGACCTGTGCCTCCAGGCAGCTCTCATGACTGGTTATCAGCAAGTACCGCTTTCCCACATAAATCCTTATCTCCTTCTGCCCTCCACCATCTCCTAATTGTTCACTGATGCCTCTTCCTTTAGAAACATGGTTCCTAAAATTAGTTTATACCACTATTGAGGCTGGTAACAGCAGCAGCTCTGGACTCTGTGCTTTGTGCATGAGCAGTAAAAGGTGGTTGTTTGTTCAGGCAGAGTTTCTGTAACATGTGAAGTATCTGGCATGCAGCTTGTCTAGGAAACCCTAATGAAGACCATTGTTCATCTATGGCTGGATGTAGAGTTGAGGAGATGTCATGGACCTACCTGGAGCCTCAGCTGTGAGCCTCTCATTTTTGGTACCAGACTTCCATTTTCTGCTTTTCTTGAATCCATGAAAGAAAGTTAAGAAACAAGTGACATCTGTCTTGCACATCTCTTCTTCCCATGCGAGTAATGGATCTAATGATTACCAAAGGAGACCTTGAGTGGAACAGGAAATAGAGAGGCACAGGCTCAAAACTTTGCAAGGATTTTAATTGTCTAGCTCCTTGGGATGTTAGTTTTATTTGTGTGGCGCCTAAATTTTAGGGTTAATTATTTTAAATACAAGCTAAGCAGGATACATAACTATGTAAGTCCGATAGCATCCTTAGGAAATAAAAGTCATTTTGCTGCTAGATCCTGCTAACTTCAGGAGGAAAATACAGCTTTATAATATCAGGCAATAAAATTAAATTTTACCCTAGAAGAGACCTCTTTGGATATTTCTACAGCTTTGCATGATGTCTTGGAAATGTCTGATGTATGCAAGCATAATAAACCTCCTGCAGTGTCTCAGCTGTAGGCAAATGGCTCCATCTCTGAATGGTCCACGCAAGTGGTTTTTTATACTTGAGGGGAAAATTGTATGATAAGGCAATTAATAGTAAAAACTTTGCTGTTCTCCAGTGGAGTGCGGCAATATTTAGCTGAATGTATTGCTCATTTGTTCCTTGTAGTTCGTTTTTGCTTCTTATACAGTCAGCACTGGTTGAGTAATCATTTTTACATATAAGAAAATCAGCTCTGATTGCAGAGTCACCCCTTTCTGTAGTCCCATAGTGAACACATCTCACATTCATTTCTACTTTTGAACCTACATGTAGAGGAGTCATCAATACAAGATACTTGCAATTACCTCTGCTTGTTCAGAGAAGGCAATTAAGCATGTGATTCTTCATCTTGCAAAGTGATTCTTTGTCTTAATGGGCCGGTTTGCAAACAAATTCTGATGATACGTTGAGCACACAGGTTCACGTGCTGCAGTCTCATTCTAATACTGCTGCAGCCATAGGTGGTAAATAGGGCAAAGGGCAGTAGCACTCTTTCCATAAGGGCATATGATGTTGCTGAGGGAAAAAATATTAGCACTGAAGAAAAAAGTAGTCTTCCATCCCTCACTGAGTCACTGATATCCACAAGTAAATAATTCACCGTCTCAGCCTTTCCAGTGTCATCACTTTTGATAATATCGACCTGTCTGTAAGAAGCAGTAGAACTTGCCTAAAACTGAGTCTGGTTTCGGTAAGCCATTTCTTCTCCTTAGAAAGGATTATGCGTATTTGCTGACTTATTCGGCATAGATACGCAATTATTTTACTTTGTTAGATAGTGTTTACAGATGGTTTTTTGAGACTATTTGGTTTGTGAGTGTAAACAGTCCTGTCACTGGTGAACGGAATAAATAGTCTGGAGGAGGATGTTTAATCTGTCACCATTCTTCATTAATAAAGCAAAATCTAAAGAAAAGAGTGAGGATGGACCCTAGTATGGCTGCATTTGATCTGATCCTGTGAGGTACTGCCTGCTTAAGCTATCTACCTTGGGTTTCTCTTGCAAGCAGAATCCCTGCCCAGTGCCTCCCAGCCTCTAGGGATAGTTGTTTCTGATGAGTTAAGAAATATGTTTTGAAATAATCATAATCATGATTAAAGAGCTAGTCAGAAAACCAGAGTCTTTTCGATTTTTTAAGAACTGAAGATACACCTGCATAAAGCCTGCAGACAACTTAGGGTTTGAATATATAGGAACATTCCTTAGGCTATTTCTGCTGACAGATGACTTTTGTATAGGAACTTCTTAACTTACAGAAGATTGGTTTTCAGTTTTGAATAGATTTTTTTTAGCCAGCTTTAAACACTGACACTTCTAACACATTTATCTTCTTAATATTAGTCTTCTCACACCACCTCCTTTTCTCTGCACCTCTAGAAGATATTCCAACATGTCTGACTATATTATTTGGACTTGTGAATGATGTCAGTGAACATGGGCAGCTCTGGCATATGGAGGAAATAGAAAGGGAGGTGGCTGAACACCCCTTTCACAGGGGTTTACATGAGAGGGATGGCCTGAAGCTGGGAGAAGGCAGCACATATATGTGCACACCCATTGCTCTGCCTGGCATCTCTAGAGTCCCTCTGTCACTTTTAGGGACATGAGCATGCAAGAGTTGGATATGAGGACAGAAAGGCAGAGCAGACATGAGGGGTGGTGGGAGAGGCTGAGGCACGTTGTAAACCCCTGTGCACTTTGGATGCTGTCAAGGTCAGTGACTACTCTCCTGAAGGTGAATGTCAGCTGCCAAAAAATCCAGGGCTCGGGCTGGATGTCTGCATACGTTTTGTATCTCCCACTAAGTGCCGAGGGCACTTGGTCCACTTAAATAGTGGGGTAAGGCTGAGAAAGCCTTTCCTCAGTCGGGCAGCTTGGAGCAGGAGCATTGCTTCAAAGAAGTACTTGGCCATTCCTCACATCCGAGATGGCATGGGCTGTCAGTGGCTGCTGTACAGCAGAGCAAGGCTTAGTTTGCCCATGGCAGCCAAGAGCCCCGTGGGGCTCACACATAGGGTTCAGGCCATTGCTGCCCCAAGCAACCTGTGCCATGAATGATCTACAGAAGCAGCTACTTTATGCTGTCACTTGCCCCAGGGAATTAAAATTCCCCTTGGACCAAAGTTATTACATGGCATGGGATGGGTATCTGGCAGTTCACAAAGGAAAAAAAAAAGGGATTCTCAAGACATAGCTCCTGGATATTGTATTATCTCTTCTTCAAGATGTACTGGTGTCACTGGTTGCTAATATATCCTGGACAGAAAGATCAAAGATGAAAGGGGGTGCATGAGGAAGCTGGTCCTGTAATGTAACCTAGACAGTGAAACTACGCTATTCTTCCCTTGGCCATGAAAATAGCTGTTTACAATTTACTTTGAGTATTGTGCATGTGGATTGTGTGTAACCCACAATGAAGTCACTGCTGTAGACACAGGCTAAAATTGCATGGCATAATTTTCTGAAGTGACAATTGGTGGGGTCTGCTTAAAATACACTGTGTAGGATCTGGGTTTTCAGAGGGAAAGTCTTCAATGTTGTCAGAAAAACAAAACCATCTGAGCAGTTCTGCGTGTTGCATATGCCAAATCTGAGATCTAAAGTCACAGTTACTTTAGAAAATATGGACTAAAATATTTAAAAATTAATTCTTCATCATTTTATTTTCAGGACAAATTCTCTTGAGATCACCACTGACATAGACATTGTCAGTCTTTCAGTTTCATTCCTGTTGCTGTGGGTACCTAAGCAATGGGAGCATTGTAATACTTCCAATTCTTGTAGTACAAAGAAAATCCCAGCTTTTTTTAAAAGACTTGTTTGTTCTGACTGAATTCAGAGAAAAATCGTAGCCTTTGGTTTAGAAGTTCAGTTAAATGGTGACTTTTGGCAGTCTTTTTTACAGAATCAGTCACAGAACCAACTAGGTTGGAAAAGACCTCTGAGAATGAGTCCAGCCTTTAACTGAGCACCACCATGTGAACTAGATCATGGCACCAAATTTTTCTAGATTGTTCTTGATTTTTTTTTCAATTTCTAGCTTTTCTCATATATCATAAATCATAAACTAAGTGAAGTGTAGCAAGACTTGAAAAATATTCGTTTTTCCAGATGTGACACTTGAGCACAAGATGTTCAAAGAAAAAGCCTTTGGCTTTCTACCAAAATGTCAATGACATTCATGATGAATTAAAATAAATTTTGTTAATTGACAAAAACTAAATGGGAAAAAGAAAGCCTTTGCAGCTATAGAAAATTATTCTGATTCCTTTCCATTACACTGGATGATAAGGTCTAAATTCGCTACTCAGACTGATGCAGATCCATAATAATTCTTCCAAAATCAATACCTAGCTCATATTTGCATATTTACAGACAAGTGAACAGAATATTGCTCAGGTGATTTCTGCAACTTTGATAAAGATTCCAGTTTTCTCAGGTTAATCACCTCAGATTAAACTTTTTAAATGTTTACATGGGTCTTAAAACATATATTTATATTTTTATCATTTCAAATTGAAAGTACAGAGCATTCTGTTTGTGGAAAATAAAGCCATGTTTTAATTGATACTGGTTACATCCTGTTAAAGTATTTTCTGAAATTTAATAATAAGTGGAACTCTATACATAAGACAAAGAAAAGTTACTTATTTAGAGATACTCAGATGTGTAATATACTGTGAGTTAAATTTTAACAGCCTGGTTGTAGGCATCGAGCATTAGAAGTAGTAACCAATAAGTAGGCAGAGCTTAAAATGGTAATAGTGAAATTTCATTTTGGATTAATCTCGAAAAGGACAACATGCTAGTTAAAAAGAGGGTACTGGATGTCTGTCCCATTAGAATCCTTACAATGGTTCCTAGAAAATGGGAGTTATTTGCTTCAAATACACATATTAATACTTCACCAAACTTTCCAGGCCCAGCAGGATACATATTGAGCTCACCTGCTGAGATAAAGGCTAACATTTGAAATTTCCCTAAACCATGTCACTTGGCCAAACTGAAGGTCCTGTGTCCATGTCAGTGTCTCCCTGGGGCCCTTCCTTCCTGGCAGAATCTCTGCTTGGTGCCTCACCCCTCTGTGAGCAGCAGTGGCACAGCTGCCTGGGTGCCGTGTGCCAATGCTCTTTGTCCAAATGGTTCCTGCTTAGAGAGAATAAAAATCACAGAGGTTTGCTGCTGGATCTAATGATGCAGAACTGCATCCTTCTGAAATGTGACTGTAACAGGCTCTGAATGAGCTAGGCAGTAAAAATGTCATTAGTTTGCCTTCTAAAAAATGCCAATGGTTTGATTTTTTTCCAACAGAATACATTTGAAGTCCATCAAGACAAGCACACAAAGCAAACTCGTTGGTCCTTGTGCTCTTTTCTATTTGGCCTAGAATGGTTTAGCAGATTCGATCTTAATTTGTACTTTTGGTTTGAATAAATTTTTCACTATATTGTGAGAAATATATACTCACACTCTCACTATATACTTATTTCTCTTGCTAATACTGAATAAGAAAATAATTTTATTTATGCATCAGATTTAATTAAGCAGGAGTGCAGAGCATGCTCTGGGATTAAATTATTAAATATAATGTATGATATAAGTGACAGAACTAGCAGAGTATAAATATATTTATATATACTATTTACTGTATACTAAACAGGAAAAAAACACTTCAGTCATTATTAATACAGAGAATAAAATCAGAAATCAGAAGAAAAAGGGACACATGACTAGATTTTTAAATATTATTTTTGAGTTAATGATTAAACACCCAAATATCTGTGGGATAGGTTATTATGGTGGGAGAAGAAACCAAGTGATGACAAATCAGTGGCTGGTGTAGTCTTAAGACTTACAACCTATGGCTCCTGGCTCCCAAAACTCATCTTTGGAAGGAACGAGTAGGGCCCTTCAGTGAAGCTCTTCTGGTTCCACAGGGTCCTCCTGACTTGAGGCCTTCTGGAAATGTTTCCTGTCTTGGTGCCATTTGGGTGCCTGTTACTCTTTATTAGGTTTCCAGACCACTCTGGTGTTTTACAGAAATTTGAGAATAAAAAAATAAATACCTCATCTTTTGGGGTTTTTTCACTTGATTTTTTTTAATAGAAACCAAAAGAGCCTGCTTTTCAGTTTTAGCTATGGAAGAAGCTGGACTTCTCTGAGGAACAAAATAGGATAGCATGAGAAATTGCAGGTTTTAGTATTTGTGTGTTTTACACTAGATGAAGATGACAGATATCACCTGTTTTCATTAAAAGCTTCTTTTAGTTAGAGCCGCCCTTCTTTCAGCGTGGGCTTTACCCGTATGCAGCAACTTACTGAGTAAAATTAAATAATTTAAAAGACATGGCTTGTATTAAGGCCACAGAGGACAGTTTTAAATCTGAATCCTCAGAGTCTTTGACCTGAGCAATCTATCTTTCTTCTCTATATTCAATCCACTGTTCATTCCATTTACCTCACTGTCTCATGCAGATACTAAAACACACACTATTGTTTACCTTTGGCTGTAATTTCTGTACCTCTGTGGGGGGTTTTTTCCCCACCCAGCCAGGAAACACAAGACAGGGTGCGCTTTTAAAAGCAGGAAAGTAGCTTTAAATATCCTGATGGAAGAACTGTGAGGGGTTTTTTGTTGTTTTTTTTTTTTTAAAATACATAATTTTCTTGAAGACTTTCCAAATTTGTGCCTTTGTGAAACGTTTATTTGAGAGTCCCTTTCTGAGTCTAGAAGTGAAGCTTCTTCTAACAACATAAGCAGGACTTCCTTTTCTCCTCTCATCCCCCTGCCTTCCTGGGGCCTTAAAAAGAGCATTTTTCCTGTAGAATAAATAACTTCACTAAAATAGGTACACAAACCCACTGTAGAACTCAGTCTGTTTATAGCTGAAACCCAACTGTTATTTTGCAGCTGGTCTCTAGTTTATGTTGAAGCTCACAGAAAGTTGTCTCTGAGATCTTTGTTTTACATGTTAGTTCCTTTAAGTGAGAAATCAACCTTCTTCCTGACCTTTCTTAATGCTAAGTTCTACAAGCAATAGGTACAGGAAGGCTCAATACTTTGTGAATACTTAAAAACTGTTCACCGTGTAGTCTTTCCTAATTGGAAGTTGTACCAGAGACAGGAGCTGGTGTCAGGGCTGGATGCAACTCTCACAGGCATCGAGGCAAGTAGAGGAAGGTGATGACCAATGTGACTGCGTGCTGAAATAATACAGAGAAAGAAAAAGCTCCACATAATTATAATTATTCCTGCTCTACTAAGCTATGTTGTTTTGCTTTTTTTCGTTTTTGAGGTAGAGGAATGGAGACAGAGAAAAGATTTACAAATTAATCTGTGCAGGACCTTTTGTGGGTGAGTTCAGGACAGAGCTAGCATCTTCATTTTGCAACAGACTGTAGTTTCTAAGCTAGAGGTCATGGTCATAAAAGGTTCAAGATCCTGGAGGTGATGTTATGTGCCTAGAAGCATGAATAAGAAATGTATTTACAAAGCAAAATTTTTTGGAAGCAGCCCTCTCTTTTTGCCAGAGCTACTTTTAGGTTCTGACCACAAGAAAGCAAAGTGTGGAGACAACTAGAAAATTATGTTGCTGTTCCAGTTCAGGTGGTGTTGTCAGAATATACAAGACCTAACAAGATTAGAGCGGTTTTGCCCTTTAATTTGAACAGATGCAAGTTGAAGTTACTAGTAGATTTACATCATCGCTCTGGTTCAACCCTGAGTCATGGGATTATTTCATTCTGCTGTACTCATTTTTGATGAACCACTTTGCTCCTTTTTTTTTGTTTTATGAGGGTGGGTTAAAAAATGCTAATTCCTCAGTGAACTACTTCTCCCCTGTTGAAACTTGAATGGGATATTACAGAGTGCAAGATCAGAAACCACCCTTCACGCAGTAGCTGTGCCAGAAATGGCTTACCAGGAAAGTAGATTGCCAAGGGGTGGGTAACGTGAATGAGAGGGACAAGGGGGGCTTTGCAAGGGGTACTTATATTTTGATGTTTCTTGTCTTGTGACAATAAACTAATTTTTTTTGCACTGAATCAAGTTGGATGTCACATATTTCTTTAATCCAAGTTGTTAAAATTCCCAGCTCTTGCTCAAGCACACTGTCATTTCTGCTTTTCATTAAGGTCGTTTGACTATTTCATGCCATGGAAAAAAGAGGTTATTCATATCACAGCTTTCCTGGTTGTGAGGAGCAGATGGGACTGTATCTACCTGACTGCTACAGCAAGTCCAGGACCAGGTCATGACTTTGGATTTTTACAGGAACCCACATGTTCAGATGCCTACAAGGCCAAACGGGTAGGAGTGCAGAAGCACAGCACCCACTTCACCCCACTGAGGAAAAGGCCCAGGGCATTTGCAAAGTGTGAGTCATCTGTGCAGCTCCAGAGTGCAGCTGCTACAGCATCATAGGAAAGCACTAAACTGAAGCTTAAAAGTGAGGGGAAGGGACAAACTCAGTGTAAAAAGAAACCGTAAGTTAGTTGAAGGGTGCCGAGAGGATTTTAATAGAGCCCTCTGAGATTTTCTTGTACCTTCTACCCTTTAAGGAAGAGAAGCATTTTTCCCAGGATAGGGAACAAGATGCAGCTATGCGTATAGTCAAACTAGGCTTGACCGTGGTTGCTAATGCAAATGGAGAATGGATTTTTTTTCAAGGCACTATATTTAAACCTGAGTTTAAAGTATGAAGAAAAAATACCTTTCTTGCCCAGCACTGATCTTCCCTTTGTATTTTACCTACGTTTAAATCTATTTTGCTTTCTCTCCTAGAAATTCAATTCTCCCCAAAGCAGACTATGTAGTTATAAGAGTAAGACTGCACTACTCTTGGAAAAATCTGCATACCTTTGTGCTTACATTCCCCTGCTTTTGTGTCTGAGCTGAGCCCCTGACAACTGAAAATATTTAAAGAAGAAAAACTAAACCATAATGAATGTGAAAGGGATCTGCACAAAAACACAAGCCTTCTTCCTTCTGTCTCAGCTGAAATACATTAAAAGGCTTGTATAGGCTGTAAAAGTAAATACTGCTACTCCTTCCCTCTACGCTGTTGTGCACCAGTTTTGAAGGTCTTTGTTACTGTTTTTGGGTCCTTATTCTTCACCTAAGAAAGATCCCTAAGTAAAATTCCTGTCTGTGTCTAAGCTCAGCAGCTACGTGGTCACATCTCTCTGTATCATTTTTCCTGTGAACTTTCCGTTCCTTCTCCTTTACTTGGAATAAAATCAAGCATTCTGTTAATGGGCAGAAGCCTGCAGCGGGAGTGCCATACCACAGCTCATCTAGGCCTGTGGATGCAATAGGTGAAATGCTATCAGTCTTCTGGACCGGTGATCAGTATCTTTAAAGTCACTTTCCTATAACAGAAACTTAGTTTAAGAGCAGGAAAAAGCATTGGTCTCCTTCATGACTTCTCAAGAGCTGTTTTTGCCATGTAAAGTCGACTGGCTGTAAGCTATGGACCCAGCTTGGCTTCAAAGTGTGCCTGGCTCTTCATTCACAAACTAAATGGTCTAGAGAGCTGCCAAACTGGGGAGATTATTTTGTCTCATCTTCTGGCAAGCTGCAACTGCGTGTACTACTTCATTTATATGCTAATTGAGGCCAAGCCTCCAAATAGGCTCCATACAATATCAGTGTGACTTGGCTCTGACTGTATGGTTATTCTGCCTTCAGCAGCCCCAGTCTGTGTGCTCTGAGCTGGACAGGGTTTAATATGTCTTCATCAATTAAGTCCTGGGTCCTGACCCCAGCTTTTGGAGAGTGACCACTGAACTTGAGGAGCCATTCACACTGAGGATTACCACGTCTCTGTGAAGGTGAGTTCATGCCATTTCTTGACCAGGACTCTACACTTTTCAGGTCCGAGGAGATGTTGATGTTTCTTAGGTTAGCTGGCATAATAAGAGGTTGCAGAGGGCACAGCTAATTATGGGGACAATGTGTTGAGAAGCCAGCTAAGTTGAACAGCCAGTTTTGTTACCTCCTCTTGTGCATGGCAAAAAGTTCACTCTCTCCTAGACTGCCCATTTTAGAAGCATAGTAAGCATCTGTGCTCTGTCAGCCATTCCTTGAGGAGCTCAGTATTGTTACAGAAAGAGCAGATACAAATATGTGCACTCAAGGCTACTTTAAAAATATATACATGAAGGGTTCCATTTGACTGTTTCGGATGTTATGAATTCCAAAAATCAAGCATGGACTATTCAGTAAGTGGACATATAGCTCATGCTGAATGTTGTAGGATGTTTCACTGAAGGTCTCTGAACTGAGGTTCGGAAATGTACATACCTTTTCAGAGAGGAGTTTTAGTACCTCATGCTTTAAGGCAGAGATGTGACATGCACTTTACCATTAACCCCAGACATCAGGGGTTCACACTAAGTTCTGAAATTTCTATGTGATATAATTTCCACACTTTTTTAAACTTTCTTTTAGAAACATATCCAGGTGTGTTTTTAGAATCTCATTAAAAGAGAACTGAGTGCTCGAAAATTAGAAAATTCCCGGCTGTCAGTCGCTGTGTGATTCCTCTGTGTGTCTACTCTGCAGCACATGCCATTTTGGATAACAGCAGAATGGGGACACAGAGTTGCAACATGCCTGACTTTTAAAAACCAAGGGCTTGTGCTGCATTTCCAAGTCCTGGTCCAAGCGTCCAAAATAGGGCTACTAGCCATAGCCTACTGGAGAGAGCAAACAGCCAAGGAGAGGCTGTCGACAAGAACAAAAATGTGCCAAAAATTCCTGTGCTTTCCCAAGCTGATTGCATGCTCGCAACTCTGAAATAAGGGGTTATTTGAAACCAGGATTCATGGCTTTGGCTCAGGCACCTGCACCGTTACTTTATATATTGGGGGCTTTGCTGTTATCTTTGGAGTTGTGTCAGTGCCCCTCTCTCATCCAGGAAGCAGGAATAATAGTTCAGCATGAGCTTCCTCCCCTTCCTGAGGCAGCTCAAACTTACACCTCCTGTGCAGGATAATTGGTTATCCAGTTAAAGAATTGACACCGTGAGGCTCTTCACCTCACCTATGGATGTGAAGTCATGATTTTGCCAGAAAAGGAAGACTCATCAAGCCACAGAGCAAAAAGCAAGAGGTAGCATGACTGCTCTGCCTAGTGATGAGGCAATTTCCTGGGATGGAGCAGTTATGAGACCAGCTACTTCCCAGAAGTATCTAAGCATTTTTGCAATCTTCTTGTCATTCATCAGGTAAAACTTCCATAGGATTTCCAAAGCCTGCACATGCATTCGCTTTTCTTTGTTCCTATGAACAGCTTGTGCCTGTTCATGACAGTGTCTTGCCTCCGGGTTATGACCTGTTGGTTGACAAATATAGGTGCCAGGTGAGGCTCCTGCCAGGGCATGACTGCCAGGCTGAAGAATTCCAAGGAGGTGGCTCATTTATTTCCATGACACTGTACTCCTTTGTGTGCTCCGAGGAGCAGGTCTTGGCAAGCGGCATTGAAGCAAGTCTCTCTGTTTAAAGTGGAAAAACTCCAAAGCTGATAAATTTCCTCTGTCAAATGGGTCAGAGAAAGGACATCCCTGCTCTAGGTCAGGCTGGTGTCATTAGGTAAATGAGGCTTGTTCCCCAGCCTTGGAAGTGACCCAACCTAGAGCTGAGCATTTGGAAGCTGTGCTAAAGCGGGTGACTGCAAAGGGCAGGATCAGGGTGGAGGATCAGCAGCACCGCAGGGAGGAGAGCTTGCTGCTGCACTCAGAGCACCATCCTGTGCTTTGTGAAGCTCTGCAAGGGGCAGCAGACTCTGTTCCATCAGGTGTCAGCTTTTGCCCAGGAAGCAAAGGCAGTAAAAAAACCTGAACAAGCTGGGGAGAGCCAAGTTGGCACAAGTTGGCTTCTAGGAGACTCGTATCTGAAGAACCATCCAAAAGTCTGAAAATACCCTATGAACAGTGGGATCTTAAAGGTTTCTGCCCAAACCCCGTTGCTACCAGTGCTGCAGTTCTGTTACTGCTGGAGTACGGTGCTTTTTCCTCAGCAGCATTGGAAGTTTGAAATTTGTTTATTCCATGCTGGAGTGAAAAGAGAACTGTTTGAAATGTTCTCCTTTTTTTACATATATATTTTTCTTGTTAAGTCAGTTGTGGTAATGTTTGCTTTTGCATGCTAACGGGATGTTTTAATTCATGAATGTTTGTTTCGTGGTGTCAGGCACTGACCTGACACAGGATCCCACTTTAAAGTTCTGCCTGAATTGGAGCAAAGGTTTTTATTCCAGACCCACTCAGATGAACACAGCAGCAACTTGCAGGTCCCAATGTCAAAAGCTTTCCAGAGAATGAAGCCAGCTGCTACCAATTGCCAAAAATGTCAGTTTTGACTGAAAGGTAAAAATGTCTTTATTCTGGCTATGCTGTATCTTGCCACATTAAGGCTAGCTGACAATACAGGTTAATTTTGAAATGTGTAGAGTTGCATTTCACAAAGTTATGAACCTACAGTTAAGGCAAAATCCAGATCTTTCAGCAAAGAGAACAGCCTATTGGCATATTTAACTGGAAAATAGATTTAGTTGGAGAGAAAAGAATGATTTATAGAGCAGGAGGGAGAGTGGAATGGGCCATTTTCCTGTAGTACTCAGAGTCTACTTTTGTCAAAGGAAAGGGAGCCACTGCATTTAAATACAAGGTTTCATTACTGTAGGCATGTAGAGGAAGGTGGTCTGCAGCTCTAGAAGTTCCCTGGGAAGAGATCTGTGTGTCTGAGAAAACTTGCTGTCCGTGGTTAGTGTCCTGCTGCATAGTTCTGAGGGACATTAACACAATGGCTTGCCTGGGTACTAAAAATGCACATCTTGTGATGCTGGCAGTTGCTGAAGGTAGTGGGTGTAACAACCACCCTTCATTTAAATCAACTGCACAGTGCAATTAGGCTTTAGGTAATAGATAGCTGAAACAATAGGAGCCACCACCCCAAAAATGAGGGTATGTACAAAGCTGTTTAAGAATGTGTTGTGTAGGTGGAGGGTTTGAAAACAGGCTAAATTAACATGCAGGTGGCTGAATACTGTTCATTTGGAACAGAAACCAGAAAGACATCAGGGCAGCATGCAGAGAAGGCATAAAGAAAGTCACAGCCAAATACTTCCTCTCTGAGTAAAAGCTGAGTTTTCAGGAGTCAGGCACCTGGAGCTGCAAGAAAGCGAGGTGTTATCTGCTCTGAAGTTCTCATTGATATGTGAGAACTTGTGTTTTAGGAGTCGCTATGAAATCAGGAGGCTTTGTATCAGAAAAATGCAATACCAGGTTCCAACACCTGTCCGACTGCAAGAGATAAATGATGCAGAAATATTGACCAGTTAGAATGTGGCAATGCTCTGATGGATCTCCTCATTATTGCAGTGTCAAAGAAGCAGATATCTCAGCTTTTAACTCTAGTTTAGCAAATGAACCCTTTATATGGAATGCAACTTCAGATTCCAGTGTGGAAAATATAAAATAATATCCATTAGAAGGAAAAGGCCGGGTCAGAATAAAACACAAACCAGACCCACCTGGCCTAAGTCAATTCTAATGGAGCTTTCCACATAGGAATATTTACTTGCTACAGAGTTGAATCTAGCAAAGTGAGAGTTGCACTTGGCTATGGAGGTTTGCTTTTTTCTTTCTTGTACAGTCAGCATGATCACAGTTCCGTTTTACTCTTCGATTACTACAGTGTCCAGCACGGTCTCTCTCTTGAATGAGCTTTCCTTGGTTATTCACCTACCTCGTTGCCTAGGAAACATCAGATTTTTTTGCACAATGTTCGTTTTGTTGACTAGATTTACCATGTGAGTGGGTTGTCTGCTGTGACAGAAAGGTTGTCCCCTGTGTCTTTATTTGAAAAAAAAAAAAAAGGCTTTTGACAGTCTATTTATATACCTGATCTTAAGAGATTTCTAACATTATGAGTTTGTGAGACAAAGTTTAAGACTCTCCAAACTGTGCGTTTCACAGATAGTTTCTTGGTTTTAAAGTGTCTGCAGGCTCCACACAATTTCCCGTGCAACTGAGCCTGACTTTTATTAAAGCACTGTCTGCATCTGCCTTTCATTAGTCCCATGAATGATCACTAAGTGTAGATTTAGATTCTTCTTACACTTACATTGCAGAAAATGAAAAGCAAATGGGTTCAAGGTAAGACTGAAGCAAGGCTGTACATAATCCTGCTACATTCTTCTGAACCCCAGCTAGCTCTCTGGTGATGGACTGGCCAGAGTACTGGCCTTTCTGAGCTTTCCAGAATGCATTACCCAGAGTTCAACCTCTAGACATTCTTTCATGTGTATTAAAGAAGTTTTTTGTTAATTTTCAAAGCAGGGGTACAACAAAGACAATTATTTATTTCTCTTAAAATAGTGAGCAGTGTGAGATATCACATACTGTACATGGAATAAGCCACCAGGGTCATCCAATCCAATGCCTCACAAGCGCAGGGGTAATTGGTTGGACCCAGAAGGTCTACAAATCACCCATTCTGCATATACCACAAGCCACAAAACTCTCCCCAGTGCTCTGTAACAGCTTGAAGTTGTATAGCACAACCATTCAAAGGCACAGACTGTTGTTTGCCACAGGCGGGCCACTGCAATCATGGCAATCCAGCAACTCTTATCACATACCACGAGAGGATAGCAAAGAAATCTAAGGCATTTTCAACATCCTAAGCACCAAACACCCTGAAGATCTCTAAATGAAAATGCACTAAGCAATATATCCTACCCCATTCCTTAGCCCTACTTTTGCACTCTGCTGGTGTGCCACACACTCAGTGTGGGACACACACCTTGCACTTGAGCATGCATGTACATAAAACATAATCCCCAGGGAGCTTCCGAAAACTACTCTTCTGTCTTCACAGCACAATTGCGGTGTGTCTTCTGGCCTCTGCAGAGCCTGAGAAGAGAGGTGGCACCTCTTTTCCCAAGTACTTCCAAAGCCTGTCAGCAAGTTGTCCAAGGATCAGCGGCCTCGGACATGATCGAGCCCAAAGGCTAAAGGTTTTTTGGTCTCTCTGATCACTGGAAAAAAGCAAAAGCTCTGATCTGTGTTTGAGGGGAAGAAAGTTTTGAGTCCCAACTGTCTGAGCAGACACATTTCCTGGGACTTTTGCTACTCAAATGCAGAGCTTTTTTTTCCTTCTCTTGTCCTGCTGGAGACTTTTACTTCCATGAATAATTAGGTGTGAATTGCCAGGAATATTTCTTCTCTTATGCAAAACCACCTTCAGTAATTTCAGAAACAGCTGTATGTGTTTAATATCACCATATCTGGATGCTTCTGCCAGAGTCACTGTGCCCTGCTCTCTGTATGTGTGCAGAAGAAATACAGAGTATTCTCACTGGCTTTTCTCTCCCTCTCAGAGCAAAACATCAAATACAGTAACCAAAGCAAATGAGCTATGCAGGACCCAATAGAAAGCAGGTATGTTTTCAAAATTATGTTTGGTTTGAATTTTGAGATTTAGTTCAGTTTAGGTCTTCACTTACCCAAAACAGTTGCATCCATCTTAATTTAAAAAATGTAAGTAGCAGCTCTGTTAGCGACCAGAAAATTGATTCTCTAAAGCTAGTTCCAAATGAAATGGTTCAGGAAAAAAAAAAATCTGAGAGCTGTACTCTTCTGGTAGCAGGTAGATGAGAGCTTTGCTTCACATGGAGGATAGGCTTGGACTATTGGCATCCAAACAGATCAGCAATGTGACATTTGTTTCTCACAGGAAAATCCTTTCCCTAGGGTACAGACAGGAAATCCAGAATGAGAGGAGGTAAATATCAAAGGACTGCTGAGGAAAGGGGAGGAGAAAGAACAAAAAGCACAGTGTTCACTTGTTGTGTCCACTAAAGAAAGGCTCAGGAAAGAAAACTGCATGAGACATAAGTGCCTATTTTGATATTATATGAAGTGCTGTGATTGCAGGATGAACCACTTCCGTGCTGCTAAGCTGTAGTGCAGATCACTGTGCAGCCCAGTGAAGTCTTTATTTACTGTGTTCTTTGTTTTCTTAAAAATCACTGAATTCCTCTGGAGAAAAAAAAATAAATCAAAATTCACCTTATTCAACTAAAGCATGAGAGAGACCCTTAAGTTTGTTCACAGCAGTTGTTTTTCTGAGTGCTGCCCACTGTAAACCAGCAGCTTTTGTGAAGCTCTTGACTCTTTCGTGTTAGAAATTTTGGTGTAAACTCAGTGATCCAGCAGTGGGTGAGGATTACAGCAGCACACGTGTATTTAACTCGGGGACCTTTTGCTGACTGTACTTTGTCTAGGCTCACACAGCCTCTCAAGCTGCTTCCCTCTGAGTACAGGAGGCTCTGTTTCAGGTATAGTGAGGGCTGGGAGGGACAGGAGCCGACCCACTGAGCCTTGCAGTCGCTCCTTGAACCCACTGATGGGAGCTTTGTTTTGGACCGATGCTGTCGTATCAGCTTCCCCCAGAGCTCAGCACACAAACGCGGGGCAGCAACTGGTGGGTAACGAGAGCTAATCACTGAAGCACAAGGAGCACAGCAAGGATAATTCACCTTGGAAGGAAGGGCAATGCAAGGCTCTTCTGTGTGGTGCTGCTGAGATGCTCCGTGACAGGGAGACTGTGAAATGGGGGCTCTGAAAAGGACATTCTTCACACTGGAATTGCTGAGCTGAGGTTTTTGTCAGCTGGATCTTTGGGCTTCTTGCCAGCCCAGAAAAAGCTAACAAAGGCCGTTTCTGCTGTTGCATATGATCAGGGAAGAAGGAAAGGAGGAAGAAAATAAATGAGGTACTGTAGTACTTTTAAAAGAGAAACATTTTTTGCAGAGAAGTAAAAATGGAAAGTTAGGACAGCTTTGAAACTGAAGCTACAATCCTACTGTGGTCAAAACTTAGAAAAGATTAAGACTCAGATGGAATTGTTTGAAGTGGATTTGTTAATCAAAGGCAAATTTGTCTTCAAGTGTTGTTTTCACTTACTCAACATTTTTTTCACTCAGTTTCCTATGTTCTGTGGAGGGTTCATGTTAATGTTTATCAGGGTTGCATGATTTCTGTGTCTTTCAATAAAGAAATAGGATACTCATATATTCCTATTTTTCAAAGTTCCATTTCCATTTTTTAGCCATTTAAAAGCTGTCCAACTGAGATCAATGATTTTATGGTGCTCATAGCCCCTGGTCATGGCATATTTAACAAAAGTTGAGCTCTCAGATAACATTTCCCAAACAAATTCCAGTACAGCTACATTTTGACATTCTCTTCCTGAGCTTTGACCAGATACAAGTGGCACCATTTCATTGCCGAATTCTACCCAACTTCTATAAAAAAAGTAGAGAGGTGAAAACAACACTTTTAATAGGGAAGTATAACTAACTGTTGCTGTCCTTTCGCTGTATAAACTGTTATCGAGACTTTGAAGTTCTGCCAGCTTGTTTCCATTACAAGGAAAACCTGATACCAGCTGGAATTTCTGGAGTACAGAGAGAGCAATGGCAATGGTCCTGTTGCCTTTAAAATTATGCATAATGTCCTGGGGTTTAGGAATACAGAATAAAGAAACTGGAAACAATTTTCTTTTAAGAGGTCTCTGCCTTTTCGACGCTCTAAGCAGCTTCATCTGTCAAAACTTCTTTCTAATGTGATATCCACAGGAACTTTTCTCATTCTCTCACTCATTTTCAAGGCTTTCATTCCTCTTCTCTCCTGCCCATCAGTACTTCAAACTATCAAATGTTCCAGCCCTGTGCTTATCTGCCCCTTGAGAAGCCTCACTGCTCACATAGCATAACTTCTATTTCATGTTATGGGTGTTAGCTTCTGGGATTTCTCAGGCATCGCTGCTCCTGAGAGTCCTCTAGTTTGCTTAATGCAAGCCTGGGACCGATGAAAAGGGTGATTAACACTTTCAGCTCAACAGCTGGCTGCAGCTAGGGACATAAAAACCAGCTGCCATATTCTGTTGATTGCATGCATCAGCGGGCAGGTAAAGCTTTATAATCAAGATAATCTGTGGTAAGGGTCCTTCCTTGTATACTTACACAAGCTATAGCCCTGCTTCATCTGCAAAACAGCATTCAGTTTCAGCATGTGTACTGTAATAAGCTTTCTTTGCATCAATGTAAAAAAAATCTTCTGCAATATGTCGTGAGTTGAGCCATATGGTGTGCAAGAAACAGGTGGAGCAAAGGCTGAGCAACAAGCATTGAAAGAAGAAAACAGCCATTATTTTAAATAGTCAAGATAAAGGATAACATTTTTGGCCATCGCCTTCCAAACAATTATTATCAGAATTGCGGAGCCTGAGAGATGTGCCGCTAACAGTTCTCTGCTGTATGTTGTCTCTGGCGAGGTATTGCTACAGGACAGTTTTCTCTGACTTATATTTTGAGTGTTCACAATCTACTGGTTTAGTTACGATTTTTTCACCTCCATCAAGGAGATTTATTTCAATGTCCCTATTGTGTGATTCTCAAACCCACTAATGTGGTTTCGAAGTGGTCGCTGGAGCACTTCCCAAGTAAATATTTGTTGAAGTGCTTATTAGCAAGACAATTTCCTTGGATATTTTCTCTTTCCATGAACATTCTTATTAGAAATGTTAACAGAAATGAGAGGCAATTTGCAAAATTTGTTGATATTTCTAAAGTAGTGGAAAAGGATGGTCAAATCAGGGTATTTACAAATGCAAACCTCCTTTTTATTTTGCTTTTTGCTTGATGTCTGTTTTCTTTTTATAACAAAAAACCCCTATGCAGTTGTATGTTCCTATGGCAAGTAAAAGCCAAAGCAGTCACCCAGCTGTTAAAATTAGTGTTAAATCTGAATTTTCTATGAATTTCCCACTGCATGGCAGGAAATCAGCTTTCATTGCTGCTTCCCCCTCCTCCCCATCCAGCCTCCTATTAGATTAATACCAGAAGCATGAAGTAACGTTTAACAGAAAGTTGTTGCATTTAGCTCTGGGAAAACTTGGCAGGCTCTCCAGAAATGAAGGGGGAGGGGGAACCTGAAGCCTCCGTTAACTAAAGAGGAGATTGGAGGCATAAAGAAACATTTTTCTCCCATTAAAATTCTGAGGTTTAAAAATAATACACTAATGACAAACTGTTCCTAAGTCTAATGAAGATCTGCTGTCATTCCTCCTCTCTCTTTATGCATTAATTGCCCGGCTCCTATGGGCTACTTTTGTGTTCCCATCTCATATTGCTTAGTAATTTATGTCCTGTTAGTAAAGTGTATCACTGAAATAGTGCATTTCTCTTTTTGGCTAGAACGGGTTCCTAGTTTACAGGATGGTCTGAGGAGCTTGCAACCAAAAAGAAGGTTGTTGCTCACCAACACCGAGATGCCTCCCCTTGAGTGCTTTAAGGTTTCAGTAGTACAAAGAAGAAAAAAAAAGTAACATGTAAACAAGGCATCATGACAAAGAAGCCAGACTACCCCCAGCTTCCTATCTCAGATTTTACAGTGGTTTTTAAACTACAGTACAAAATTATAATTTATTAAAACAATGTGTTAGAGATTGTCATATGTAAATTTCCTGTGATACTGTGGGATTAACAAGCATATTTTATTGCTTCCTGTGGGCCTAATCATACATCAGTCAGTGGGAATTTCATGGGAAATATGTGGTGTCATGGTCACAGCAGTGCAGCCCAGAGCAGAGAGCATATATAGGGCTCTGTGCTAAAGGGGTGCCCAAGCTCCAGCAGCAGCACAGTAGGACAGGGACAGGTGCTCTCCGGGGAACAGAGTAGACAAGGACACATGCGTAAGTCAGCAGACTTTACATAGCTCAGCTCCTGTAAACCAGCATTTTCAAACAACTCATATTCCCAAAATATCTGTGTTTATTTGCTTTTTAGTTTACCTTGTGCCGTTAGCTGGGGGGCTGCCCTGTAAAGCTTTAGGTTCTGGTTAAAGTGCAGAGCTCCCACTCACCACAGGATGAGAGATGCAGAGCTTTGAATCTGAAGTACCCAGGTGCTGTGCTTTCTTTACGCTAAGCTCAGACGCCAAAACCCCTTCCAGCAGCTTGCAGCCTGCACAAAGGGCAAGGTCATCCAGAGCCCTCCCAGAGTTTTGTCCCCTGCCAGCCTGCCCGAACCCACTCCTTTTACTGGCCTGTGACAGACCCTGTAAGGAAGGTGGCACATCCAACAGCAGGCACAGGAAACAGTGTTACTGTAGGATGGCTGGGTACAGTCCCCCATTATCCCACAGGGTAACCCAAAGCGGGGCTGACATAAGGAGGAAAGGTAAGAAGAGAATATGGATTAATCTGGCACAGGGCATCTATAAGGGGTATGTGCCATACTCTGTCTTATCATGCTTTGCATGCCAACACGCTGTCTGGTACAGAAGCTATCCTGGCCTCAGGAGCCAGACTTGTACAGCACCCATCCGTTAAAAACCTGTGGGGAAATGCTGGACCATCTTCCCCTTTCCCATTCATATTCTGTTGGAAGATGAATGTATTGTATTCTGTGACATTCTTCACTATCCTGTTGGGTTTTGTTGAAGGGGTTGCAAGTGCAGTGGGAAAGCTAGGTGGTGGGTTGTCACTTGACTTCTATTTTGGTTTAGGTTGATTTTACCTTGGGTATTAGCGCATCTTCAGGACGTCTGTCTTTGGGTTTAGTATATTTTGTCTAAGCATTTAAGGCAATTTTAAGTAAGGACTGTGCAGGGAGAGAGTTGTTATAATTTACATTTTTCAGATACTTTTAATCCTGCCTCTGTTGTTAGAAAAAAACCAGAAATCTGAGGTTAAAATATATCTCTGCCTCTTATTCTGCCCTATTACTGTGAGAAAGTAGTAGCAATATTGTGTCATCCTTTGTGCTGCTAATGGGACATAATTCCACATTCAGGGGCCATCTGCTGAAAAGAAAACCTCTACAACCCTGCTGAATGCACATATAAAAACTTGTCAGCAAAAAAACCTTCATGAATCAGTGGTGAGAATATATTTTATCTAAACTTCGTTAGGCAAAGCTTTTTCCTTTACAAAAGCCCAAATGACTCTGAGCAGAATGAAAGAAGTTTTGGCAACCATCTTTCTTTTTGGTACAAATACATTGTTTTACCTCTTTTGACTCTATACTAATTAATTTAATTTCACTTGAAGGGGAAGAATACTTTTTTGCAGGAGGAAGAAAACAAATGAGAATTTATTTCAACACAGAGAGATCCATCTTTACACAGATTAACTGTGAAATTAAAGCAGTAACTTTGGTTCTTCTGTTCCATACCTTGCCCCCACTAAGATTTCTTATGTAACCTTGGGCAAATAGCTTAAATTGCTTTGGATTTCTTCTCACTGCCTACTAAAGAAAGTACTGTCTTATGACATGACCCACAGTATTGTTATATATGCATCCAGATTTGATAAATAGAGACCACAGGAGAAGAGAAAACTTCCCTGGCTTGGCATCAGAAGGAAATCATAAGGCCCCAAACTTAAGTGCATGTAAGGACTTATGAATCAGCTCATTGCTTGCTGAGTGAAAGAAAAGACTTGAAGGGGCAACTGTGGTATAAAGGTATCCATGTATCCAACCACTGAGTACAAAACTATTAGCTGTCCTAATCTGTGACTATAATTGCAAACCAGCGTAGCTACAGAATTTGCACCATGTCTTGTGCCAACTGCTTTCCTACTGTTTTGGCATCTATGAGGAGCACTGACCAAGGTTTTGCCAGTGCTTGTAGTTTTCAATGTATTTTCTCACAGATCATATAATCAAAAATGTTCTTCTGTACAGGAAAAAACACTTTACTACCACTGTAGAGAGCTTAGCAGCAGTAGCAGAGCTGGCTAAGGAAGCCCGAAGCCACCCCCACTGACCAATGCACACGCTGATTCTAGGAAAGGGAAGCAATTAATCAGCTGTGAAGACAGAAAACTATACACAAGCTAATAGGGGAGTGCTCTTGTGATTTGAAGCAATGTCCATCCTGTGGCAGCAAAAATTCTTTTGATTACTAAAATACTTAATGAAGAAATAGCGTGATCTTTTATTGCATTAAATGGTCTGGTTGTTAATAAAAATGGTTACCTCTCCAACAAATCTTGTCTTGTTTATATCTTTAGGGCATTATAGATACAACACTGCTGCTACTTAAATGAGTCATTATGAGTTGTGCAATTAGAGGGATTTTTTTAAGGTAACTACTTATTATCAACAGAAAATTTACTACCTAAATTAGTTTCCCTTTAATGGTAGTTCTGCAACGCAGTTACACTGTGGGCTGGGCAGTTGGCATAAAGGAAGAGCAAACCTCCCAGCTGTGCTGTAAATCTAAGCAAAAACTCACGGAAGTGAAACAAAACCCACCTACCAGACCGGTCCCCTAAGCTCTGAATCCAGCTGCAAGAGCAGCCAGTGCCTGATGATTCAGAAAAATGCAAAATATAACTGGGGTTTTTTGCCTTGCAATTATGATCTATTTAATTGTGTACAACTGTTCAAAGGAAGAGAGTAAGGAAATTCCTTTCTTGACCCTTCTAGCAATTGACTTGTGCCCTGAAGCATGAGATTTGATTACTCATGTAACTTATTTTCCCCAGGCAGTTTCTTCTTGATAGCTCTTGTGTGACAGTTTAAGTTTCAGGACAAGTCACAAGAACACTCCACTGGTTGAACCCCAAATTATCTTATTACTGATATACATTTCTACTGTGTGCTGCATTAATAGATTTTTAGATTTTTGACTAGGATGACCAGTGTAACTACAGGGTGTGATTATTTTTCACCAGAATGTAACTGATGAATGCAGTCATGCCCAAGCGTTGCCTTTTGATTTTGCAGATATTCCCAACAGGCCTTAAAAATCAAGATTCTTTCATAACCTAGAATCCAGCCTGCTACACTGCCTCAAAATGTCTTTGAGGAAGTTACAGCAGAGGAATCACTGCTTGCTTTGAAGTTTCACCCAAAGTTCTGGTTGTAACCATTGTTACTATTTTCAAGGTATAAACAAGTGGTTCAAAATGCTCTGGTTACATGCTGGAAAGCACTGAATCCTTACGACTTCATTTGTTGTGACAGGTTCATTCAAAAAGGGTGCAACTTAATCATCCATTGGTGTGTTGATGATGTTTGTTCAAGAAACAGAGGTTCAGTCTCAAACACAACTGCTCAGATCTATTTCTCTTCTCATCAATCACTCTAATGCAAGTACTTTTTGGACTTTTTTCAGAAGAGGTAGAGGTGTTGGGAAGGAAGAGGTTTCACCTGGAACCATTTTCTTGATCTGGTTTTTGTAAATAATTGCATCACCCCACCAAAGAATGTCACAAATCATAGATTGGGAATCCAATAAGTAGTTAAGGCACAAAATGGAAGACACCAGACCAGTTTTGCCACCAAAGAAAAGGCTAGGTGTAACAGCATCCAGTCATCAATGGGAAGCATTATCTCAACCGATTTTGTCAGGCTGGGAATCACCTCTCCTCCTGAAGGTAACATAAAGCCTGAACCAACTCCCAGCTGTGGGCTCTGGCTCATTTGACAGAAATGCAGTCATGTCCACACCTGATGTGGATAAAATCTGTAAAGGTAAGGGACCAGGTAAAGCAGAGGTTTGATTGTGGGTGCCTTCTCAGAGATTACTTAAGTTCTGAAGCGATCTGCCCTTCTGTCCTATAGAAGCATGACATCGAAGTGTGGTAACAAAATGGCATTTTATTACCATTTTCAATGCTCCTGATTAAAGCATGTTTTTTGCAAACATTCCAACATTTGATTTCTACTTATATGAATTGCCATGGAAACTAAACTTTTATCAGGCATGCTTGCATACTGAGGGGTGGAGAATTTTAAAAGCCTCTATGATATGCAGTACAGTTGATGTAGCAGTGCAATTGCCATGAAAACTGTTAATGCTAGCTAGGTGGATTGTCGAACCTGCCTATGACTTGTAGCTCTTGTGCAAGTTTCCATATACTTTTTCCTGACTTTCTTTAATAGTAGCATTGCTTCTTTTGTTCCAACAAGAGTTTTCAGCTCTTTAGTTTATGGAGTTTCACTTGTTTCCTAATTTTTAAGCATTTCCTACTCATAAAATGTCCAAGACAGGTTTTTTTTTGTTATTGTTTTAAATTGCCAGATTCTTGCCTGTTAAACATTACAACTTACCGAGTTATTTTAGAGCCTCAGCTACGGCTGGTTTTGAGTACTTATTATTATTTTAGAAATATGTCCTATTCTTTATTTTTATTTCTTTTGCTGAAAAGAAACAGATGACACTGATTTAGACAAAGTTTTCCCAGCATACAGGTATCAGCGGAAACATATGGTCTGCCTTACCCAGCTTTGCTGCCTCCTCACCTACTGGGTAGGAACTAAGGGAAGGAATATTTCAGCCGGCATATCGCAAGTCCTTCAGAGTAACAGTTTGACCACAAGAGCAAAGTTGCAGCTTTCCGTACTGCTAGGCTTCACTTTCCCTAGGGAGATTTTTGCAGACTATTACTTACAGTTTTTCCCACTTAAAAGGAAAAGGAAGATCATGTGATATGAAGGGAAGGCTGGCTGCTTTTATATCCTAGCTGAGGCAGGATTTAAAGTAATTTTCAGTTCTACCAACTGTGAGCATGTCCTTAACTTAACTCTGCATTTATTACGCGCATATTGCCTTTATTTTTTAAGTGCGTGTACTTCTCCTTGCTTGCTCAGTGAACAAAGAAAAGCCAGATTCAATGCTAGTGGAAAATTAAGTATTGGGATGCTTGTGGAGGCATCACAGAAGAGACCATCTAGGTTCTGGCCTTTTAGAGTAATTAGTCTCAAAGCTTGTCTTTTTATATGTAAACTACAGTCCCAAGACAGTCAAGGGCTTTTTTTTTTTTTTTTAATATTCTCTAGTATTGTGGGTGTCACTATACAGATTCCGGGTATTAATGAGTTATTGCAAAGTTTATATTGTAGTAAAGTAACAGTTCTAGCCAAGTAAAATATCCCCTGGAATATGTAAGGCAGGAAGTGTATCACAGCAAACTGCGTTTCCTCGTGGCATGGGAACAGTCAGCAGTTGTGGTTTACCTGGCGGAGTGCTGGGTGAGCTTCGACCCATCCCGCAGGACCCCTGCACAGCAGGTAAGCGCTGCTATTCCCGAATTTCCTCTTTGGGAAACGAACGGGGAAAGGTAGAGTGACGAGGCCACACAGTACGAAACAAGATCGCTATGCAGGATACTCTGGCTCACTGCCCTGAGTCCTCCAGCCTGGCTCGCATCTCTCACCGCCGGGGTTTGCCGTACCAAGCTGACACTGCACAGGCGCTCGGAAAGCGAAGGTTGGTTTTACGCCCTGGGCTGCCAGCACCCAGTGATCTCGGGCGTGGGACGACCCCTCCCCAGAGGCTTTATCCCTTTTTTTCCCCCCTCGTAACAGCTCCAACCCCGCCAGTGGCCTCGCTGCCTCTGTCAGTGAGCAGCCTCCTGAGCCAGGACCCCTGCAGGGTCCGGGCTGGCACCTCCAGCCGCTTGCCAAACACGGGACGGGCGAGACGCGCTGCCCTGGCAAAAGCTTTGCCGAGCTGGTACTGGTTTGTAGGATTGCTTTGGTGTGAAAACCCTTCCAGCTAGGGCCGGCCGGGCTCACCAGCCCGTTCCTTGCTTTGGGAACAGCAAAATGCTGGTGGTGGCAGCTGCATCCTTCGGTGATGCACGGGGACTGGACGGTGGTCTTTTGGGAGCCCCGTGTGTGTGAGCCACGAGGGTATCTATGTATACACACATACTTTCATAGGTGCACTTTTCTCAGGTAAGAGAAAACCTTGGATCTCAGGACACCTCAGGCAGACACAGCAGCAGGGTGTGACCCCGGGCTGGGTGAGTGGCAGGGACGCCCCAACCAGGGCACGGAGGCAACCCGGCTCTGCTCCGGGATCGGGAGGGCGGAGGGCAGCTGCCTCTGAAACACGGCTTCCCCGGGGATAAGGAGGAGGAGGAAGATGAAGTGGAGGGCGGGCGCAGGTAAAGCGCAGCCCCAGGCACGGAAAA
>VZRV01006486.1:139187-218878 GCA_013398115.1 Falcunculus frontatus | reverse complement strand
CGGGGCCCGCGCCCTGCCAGCGCCGCCCTGTTTGCTCAGCTAATCTCGCGGGCAGGAAATTGCCTGGCGACTCATATTTATGGATCGTGAAGAGCTCCACCGCGGCCCCTCCGGGGATATCCCAGTGCCTGTTTCCCCGTTCTCGCCCGTCCATCCCCTGCTCCCCCNGGGGACCGGGATGCGCGGGGAGCGGCGGCGGTAGGCGGCGGTGAGTGCGGGGGAAGCGCCGTCCCGCGGGGTGCGTGAAGCCCTCCCGGCCGCGGGGATGGGAAGAGGCGGCGGGGCCCCGCGGGAACGGGAAGAGGGTCCCTCTCAGGCACGCAGAGCCTGGGCTGACACCGGCTCAGCTGCTCGCAGCCGTCCCCGTTTTTTGGGCTACTTTTAAGGGAGTTTGTGCCACCACCCCCCTATCCACTCCCCCGCCTTCGTCTCCCTCGCACGTCTGACGGGTGGGGGCGGTGGGGTTCCCCGTTTGCCCCCCGGCTCGGCAGGGACCCCGCAGCTGAAAGGGACGGGGCTCCCTATCCCTTTCGTCGCCAGACGCTTCTCCCTCTTTGTCCGTGTGTTCCCCCCGGTTCTGCCGCGTCCCCGCTGGCGAACAAAGCCTCTGCCCCGGGGACATCCGTCCGAGGTCCGAGAAAGCAAGGGAGGAACGGCGGGGCTTGTCTTTGCTTGGTTTGGTTTTCCATCGTCAATAATCTACCTGGTGGAGGGGAAGACGTGGGACAAGGCTCTTTGTCCGCGAGCCTTTGTTCGGCTGGTGTCTTGTAAAGGCTCCTGCGGCTGTGCGAGGGCTGCCGTGCCCGGCGGGGATGCGTTCCCGGTGCTGAGCCGGCGATGGATGCCGTCTCGGCATCGCTGGAGTTCAGCAACAGGAACCCGGCGTTACGGCGGATCGGCTTGCGGACGGAAATCGGGGGTTTGGGCTCGGTCTTCCCTGAAAGAGTTAGCGCTCCTAAGTCCCTCCTCGTGCAGCCCTGTCAGCCGCCGGGTGGGATTCGGCGGCGCCCGGAGCCCCGCGCTCCGGTGGTGAGTTCAGCTTGGAGATGAGAGCTTTCTCGGGAAGATAACCTGCTGCCCACGAGCAAAGGGAGGAACGGGCTGAAAACTACTGTCCCCGCTCCTCCTGCCCCAAAGCTGCCTGAGGAATTTACCCGTGTGCGGAAGTGTAAATAGACTGTCTGAGCTTACATAAAGACTCGAGAGATGGGTTTTCTGCTCCTGCCACTGAGTGCTTGCTTGATGTCACACACATCGCTTTTGTCACCAGTTCCTTTTCCCCCAAATGCTCATCTTATCAACCTGTCATCTTGTCTGTGCCTTGACTCTGCACGTTCCCGAATCCTCTGTGTCTGCATCTTCAGGGCATCTGGGTGAACATATTGCCAGTCAGAACATGGTGACTATTCCATTTTTGTGCCACACCTTCCCTGTCTTTTGGAGGAAGAGGGATACAAGAGCAGCCTTTTTTTGCAAGTTTTCATGTTTAGTGAACTTTCTAGTTTTTGTGTTCGCTATATTCTCATGGATAATGTCCTCAAAGATAAGTTGTTAACATGGGAAAGGATGAGAGATGGGAGGAAGTAAGGCATGATAGAGTGGAATTGCAAAGGATGAGGATGGGCTTGCTTTCCCACAGCAGAAGGAAGCAGTGCAGGAAGGAAAGAAAGGAGATAAGTGATCAGAAGATGGGAGAGTGCCTAGCTTTGCTGTCATGGAGTAAACTAAGAAGGTTACAGAAAAAGAGATACCTTTAGGTAGTCAAGTAGTAACACTGTACCATTTCTATATAGTTCATTTTACACAGTTCCTTTTCTACACCACCAATCTACTTTGCTTCCATTTTGACAAATGCTAAATCGACTCACTAGTGTGTCTCTGTTTTTACTGAGGAAATGGAAATCTTTGCCATCAGCCAGGACAGGAAGAGTGGTCATTTTTTTCCATATCAGTTACTGTCTATACTTATCAGATACAATTATCAACCAGGTCCTTGGAAGTAGTCAAAGGCATCAGTTGACTATTGTTGAGAAGGAACAAAGCCCATCATGAAAAATTTGAAGTATTTGGGGTTTAGATAGGAAGTGGAGATTGGGTGAGCTAAAGGTTACAGTTCTATCTTGAGGCTGGAGTTGGATCAGAAGGACTGAAGATGTTTAAATGGGAAGATCTTTTTTGTTTTTTCTACTTGAAGATCCAGAGAAAAGCTGAAATAATCAAAGTGGGTGTGGGCTAGTGCTGGTGATTGTTAATGAAGAGATTAATGCTGTGTTCACTGCACATGTAGTGTATTCTTTCCATTTTACTTTGTTAAAATGAGTGGTTAATTCTGGTGTGTAGTGACTGCCAGCAAGGCATGCAGTGTTTCCCACTGAATTAAACGACCAGCTATTAAATTACGTTCTGGGTGTTTTGAGCAGGTGCTGTTCATTTAGGATTTGTTTTAGACTGGTGGAGCACATCCAAGATAGAAATCCAAGGGGAGTTTTCCCCTGTAGAAAGAAGGTCCTCTAGAGACTGCAGGGTAGAGTGAACTGTGTTAATATGACGAAGTTTGGGTTTTTTCTTACTCAAGTCTCATGCAGGTGGAGTCAGTTTTTAAGTGAACCATTTTATTTAACTTATTTTATTATAGTAAATGGTGTAACTGCAGGTATAGCACCTTTGTTCCTCGCCCAAGAGAACTCAGTCCTGGGACCTGCTGGTAAATACTGCCAGCAGCTGTGTTGGTGCAGGCAGACCCATGGCTTGGTAGCACAGCAGCCACGGTGGGTGCCACTTGAGCTGTCACTGTTGTGGTGTGGTGTGCCAAGCAAGTGTGATGAGAAGCATTTAGTCTGGAGGCATGCTCACTGCTCTGAGAGTGCTGGGAAATGAAGAAGCGTTAAAGAGCTAGAGGGGACGTTTGGAAATATGGGGCAAGCATCCCGGGAGGGAGACAAATTGAGGAGAAATAGACGAGTGAAACAAGAGACAGAAGCTGTCAGAATAAGTAGGCACTGGAGAGAACTGATTAACGGAAGGAAGTGACAGGCACAAAGTGGCAGTGAAAGAAATCAGCTCAGAGGAAAGCAGATCGTGGGCAAAGGTTGCCTGAAAGTGGAAAAATGCAATAGATGGGGGAAAAATGGTAAGGGCATCCAAGAAAAAAAAGAGTAGATGATCTTTGAAGCTGTTCTGATTAGTTTTTCTATCTGCTTAGATTTTCTGGGCCTTACCTACCTGCTCTCATTGAATTTGTCAGGGGTGTCCCGGGGCAAGTTTGTCATGTCAAGTAGGACGGGAACAGAGAAACTTCTTTTTAAGATCTTTCTGCTCTTGTACAGTGAGAATTTCTGCTCCTGTAGGATATGAATTTAGATACAACTGTTTTGCACTCAATCCCCTTCCTGAAATTTTAGATGAAGAAAGTCTATATTTCTTGGGCTTCAGGAGTGAGAATTATATTGGTGTGGAGTATTTAAGTGTATTTATTTCTACACCAGCTATGTTGTTTGGTTTGGGTTTTCTTAGTCTGCACATTAAGCAGTCATGGCCCACCCGAAGAGCCTTCTATTTGCCATCTCTGTGTGATGAGTTTCAGCTTGCAAATCTTTTGAGCATACTCAAATTTTCAGTAGGAAAGGAGTTAATGAAATGGTGTCAGAATGATACCAGGGAGCTTGTCACTACTGTCATGAGATGATACAGTCATTGGGTCAGATAACTGACTCTAAAGCTTAATTACCAGAAAAGTACCAAAATAGAAAAGATGAGTATGACTGGAGTTTGGCTTGTCTTCTGTCAACCCTGTTTTTCTGCATGATGGAAGGAGTTCATTGTTTTAACAGAAGTCTCTTCTAGTATGTTCCTACCTGTCCATGGCTTTTGTTTGAGCAGAAAAGAATTAACTCTCCTTCTTCCTTCAACTTATCTCTCAAGTCCAGATGAGATGGTGGTTTGTGTGACTGTAAGATAAGGAGGAGGCAGTGATGTCTGCTAAAGCAATGCTGTTTGAGTAGGTGGTCGAGTCTCTTGTCCTACCAAATGGCATAGGAATTAGTTTAGATTTATTGAAATGAGTGCTTTAACAGTTTCAGGTAAGAGTAGCTGTTATGGCACAAAAGATATAAAGCTTCAACGTTTTCCCCAGCATTTTTGTTTGCGTTTCTTATGTCGGTGGCTCGACCCTCAGTTTGTAGTCACCCAACTGTAGTATTTACATGGTAATGAATGTTTTCATTTTTGATGCGCATTTTAAACTGTCAGCTGTCATGACCTGATTAAAATGATTATGTCCGTCTGCTGGAAAGAGCAATTGATGTGACAATGCCTACAACATCAATCCTTATCAAATAGGAGAGAATCATGTTTTAACAGTAAGACAGAGTAATTAAAAATGTCATATTTAAGTACAATTTTTGGAGCAGTTGGGTGGGTTATTACAGTAAAATATATGTGGTTTGTGAGGGGGATGATGTTATTTAGGGTGTTTTCTGTTGCACTGTTTCTCCTCCTTCTCCAATATCCAACGTGATAATTTCTCAGAGGAAGAGGTAAGCCATAAGAGCGACTTCCTCTGCCACTCCCTTTTCCACATCGGAAACCTGCAGGATTGCAAGGGAGTGACTTAGTCAAATCTGATTCACAGATACTTGATTTTTAATTTATTTAGTGTTGCTGAAGGTGCCAAGCTGTGAGTTTTAGGAACTAAAACACCCTTTGCCTGTAACCAGACCTTGTGCTCACTTGCATGCAGGGACCTATGTGTTGCAGGATTTATATCTTGAAAAGACAGGGACTGAGCAGATTTCAGGGCTATGCTGGCAGAAAATAAGCTATGGCTTGGGGTCTAGTGTATTATATTGTGGGGGAAGAGGAGGAGGAAATGAAGAAGGATGTTTAAGGCAACCTTTAGATCACAGCCTTGCTGAGTTGTCCAGTTTCTGGCAGAGATGGCTTTGCTGTCTCTTAAGGATGTGTCCATTCATGGGTACAGAACCTCCACCAAATTATGCAGGTGCCTGTCTGTGAATATGTTGTTTTAGTCTGACAGTGGGCTTGGGGAAAGATGGATTTCCACATAAGTGTTTTGGAGGTAAACAGTAGATTCCAGTGAGTTTTACTTTGCTATCAGATTGAGCCTGTCAAGACTTTTGTTTGTAAATGAGCAGAGTAAGTCAGGAATTAGAACAGGTTTGATTTAATCAGGCATAAGTACATTGTCCTCAGATAATGCAGGAAAAAGGTAAATCGGCTTGGTAATGGAACAGTCTGTTTATGCACGTAGGCGTGCTATACTGTGGGAAAATGAAATCTCCAGGCACTGAAGCCATCAGCACTCATTCACCAAATTTTGTTCAGAGCGTGAAACTTCAAGAGGCTTTCTTGTTTCCAAAACAGTGTGTGTTTTATTGGAATAGTTGAAACAGACTCTAATCATTTGAAGATCTTGTTGCAGAACAAATGAAACTCTAACGATGTGCAGATGGTGTCAATGATGGGCTTTTGTCCTCACCCTCCACCAGCTGGGGTTTCTTCTGTTTTCCAAGAGTGGCAATACACTGCTGTAGGAATTTCTGAAGAGAAATGTCAGAGATAGTAGAGGTGCCAGGAGCTGCAGGGAGCCACTGTATAGTGTTCACCGAGAAATTGAAAATGAAAAAACAATGAAGAGCAGAAAAGCCTGAAAAGATACATGGCCAAGTTTGAGAGTTTTGTTTAAAACTGACTGTTTATTTTCAATCAGAGAAGCGCCGTAGCGATGCCTGAGGCACTGCAACCCACTTGATTGGTAACATAAGAGAAAAGTGGGTGCTAGAGCAGAGTCTGCTAAAGGGAGGTGGGTATCAGCCCAGGCAGAAGTAAAGAAGAGGTGAGAAGCTTATGTGCTGGGAAAACTTCACCCTAAATCTGTGGATGAAATGCTGGGAAGTGCTGTGTACACAGGTAGTGTACTTGTGGCTTGGTTGAGCTGCAGCTTTTGGCTCCTACACTGAAGTGTCCTGGTTTTGGCTGGGATACAGTTCGTTTCTTCCTGGTAGCTGTTACAGGATTGTGTTTTGGATTTAGTATGAGAATAATGTTGATAACACACTGATGTTTTTAGTTTTTGCTATGTAGTGTTTCTTTTGAGTCAAGGACTGTTCACCTTCTTATGCCACACCAGTGAGAAGGCTGGGGGGGCATCAGAAGTTCGAAGGAAACACAGCTGGGACAGCTGACCCAAGGGATACCCCACATCATATGGCATCATAATCAACATATAAAGCTGGGAGAAGAAGGAAAAAGGGGGTGGAACATTCAGAGTGATGGAACCCTGCTTTCCTAGGGGTTTGAATTCCTTATTTTGCTTTGCTTTGTGTATGACTTTTGCTTTATCTATCAAACTGTCAAACAAATCAAACTAAATTAAACATAATTTAATACATGTTTTCCCTCTTTTATGATTCTCTCCCCCATCCTGGGTGGAGGTTAGCAAGCACCTGGTGGGCTGAGTTGCCAGCTGGGGTTAAACCACTGCACAAGGGAAAGGAGTTCTCACTGTAAAGCCACTCAGTGTTATATCTTAAAATTGGAATCCTTTGTTTGACTCACTGCTTGAGTTGTGAATTACTATTTCTTCTGGTTGTTCGTGAAACAAAACTTAATTTGGCCTGGGCACTGCAGAGATGAAACATGATTGGTAATGCTGTATACATTCACTTCAGATGACTTTATAAATCCCAGATGAAATCATTTTGCTTCATTCCAGACAAGGCAGAGTGTGCATGTGCTCTGTAATGAGAGTCAGCCTTGCTGGAGGCCCTGCATAACCTCATGTGAAAGAATATGATTTCATGAGAGCACATATACTGTGGATTTCGAGCTGTTACCTTAGCTCATTAATTCATTGATTGTTTCTTGGTTTTGCTCACAGTGGAAAGTTTTTTAAAAAGTTCTTCTCCCCTTCAAATCCAATTATTACTAAGTGATGGCTTCTCTGATCTCTCATCCTGTAGGAAGAGAGATGTGTAATGAGTTCTCAAACCTGAAATGAAACTATATAAGTATTTAACCTTATAAAAGGTTATTAGCAAACCCAGGTATTCACCAAATTGAATCAAAGATTGAATTTTTAATTGCATAGAATCCCTTCCCTTTCAGCTATGCTCTCCTTAATGTTTGTCACATTGATTAAGTGGTAGCTGTCATCTCATGAGATAGAAAGGTTTTTGGTGATCTTAGCCATAAAGCAGCAATGTTAGAGACATGGGAAATGCAATGAATCTTCCTGTTTTCTTAACCAACCCTTTGTTATGTCTTCTAATTCCAAGTTGTCCATGTTTGGTTTTTCTGTTCAATGATACAGTGACAGCTTTGTTGCAGACAAATGTGAAATGTTGAGTGTCACTAGTTTTCTGTGTCGAGTTGAACATGGCCTGAAAAGTTAAATTTTTGGTTCTTTTCTGGGGACCTCTGGGCACAAAATGCGGTATTTTTAATAGAGATGACACAAGAAATATGCCAGGGTATCAGCATAGTGGCAGTATTAACTGGATTTGTGTCCTGATCCTTCTGTGTTTGGTCTGCAGAGAAGTGGGAGAGCCGCTGTCACCTCTTACTGGTGTCTGCTGCTTGTAGCTGCAGCTCTGCCGGGGGTCCACAGGCAGTCCACAGCCCCGCTTCACCAAAGCTGGGTGCCTGGGATGCTATGCAGGCTTTGAGTTCGGAGGCTCTGAGGCAAGCTGGAAGGAATTAGGGAAGAGGTCTGTCCATGGGCTGGAAGACAAATGAGGTAAAAAGGATGGTAAATGTTTCATGTCAATAAAATAACCTGTTGAGGATGAAAATTGGGTTGAAAAGCTCTCTGCTGCCCAGGTTCTTTCCCGTGAGCTGCTCTGGAGAATTTCAGTCCTGTTATGCTGGAGAGGCTGGACATGTGGGTGAGTCCCCTCAGGAGCTGCAGCGCTCTGGGGGATCTCCTTCCTTACCCTGACTCCTTGGAGAGTAGTGCCATTTTCGGGGAACGGTGGGTTATGTGATCTTGGAGGAAGCTGCGTCTTGCTGTGAGGGGCAGAATGTGCTCAGTGGGGTTGAAACTTTCCTTGGGACTGAGAAATTACCTCTACAGAGAAAGAAAAAGCACTGCATAGTGAGGCCAGCACAGGGGGTTCCTAGGGGAACAGAGTGAAAGGACAGGGACTGGCCCCCCTTGGGAGAGCAGCTTGTGGGGAGCAGGTGAGGCAGAAGCCAGAGGTCAGAGTGAAGGAGCCTCCCTCTGCAAAGATCAGCAGCCAGCTCCCTTCTCCCAGGGCTGTCCTCCCAGGAGAGTAACATGAAAAAGCATGGCACAGAAAGTCTGTGCTCCACAGATACGGAACCTTGGGGCTGTGATGACTGCAGTTAATTAAATAGGTGGCTCGTCTCTAGACAGCCCCAGACATCTGTCTCCATTCTTCACTTGTTTTTCTGACACGTTTCTATTTGCTTGTCCAGAGCTAAGCCCAGAGGACCTACAGATGGTCGCCATTAACTTTGTCACTTGATGCAATTCTTAAAAATTTTTTTGTCAAACTCTTATAAACAAATGTGTATAAAAAAATAAATAAATCTTTTAATAGAGCAACTCACTAGAGGTCTTCTATTTTGATTTAGGTTTAATTTCAGTTTTTAGTGGCTGGGATTTAATTTTGGCATTTCTTTTAAACCAAGTCTCTCTTGAAGCCATATCAATTTTTAATTTGATCTTAAATAAACTTTCAAGGATCCCTTTGCATTCCTAGTCTGGCTTCTTTGGAAACTCAGAAATCATTGCATGCCAAAACATTTTCTGCGTTTTGGATGACATACCTGGATTTGCATAGGTTTATTCGTGATTGCAGGATGCTGGTGTTGCGTGGGCTGAACTTGGGCTATGGGCTTTCAAAATAAAGACTTCAGCAGCAAAGTGCAACCTTGTTAGTCATTTCTTAAGGAAGCCACAGGATCGCAGACAAAACTCAGGAGCTGTGACTAGTACAGAGCCTGTACAGGGTCAGGACAGAGTCATACATAGATAATGGCTGGTTATCAAAACAAATTATATGTACTTTTAAACTGATAAACCAACTGCAGACAGGTTTGGCGGTTTTTTTCCACAGACTCCACATTAAACATAGAGTGTCCTTTCCAAATATCTTTTAATATATTTCTTTTCGAGTTGTCTCTGGAAATTTTACCATAAGAAAAGCCAGTTGTGTTCTATATTATGCACTCAAAAAATGTTCCCAAAATACACTTCTTAACTCAGTGTGGGGTTTTTTTCCCTTTTTACTTTATTTGCAGGTCAAAATTTATCTGGTTCACTCAAATTAAGTGTCATTTTAACCATCCTGTAGAAGAGAAATATGATGCCGAACAGAAGTAACCTCTCCTCCTTCCAGAATGCTGGATCAGGTAATCAATTAAAATGAAGTTTGTTTGTAATGCACTTTCAGAATTTCTAATTGATTTTGGCCCTTTAATTCTCCTGACAAATGGATAAGATCAGCTCTCTGTTCTTCTTCCATGTCTAACTCCATTTACCAGGCAGAACAAGGCCACAGCTGCATATGCTGCAGACAGCCAACCCTCCCCCATCACTTTAATGCCTGTCTGGAACAGATATCAGTGACCCCCAGCTAAACAACTCGGGAAAGGAAGAAAAGGAATGAGGAGGGGAAAATAAAAATTTTTAAAAAGGAAGAATTTCCTTCTGTAGCTCCAGGCAGCAAATACTTTGCTAAACAGAGGACCCTTGTGCTGAGCATGAAAGCTGGGGCTGACCTGGATGCAGGACGGGTTCAGGGCACGTCACGAGCTGAAGCTCCCATCCTCAGTCTCTATAGCTGCATGCAAAGACAGCCTCAGCCAGGATGTGTAACACATCTTGGCATCTTCATCAAGTTTCTACTCAAACATTACCCTAGAAATAAACAAAACAAACAAGATCTGGTTGGTGGGAAGCAGCTATGGTTTATTTAAACATGTGCTGTCATCCAGTTGGGATTTAACTGTATTACTGCGGGCACTGTGGTGCTGGAGACTAAAACGCAGAAGAACTGGCACAAGGGATAGTAGAGAAAATCTGAACTGGAGTGACTACATGAAGGTATCCTGACCTTTTCTTACTGTACTTGTTTGGATTTCAAGTACAATGAACCCTTCACTGCTGTGGTGAACAGGCATGAAAGTTTCCATGAGCTAACTTGTTTTTTGGCAAAAGCGTCCAATCTTTGTAGAATTAAATGTGCCCTACTGCTGTTGCAAAGGAGTAATGAACAATTATTAATGTCCCATTAATGTGTCTGCCAAGCTATTTATAGAGGAGTCAGTGAAATTTATGCAAAAATATTTGAACTTAGCTGTGTTATTTAAGGTTTGGACAGTACAATTTTCATACGAGATTAGATTTCAGTTTTAAGAGAGATTTGGAAGAGGGGAGGAGAAAGAGGGAGTGAGATGGAAATTAGGGTCTGTTCCACAATGGAAGGCTAAGTATAAAAGGCATGTACACTGTGCTTTACATTTGGGCTCTTAAATAACTTTTACATCTTACTCTTCTTCCTTAAAACACCACTAATATGATGAATGCTTGGTTTTTACAGATGATGTTGCCTTGTCCTGACAGGAGTTCTTTGGATTTGGGTCACATTTATCCTTTTCTTCATTTGAACTTCATCACTGCTATTATCAAAATGTATGAAAATAGCTAAAAAATGTCAAGTAAAATATCACAATATAAGAAACTGCAGTTTCACTGCTCAAAGTGGTGATGGTGTGATGGAGAACTCTGTGAACTCACTGGTTCAAAGGCAACTTAGATAGTTGTATCATCATCATAAGTGTGTTAAAATTATAAATATAATACAAATCCCATAATTACAGCCAGCATAAAAACATTTAATTCTGTGTAGAGGTAGACTTGAGGTTTAGTTTTGAAGGTGCAAGTTAATGTTTTTGGCCACTACCAGAGCTTGTAATTAACAACTGCTTAGCCAGGTCCACTATGGTCAAGAAGGTGTTTTATTTTACTTTGATTTTTGCGTTTATGTCCCCTAATGCTGGCTATTTTTATCTTCTGCCTATTCAATTCCATTAGTAATGATAGTTACCTTTGTTCCTAAACTTACTGTTTTTCCCATACTAATCGAGGAGAAGCTGTTGTTGCACACCTGGATTGCACACAGGGGGCCTGTGCAGCAGAGGACTGGTGATGCCCTGGACAGTGGTGAATTCCACGGCGTTTTGCCTTCTTAGCAAGGAAGGTCCCGGAGACCAGGACCCTTGTGAAGAATGCATTGCCACCTTCCACAAGATGTGAACCTAGTGATTCTCAATGAATCCAGGTCACTTGAGCTCTGGTGACAGACAGGAATCCCAAATTCTGTCTCTCAGTTCATACAACTGCCTGAAGCGGTACTTGGGAGAGGACTGAAGTATTCCCTCCGAGGACTTTAAGGGCACTTTACACATTAGGTTTTCCCACCAAGTGACAAGCTGAAATTCAGTTTCTCATGAGGAAGCTGAAGTCAAAGGTGAAATGTGACTGAGCCAAGAGTAAATCCCAGATTTGACCCTTATTTTCAGGAACAACATTTGATGGCACTGCAGGAACTGACAGTCAGAAGTGCTTTATTAGTTCAAAGTGTAGGCTAGCACATCCCAGGAGCTGCTGTAAATGTTAATGGTGTCATTTCTACATCAGCTGAGGTCTAAGTGTAAGCCTGCTGGGGGTCCTGTTTATCTCCTGCAGGAACTGGCACTGTCAGGAGCTGAATTCCTTTCTTTGCTTTTGGCAAAGTGGAGCTCAGAACTGTAGGCTAGAGCTTGACACATTGCTGAACATTAACATCCACCACAGCAAAGGCTTTTTTGGTCTGTGCTCTCTTCCTGAGTATAAATTACATTTCTGAACAATCATTAGGATCTGTAACTTTCACCCCCATCAGTATTTTTAATAGTCATGTTGTTTTGTTGTTTTGAATGAAGTCATGCAGCCTAGCATTCTACTTCCTTACGATTATCTTTTAACCAAAGTGCTCTTGGCAGATGTAGTTACAGCTTTGTATTTTTAGAGCAATGAGCTGAAACACCTTGAAAAACATGCCTTGGTTATGTACTTTCCCATTAAGCTTTGCAGGACCATCCACAAAGTAAGCAGAAAGGTGACAAACTCCTACCGAGCTTTAAATTGAGCTCACTAATATATCAGGGCTCAGATGCACTAGCTGCATAGATAAAAGGAAGAGGTGAACCAGAGCAGTATCTTATGTCTTTGGCCCTGGGAGACCTGAGTTGGGTTCTTTACTCTGCTGTCTGCTTTGCATATTCTCCCTGTACCTCAGTTCCTCAGCTGTGAAACATCAGGACAATAATTCTTCCTTATCTTAAGAGGCTCAAGATTATAAAGGCTGAACCACAGGCTCCTGCAATAGATAGGACAGCAAAGAAAGAGTCTAGCCTCTTTCCAACTGTGTTGCTGACTTTGGTATGGTTTTGTGCCTCTACCCCTTCTTTTTCAGTCTCCCATCTTTTGCAGAAACAGATGGGAAAGTTGTGCATCTCCTTCTTTGCTTAGTGATCTGAGACACATTAATTACAAGCACAGTAATTATTGCAGTAATTATTTTGCAGGTATGCACATGCAAGAGGCTACTTACTTGCTAATTTTTTTTTTCTTGTTTTGTCTTTACAGATTCCAGTAAGATTATGGCAGACTATAGCCACTCACAAAAACAGATGGAATTACAAAATGCTAGTTTGGGAAAAGGTTCTGTGGCGAATTCCCTTGAAAATGGTCTCCAGGATATTATGGAAAACCTCAACATGAAGAAATATTCATCAACTCTTAAATTTAAAACAAATGGGGACTATGCTGGCTCTTATTTAACCCTTTCACAACCTATGCCAATTAAACCTAATCCTTCCTCCAGTGTTAAAAATACACACTCTATTAACAAAATTCAAGGAGGCAAGCAGTTCCCCTGTGAAAGCCCATATCTCCCAGATAAAAGCATCTCTGTAAAGCATTTGGGTTCCATATCAGGCATATCTCCATCTCTCAGTGGGTATAGTTCAGGAAGGACAGATTTTGATATTCATGCCAGCAGAGAAAATGAAAAATCCCTTGGACACATGGATAAGTTTAACTACTCAAAGTACAGTCAGAGAAATAAATCTTATGACAACATCTACTTCCCAGGAATGCTGGAGTCAAAGAAGATCTCGGGCTCTCTCCTGACTATGTGGAATGGAAGCTCGGGGAACGAGCTGGTGCTTTCACCTGGTAGCAATTCTGGGGCAGCCAGCATGCCTTCCAGCCCAAAGCAAGGCAGGAGAATGAATGCTGAAAACAGTCTGGCCCTTCACATAAAGCCTGTTAAGTACAAGGACGCGATGATGGAAACTCTGGGTTCACGGCCTAGGAAATACTCTGGTGGATCTCTAAGTCATATGGGAATGTACAGCCGTTCCCTACCCAGACTTCATAAATCAACAGAAAACCAGCTGATGCCATTAAGTTTGCCCCCCAGAAGCTCTTTGGGTAATAGTAAAAGGAAAAAACTTGGAGAAAAAGATCTACCTCAGAATGCTTTTGATGCTGATAATTACCTGAATTTTTCTTCTTGCAGCTCAGGGGTTTTACCACATGCAAATTCTGTCTCTGGGAGTAATCCCTATGTCAGTTCAACTCTTAGTGTTCCTGCAAGCCCTCGAATTGCTAAAAAGATGGTTTTAGCACCTTCTTCCCCCTATCTCCCCGATGATTTTGATAGACTTGGACTCTCAGGAACAAGTCCCAGTAGTTCTTTCTCCCCAGTGGATTTTGATAGGTCGTTCTCTGTCCGAAGAAACCTTTCCACCAGTTCCATGGAACTTGATGACCCAGATCTGGAAAGTTACAGACAGACACCAAATTCTCTGCAAACATCCATGCGAGAGCGGAAGAACAGCATTAGCTCAATTTCAGGAAGGGAAGACCTCATGGACTATCACAGGAGGCAGAGGGAAGAGCGACTTCGGGAGCAGGAGATGGAACGGCTGGTAATTTTTTCTCTTCCTCTTAGTTATCTGTGACATTTAGCATTTGCAGAATGCCCATCCCAGGTCTAGCCATCAGGGAAGTACAGCAAAGAATAAGCTGCTCAGTTTTGAAATTCAAATGAGGCCTGCTCCAGATGCCTTGTTTTATTATCACAATCCATGAAGCTAATGCTTACATAGCCTGCTGCTTGGATAGATGGTACCATTCAGCCATCCTGAAAAAATGTTGGAACCTATGTAAATTGTTACCCTGTGGGCTCTGTTAAAATGTCTGCATATATAAAACTCACAAATTACGCTGCAGCGATCCAGGACTTTTTGTTTTAGATGATGACACTGTTTTGTGGTAAGTGGGCAAAGAAAAAGAGATTCTTCTGTAAACTGCTCAGCCTTTTGTGCTGCAGAATCAGGTATACATTGGTGTGGGCTAAACAACCATCAGCAGAGGTTTTTCTGCATAGTTTTCATTTTTGCTGCTGAGCATGTTCATTAAAATACAGGCCTCCTTGCATCTCCTCCTCCCAAGATGGAGAGTAGCAGAGGGGGACCATTTTTCTCTTTGTCTCAGTTGATGTAAAGCAGTGCATACTGCCTCACTTTGGGATTATATAGGTAGTAAAATGTAATTTTTGTATTATTGAAAGAACTTGTGGGTGGGAAAAGTAAAAAGGTCTTCAGACGCACAGGGATGTTTGAAACAGTTTTGTATTGAAACTCTCTGGAAGAACACATAGCAGTCCTTCCAAAGGGTTTTCAGAGTGGCTTTGGGACTCTCTGACCCTATTAACATGCATTCCTATTTTATCATCCACATAGAAACAAAGGTCATTAGATGGGCCAGTTGGTATTCCTGAGTCTTAAATCTGAGACATTGACTTCACATTTGTGTGCCTTAATTCCCATCTTATGAATTTGAGCAAAATGACAATAAGATACTCTTAAACCTGTCTAGTTTGCATACAGACAGCAAGCCTGCAGGAGAATTCACTTCCTGGGCAGGCTGGGGGTGAAAAGCTGTAGGGAGAATGGATGCAGGGGTAGTGGGAATGTGGGAGAAGGGAATGCCTGTCAATGACCACTAGTAATGACCTGGTGCCTGTGCAGGGCCACCGTTCCCATCTCGAATCATACGAGTGAGCAGGTTCAGGCTAAAGAGTTGTAACCCAGTGAGATGTCTCCCCACACCCCCATCTCACCTATGTCCTTGATGCAAGTTGGTGAGGAGCCTGTTACATGGACAGAGTGTGCCTTTTCCCCCCAGTCCTCTGTCACTGTAGTTTATAAGATACACGCTGTTGTTCTCATGATGTGAAAAAGTTTGGTTTTGCCTGCTCAAAGGCTGTAGTGTCGAGGCTCAGGTGTGTGGGGGGGCAGGCACTGCCCCCTCCCCATTCCATGAGTGTCAGGACATGCGCACCCCAGCCCTGCTTTGCTCTCCAAAACCTCTGCTGGCTCTCCTTGAAGCTGCAGCTTCTTGGGAGCAGGGACTAGGCTTCCCAGGGCAAGAAGGACTAGCTGTGAGTGAAAATGGCTAGGTGGCTTAGGAAAAAGGTTGTGGAAAACATCAGCAGAAATGTTGTTTCTCCCTCTTCTTGCTGCCTTTGTCCCGCCATTCCTCTGCTCCTTTCAGTAATCTTCTCCCTAGTCCTGGTGTGTTGCGTATGCAGAGTGGTGATTGCTTCTTTGCTTCTTATCAGAAGGTTTTGCAGGCAGTCATGCTGTAAAACCTTAGATAATCAGTCATAAAAGCAACGTATTTGTATTTCAAAGAGAACAGCCCTTTTTTTTATTATTATTATTATTATTTGTGGTGAGGGATGAAAGATATTGGGTTGTTCCAGTATTCAGTGATGCTGATAATCATTCTGGTTTTGTAATTGGATGAAATGGCTGCATTCCCACCCTTCAATATTTCCTCTTGCTGAACAATACTTCCTTCAAGTCCCAATTATTTAAAAAGAGAATTTCCTTACTGTTTTTCCAAAGTTTCTGAAAAAAAATTATGTTTTGTGTGTTGCAAATAATTTGAACATGAAGGAATTTCCTCCTGATTGAGTTGATCTTATACTCAAGATACTGCTCCATGCATTCATCCTTCGTTTGCTAGAGCTATATGGTAGAAGAGTGAAATATCAGGACAGTGCCTCCTTCCAATGGTTTGAGAGTCCGAAAAATGCCATGAACAGGTTTCTAGATCTCTGAGAAGTAGAAAGATAGATAGATAGATAGATAGATAGATAGATAGATAGATAGATAGATAGATAGATAGATAGATAGATAGATATATAAATCCACACATCCGTTCTTTGTATATTAGGGCCTGTCCTGTTCTGGTGTTATTTTGTCCTTCTGTGTAGATCCCTGTCCAAAGCATAGTCAAGGATCTGTCCTAACAGTGTCTTGATATATCCAGCCAGAGCTTCCGAAGAACAATTTTGTTTGCCCTTGTGTACTGACACGGGCAGAGGATCCATGTCTGCTCAGATCTCTCTTCTTTACGGGATGGGGGAAAGTGTGAATAAAAAGCCCCAACTAAAGAAGCACTCGTGGGTATCAAAACTGTGTGCTCTGAGCTTTCAGTGCTGTGGAAAAGCTCAGGTTGAGTAACTTGTAGGTAAATGGCAGGGGAAATGTAGTCTCTCTCTGCACAAGTGTCAGGATTTTCCATACTGGGTTTTTGAAGCACAGTAGGTAGAAGAACAGTGTAGGACTACTCAAATAACTCAATCAGAAAAATAGCACCCTTTTTTAGAGGACTAGAGTGCTCTGTGGCCCAGATAAGAAGTGGAGAATGTCTTTCTTTGCACCAGCACTGTCCCTGTAGCTATTCTGCTGGCACAGAGTGGCTTGAGCGTCTTCTATTTGATAGCTGATACTCACTTCCGGATTTTTTTTGGTAGTAAAATCCATGCACTCATTGCAGTTTGACCTAGTGTCTGCCCTTGAACTCTTTTACTTTCACTTGTTTACTTTTTCTTTTCCATATAAATTATTCTAGGAGTAGTTTTACTTGTGTTCAGTTTGCTTTTAAGTGTCACAGGCTCCTCTAGAAGTTTGCATTTAGAGCTGCTGCTGCAGCCTGCATATGAAAACAAATGATCTGCTGTCATTGCCCAAAGAAATAACCAGAGATGAAAAAAAAAAAGTAGAAATAGTAAAAATATGCAGGTTGTTTTTTAAAAAAATTATTTTAAAGTCCAAGTTTTAATTAGTTCCTGTGCACCAAATAGAAAAGACACATAATGTACTTGTGTAGGATTTGGCCCATATCTGTTTCTTTAGATCTGCTGTCTATGGCTGGGTTCACATAAACTAGCTGAAGACTGGTGCCACTTCTGCTTTGCCAGCTTGTTCCTTTGTGACTTGAGGAGCAGGAGGAACTGGCATTCTCATTCCTGCCATCCCTGTGGCATAAGTGCTGGGGGTGGATGGGCTGTGGGAGAAGGTGAGGCAGCAAAGGGCTGCTCCTGGCACAGGCACAGGCAGCAGGGTCACGACCTGCGTCTGCTTCCTCTCCAGCCCGGCTGACCGGACATTGCATTCTGGCATGGGGATGTTTATACAAGCTGGACACAAGTAGAAGTCAGAGTAGCTATTGCTGACAGTAGCCCAGGAGCCTTATGAACAAGGAAAATGGTTATCGCTGTGATCTAATAATGTTCAGTGCAATTCAGTTAGCTATTTTTTAAAAAATTATTATTTAAAGATGAAATCTCACTCTTTTTTTTCTATCTGAGATGAAAGCCCAATTGTGGTAGCTGCTGGAACTAAAAGAGGGCCTTTCTCTTTAGACTATGGGGTTGTTGGGAGTGGAACAGCACAGGCAACATAGTTGGGTAGATATTAAGGGCCATCTGTTTTCTTTGCTAGCTGCTTGTTTAAATAGCACTAAAGTTTTTAGTGCTGGTTTTTAGGCAGTACGGTGTATTTCCTCTAGATGGTGGTAGGTACCTAAAAATTACATGTGCAGTAGGTTCGTGATGCCTTCCATATCCCAGCTGTCTGTAGGGATCTGTAAACATACACTTGTTAATGAAGTTTTACTACACCCAGGATTTGTACTGGGAGAGATTTCAATTTATCAATGCCTGAATGAGCAGTAATAAAATTCAAGGGGCTTATTCCATAGTCCACTTTGTCACAGTCAGAAGAGCACTGAATTTCATTATTCAGAAGTAGGGAATTTCATTATTCAGAAGTAGGGAATAATACAGAAACCTGTGCCTGGTTTGCATTGATGCCTTGCAATTTAGAAAGATGTGCTTATGTGAAGGGAAGGTGAAATGAAACTGTTTGGGAGTTTTTAAGATGGTACTGCTTTAAAATCATGGTTAATAGAGCTTATGTAAATCTTCATATGGCTTGTGGAAAATCTCATATATGTGTTTTATAAATCTCTATTGGCACTGTGCTTTTTTATAGACCTTTTAAGCATAAAGTACCCAAGCTGTATGTAAAACTGTAAGTGATTAGCTCTTAAAGGAGCCCCAGCCAAGTGGAGAAAGGCTAGCTTCGAGGTAATTTTTCCCACCACTAGTATTTGACAATCTCTATAGTGTTTCAGAATAGCTACTTAAAATCATTGAGTTTTGTAATTGAACAAGTGCTGTATAATAGGATAAAACCCCCTGCAAAATATAACTAATATTGTTGACTCCATAGCTTTCCAGGAACATTCAGTTTCAATTGTGTTGTAAAACATTTCTGTGGGGTCTTTAATAAGCCAAAATCGGGATTACATACGCTTAATTTTTGCAGCTATATATGTTATGCAAATTAACACTATGGTCCAGGAAGAAATCAATTACAGGAAACCTTAATTTACAGAACTTAAGTACTGCTCTGGATCTCTGGTCTTCAGGCTCCTGCCCTCAGTGTGGTTCAAAAAGGAGCATCTGCATAGGTACTCTAGGGACAAAAGGGCTGAACAATGCTATTATTTTGGCAGCCAGTGGCATTCCCTCAGGAGCAGAATACATGCCTCAGGTAGAGGAGCTAATTCTCAGAAAGTCACCTGCTCAGCTCCTCCCTGCAGGCTGTCTCTGCTCTGTGCCACTGCTCTCTCCTGCTTTTACCAGTCCGCTTCTCCTTTTTCAGCTCTGGGAAGGGAAGGGAAGGATGAGGCACACTTGGTCGTCTGCTGTGACCTGGGCCTTTCCACGCTGCTTCTCTGTACAGGTGTCTCTGCTGTCAGAGCGGCCTCTGAGAGAGGGACATGGAATACAGGTGCTGCTTCTGAAAGCTGTGCTGCTGGTGGTAACCTCAGAGCTGAAGCACTAACCATAGCAAAACAAGGGCTGGCAATGAGAAGATAAACTAGTCTGGAGTGAGAAACTGGTGCAAACTAGAGCGAAGGGAGAGAACAGCTGGTGAACTGTTCTCAGTCCCAGTTCAAGTTTATCTTTGAAATAAAATCCTTAGAAATGTAGAAAAGAAAGAAAAAACTTTCTCCTGCCTTTTGTCCATGAGGTAGTGAATGTACTTGTAAGAAAGAAAGTTTGGGGGGTTTCTGCAGCTCTCTTCCCCAGTCTCTGCCTCTTTTCCCACCCTCCTTTTTGACTAGCTGCTGCTCCCAGCTTTTGCTGAGAAGGCGGTGGTTTGTCTGTCTGAGCAACAGTAGGAAAGCGCTGTTCTTTGGCAGCTGAAAAGTGCAACAGCCTCTTCAGGCAAAGGGAGCCTGGCTGCATGGACTAGCCATAATTCATGTTAGTCTTTGTCACAAGGGATAGACTGCACATGTACTTTTAATGAAATGTGAGGTTATCCAGATCCTAATGGAACTTACCTGAAAAGCATCCTGTTTGTCACATCTGATTAACCAAGGCTTGCCTTGATATCCAGGTATAGCATCATCTCTACGCATTTGTAAAATTCATAGCATATATAGCTATTGTTCATATATAGCAGATGAACAAATCTAGGAATCACCACATGGTTGCTGTTAAAAATGTGGGATATTTATCTCTGCTATTTTGGAAATTTTTTTTACAGTATACCAGGGATGTCTCTTAATGTCATTGAGAATCAGTAGCAGAAGAAGGTTATTATCTCCTTATCCCACCCTTGTCCTTCAGCACTTAAATTTGCAGCCAGTCATAGGTGATGTGTAGCTTTCTCAAAGCCAGGAGTAGTGAAGCTGCTCAGGCAGAAACTACACAAGACCTGTTACCCCTCTTTGTAGCGGGGAAGAGAACTGCAGAAAATACACAGAGATGTTTTAAAATGTTGAAAAGGACATTTTATGGGGAAACACACTGACAGGCTTACAAGGCTTGATTCAACATCCCTCTCTCCCACCAGAGCCAATTTTAAACCCATTTTCTGCTTTTGACATACCTTTTTTTTTTCCCTCTGCTGTGTTCAGTTCACAAATAACTTGTGGGGTATTTCTTGCAAAATTATTGACTGGATTTTCCATGTGCTACTCGTTTTGTGGTTTTCATTGCAAGGGTGTTTTCTTAGCTTGCTTCTTCACTGAGAAATCTGTGCTGGAAAGAGTTACATGCAGGTGTGCTGGAGCTGGAATGAGCTGGCTGAGATGAAATGATGAGAATAGAGTGTATAAAATAACCACAGAGCTTCCTGTCCATAAGCCTCTCAGCACATGTCAAAATAGAAGTGAGAGATATCAGTATTTCTGTAATGTGTCTGAAAGCTCATCAGAAATTTCTTGAAGATTGGTTTTCCTGCAATTTTTAAGCTTTTCCTGAGCATCTGAAACTTCAGGGGGGAAAAAAAGAATCCCTTTTGGTTTGCAGCCAGAGCCCCTCACCTGAGCACTTAGGCTGGAATGAGCAGCGGCCATACTTTGAAATTTGCCATTTCCTATTATTACCCAAGGGATGGAAGCTTGGCATGGGGTAACCCGATACAGCCTGTTGTTGCAGGAGGGATGTGTCCTGATGTCCATGTTTCCCATCTATAACCATTACGACAGGCCCGATGCCATCACAACAGAGAGAGCTGCATAATTACCGGCTGTCCCAGCCAGCACTTGCACAGGGCTTTAGGAATTGTGTTGCCTGGCCAAAAGACTTAGTAAGAAGGAGGATAGCGGTGTTGGAAGGGTAAGGGAAGAGTCTTAGGGTCTGGCAGTGGTTTCCTGGAGGGAACAAGGCTTTGGAAAGTTATAATTACGTCGACCGTTTGGAGCTGAAGGATGTCTGAGAATCTGCTGGACCTATTTCGTGGAAAATAGAAGTTTGCAGTTGCTGCCCCAGGCTCCGTTATTTCAGCAGCTCATCTCGTTACAGGAGGATTCCGAGGAAACCTGCAGTGGGAACCTGGGAATAAGCTACCCAAAGGCAAAAGTGCTCTCTCACAGCACTCTCTTGTTTGGGTAGTGCTTGGAAAGGGGTGGGTTCAGATGGGTTCTCCAGCTCAGAAACAGAGGTCTTAATTGCGGGCGATGTGCACATGCAGTGCGTACAACCAGGTAATCTCTTGGTAGCCGTATAAAAAGCTAGGTGTGTGTAACCAGCGTTAAATTTTCATACAATTCAATGGCTTGCTGCAGGGGAAGCTGAGGCAGTGCATTGCCTGTCCTATTTTGCTTGATCCTTGTTATCACTTGCTGTTGGGCATAGGAAGTGTTAGGGCTGGCAGAAGTAGCTGCTGTGGAAATCCTCTTTGCAAATGTAATGCCAGGTAGAGCTTGGAAAGTGAATATGTCTGTAGTGGTTCTTGGGGAGGGAGGCTGAGGATGTTGGTTTTTTGGCTTTCTTTTTAAATGCTACTGTAAAAGGATTTCCTAGAAATCAGAAATTGGATCATTAGTGTCGGTATTAATGCCAAGCATGGAACTCTCACCGTGGTCTTTTTTCCAGGAAAAATTTTCAGTAGACTTATGGTAAGCTATTTTTTATTTATTTTTTTTTTTTAACAAAAGTAACATGAAATTACATAAATGCTTTATGTCTTAAAAATGAAAAGGTAAAAAAAATCATCTGAAATAGAAGTTACAGGAAGCTATGGATAGAGTAAAAAAAACAAATACAGCTTGCTAACAGTTGATAAAAGCTATCATAGAGATCTAGAAATCCTTCAGAAATTAAATGTTTATAACTGCTTGAAGCACATCAAGTCAAAATGGCACAGCTACTCTGAGTCTCAAGTTTGAAATGTTGGTATGAATCCATAGGGAGTTTGAATAAACTGGGAAATAAAGATTCCCTCCACTTCTGTGCATTCGACAGCTGTTGTATTTTAGATGCGATGCCTCTTTTTTCTGTTAATACTCCTAAAACTGTGTTTTTCAAAATGTGGACTAATTCTCTCAAAAGGAGGAATCACAGTTAACAAAATGGAAAATCTAAAAAAGTCAGGCATGGGTGAGTCCATGGAAAATCTGTGCGGTATTTTGCAGCTTGGTAGGAATATGGCATAAGTGTGAGGTGGAACAATTAGTGATTTATGTAGTGAGATCACTGGACATGTGTACATACAAATGGGTGTGGACACAAAAACCTCAATAAAAAATGTAAAAGTACATTTCACAGAAATGAACAGCTAGTTAAATAAGATGTCCTAACACTTATTTGTCTTTCCAATGTGGAAAGTTTTAATATTCTTAAAATCTTCTTCCACATTAATTTTGATTCTTCATCTTACACTGTAATTTATATATTTATGTATATCTATTTATCTCTAAGTGGTAGATGGACTTTACATGGACTTTAATTCTTCACTCTAAAACAAAAAAACCAAAGCAAACAAACAAACAAAACTCCAACCCAAACAAAACAAAAAAGCCCAGCAAACTTTAATTTCATCTTTGTTTTAGCTCATATGTGACACTCAGTGCTATTATCTTTTTTTTAACTAGGAACGACAGCGGCTTGAGACAATCCTCAATCTGTGTGCAGAATACTCCAAATCTGACAGCGACCCTGCTGCAGCTACTACAGTTGCTGATGTTCAAAAAATTAACAAAGAACTTGAAAAACTTCAGCTCTCTGATGAGGATTCTGTGTTCGAAGACTCCCAGATGAATCTGGAAACGAGGTTCAGAAGCCACTTGAAGTCATCTGCAAGCGACTCGGATTTCTCGGAGCTGAGCAGCCACAGCCGTGGCACTGCTGCTTACGTGCCCTTGCGAGGGCTGAGAGCTGATGAGCACTTCAATGAAAGTACCAAGCCCCTGTCTTTTGCTGCTCCCAGCTTCCTGAAGGATGCCCCTGAGTCATCCTACTTAAGCATCACACCAAAGGTAATGCTCTGTAGGAGGAGACAGTGTAATCCAGGCTTTGCTGCTTGAAATCCTCCTCTAGGAGTTGGCTGCCCTGGCAGATGCCACGATTAGGCTGGCTTAGGTATGAGAATTAATCTCAGAACTCATACAATTTTATAAGCCATCAAATGTAGAAAATATAGCCAGCAAAATGTAGCAGCCAGCAAATGATTATTTCACATCTTGTGGAAGCTAATGGTACTGGAAGTTGGGGTTTTTTTAGTGGGATGTATAGTTCAGGAAGAGCAAGAAGATTTTTCAAGGGAGAAGGATTTGCTTGAACAATTACAGCTACTTAAATAAAGAAAGTTTCCAGAACCCTGCTTAGCATCGTGCTGAGATGTAGGAGGGAAGGGATGCTCTGCTGTTTTCTCCCAACCCAAGGCTCTTGTAAGAGGAGTATGTTTTCTCACACTCACATGGGAGGTGGAGTTGCCTGAGCCAAATTTACTGTCCTGTCTGCTTTCCCAGGGTTGGACTTGAGGCACTTGCCAGATCAGCTGTTGTCTCTTGGGGATGATGCAGTGGCAGCAAGCCTCCTGCCCCTCCAACCCAACTGCTGCCTTTAACCAGCTGCACCTCCTTTCCTGTGTGCTTCTCACTGCTGTTTCATTACCAAAAGGAAATTGCCCTTTAATAAAGGAGCTAAGAGCATTCCTAACCATTTCCTTGCTAGTGCAGCAGCAGCCTCCTCTGGGCTGTGCCAAAGCAGCAGTTGAGCAAATCCCAGTGGCAGGCAGTGTGTTGAATAACTGGATTCAAGAATTGGAATCAGGAGTGTAATGAGACCAAGCAAAGCCATAAAAGCAGGTTTCTGTTTAACAAGTTCACACCTTCAAAATACTTTGTCTCTTCCATTTACTGTTATTTACATACGGTATGATCTTCAGCGTGGTTATATGCCTAAGGTGAATTGTATTTAACCCCTGCTACACTCACAACTTGAGAGTCAATAAAAGTGTGTGTGTAGAAGAAGAGAGAGGTGTGATAGAAACACATTTTCACTTCCAAAGAGTTATCTCCCTGGAAATCTGTTAAGTCTTCTGGTGTGAAATTGTGTTGAACGGAAACATGCGATTATGGCTTGACTTGGTCTTTCCGTGTTAAAAAGGTAGTAACACATTTCACTTACAAGTTGCCGTGGTCTTGCATTTCTTTCCCATTTGTTGCTTTCTTCATGCAAGTCAGAGATCCTATTTTAAATCCTTATTAGGAAGGTGAAATCAAAGATGTTATGTCAGCATTATCCGAACAGGAGACTGGACAAAAGGAGGCTTTCCTGCTAGGATTACTATTGCTAAATCAAGGAATGCCATTCATTCATTCATTGTAAAGGGGGTTCTGTTAAGCCCTGAGAAAAGCAGCAGCAAGCAACTGCGTTAATGAAGTGCAGCTTGTTTTAAAATACTGAGCTCAGATTTGTTCAGGATGAAATGCCTGCTCTCAGAGTAGCCGTTCAGTAGCTGAGCTGAGCCTCTTCTGAGCAAAGCTGTGTGGCCCAGAGGTGACTGCGAAGCCCTGCACACAGCCCACCTCTAATCCTGGTTGGAGATAATGAGCCAGCAGCATTCCCGGAGGAAGCAGATTGCAAACCCCTGGGGTCAGGTGAATGTGAAGAATGCATTTCAAACTCAGTACTGTTTGGTCTAGTGTTTGATGGTGTAAGATCACAGGTATTTTCTTCATAATCTTGTTCAATTCTTGTTTAATCTTGTATCTAGTAAGAAAATGGCAATGAAAAGAGGGACATTAAGGGTGCTACTTCCTCGGTGCTACCTGGGGAGATGGAAGCAGCTTTAGTCCTTATTTTACAGAAGCCGCCCATGTTAACGGCTGGTTACAAAAATGCCCTATTCTACCTCCTGGCCTCTATTAAATGAACAGCTGAAATTGACATAAAAAGCATCTTCATCTGTGTTATTTTTACAAGAGAAAAATTGGATTTTTACAACCTGAATAGCAGAGCATGTAAAGTATTCTCAAAGGTTAAGTTTTAGTAATTCCTTTGGAATGAATAGTATTTACTGTTAAGTATAGCATTTACTTCCAATGCCTGGAAGTAAAGTATCATGTTTGTTTCTCTTGTACACCTCCTAAATATAGAAATAGCAATATAGTAGATAGGAAATATGTAATGGGTTCAAAACCAGCAGTGCCATACTTGTCTAAAATTAAAACTGTATGAAAGGGGGCAGAAAAGACAGTGTTTGTCTCTTTTTTTAATGAACTTCTTGTGATGTGCAACTGCAGATCCCAGAATGCACCAGTGAAGAGCAGAGAAGGCAGGAGCTTGGTCAACTGGAGGAGGAGCGCATAGTAATACTGAATAACTTGGAAGAACTTGAGCAGAAGATCAAAGATTTAAATGACCAGATGGATGAGTCCTCAAGAGAGGTATGAAATATGGTTTTGGTTTTCAGTGTCTTGTCTGGTACGTGTGTCTACATAGCATAAGTCTGATGGGTTAAGCAAGTACATAGGGAACTTGTGGATGTGTGTAGCCTTCATATTCTGTGCTTTTTCACCAGAATCACAAACCTGCCAGTCTCCTATTATGAAGGGTATTTTTCTCCGGCTGGGGGATGCTTATGATGCTTGGATTAGCCTTTCCCAGCTGTAACCATTACACTCTGAAGTGGAATTGGAACAGTCTTTCTTGTTTAATGGCCACTCAGTTGATCCAAATACCTTGTGTCACTTGGGAGTTTTATGGTGGTATCTCCTGTGACTGTTTAAAGAGAAAGGAAGTGAGACAACTTCCTTTCAAACCTCCTTGGCTTTACAGTGGCAAGGGTGTGTTGGCACCCTCTTGACTTCTGGAATCTCACAGTTGCAAGCTAAGCTGGCCAGGCATTTGGGTTGTGCCTGCTCCAATTATCAGTAACAGGAAAGAAACAGCTGTTCCAGAAGGGTTTCCTGCAGAGCCTAGGCACAGAGACAGTATCATAACAGGAGGAAGCACAGCGAAGAGATAGAAAACAAAAAGTTTTGGAAAAAAGAATCTTCAAGCTAAAGTTGATTTGGACTTTATTTTGCAGTATTTTATGTTGCATTTTTACTTTTTCTCAAATTTGTGACTTCTTTTTAACTTCTGTGGCAGAAAAACTTACGGGGTTTTTTTTTCCCCTCCCCTTCTTTAAAAATACTTCTCTCTTGTGAGCCAATTCATTCCCCTCCCCCCTGAAAATAATGTGTATCAAGATTTCTTCTGAATCTGGACTGCTTCTGAAAGATGTTTTGTGTTCTTAGTTGGATATGGAATGTGCCCTTTTGGATGGGGAACAGAAATCTGAAACAACAGAGCTGCTGAAAGAGAAGGAAATATTGGATCATCTAAACAGAAAAATAGCCGAACTGGAGAGAAATGTTATTGGTGAAAAGACAAAGGTAATTCAGTTACTGTAGCCTGCTGTGTGCTCTGTTCCCCTTCATCTTCAAAATATATTTATATGGTTAATATTAATGGAGCTTATTTGATGAACCACTGCCTGTAAGTAAATTTGCTTGATAAATACAGAAGAAAAAATAATTGTTTCACCATAATTTCCCTTTAACAGTATTGTTTTCCAAGGTATGATTGACAAGCAAAATATAGTAAACTGAAGTAAAAAGACCTGACCTACTGTGAAGATAATTTTATTAGTAAAAACGCCATATAGGGCTTGTACTTGGGTTATCTGTTGTTTAAAAGAACACTATTAATTGAACTGTTCCAGTACCCTCCATTATAAGTTATATAATTTGGTGAAAAAAAAAGAAATTATTTTCTCAGCAAAGGAACAAAATGAAAAAGGGTGCAGTTTTTATCTAATATCATACAGAATATGTAAGACATCCATCAAGTGTGTAATTTTAAAGCAATTATGTTGTTTTGTTTGCTGACTGACAATTTTAGTAGTGTAGAATATTCCCTCTGTAATTAAGTCTCAGAAATTAATTAGTTTTGATATACAGTCACATACTTAATTGTTCTCAACTACACAAGCAATAGATAGGCGTATATTTCCAAAATAGGATAGCAGTATAATACGATTTTAAGTGCAGAAATGGAAAGGGCCTGCAAGATGAAGTTGTCCCACTCAAGCCAGGGAGTGCTGGTTCCCTCCAGCGGGCTCTTTGCTGGCCTCTCCAGGTATACAGTTCCCTTCTCCACAGGGGATGTGTCACGGCCAATAATACCTCAAGGTCAGGAAGTTTTTCCAGGGGTTTCAGCCGGTGTTGTTTCCTTTTTAAATTTCATCCTCTACCTCATAATTTAGACCTGTCACTTGTGGAATTGTTCTAGCTAGTCTCTCCTCTTTTCTTAAGCTTTCCAGAAATACCTGGAAATTTCCACCTTACTTGCTTTTGCTTAGACAAGCTGCACGTTTTTAGCACCTTTGCAGTTCTCATTTAATTCACACCTGACAGTTTGCATTGTTTTGTTCTGAGCTTTCTGTCTTCGATTTCCACCTGCCCTGTCAGGAGCCTGGCTGTTGTTTTGTGGCTGTGCTTATCAAGCCTGTGTCTGAAAAGGAGAATGGTGCTCCCGCATCTCTGCTCCGTGGGGAGACAGCGCACATCCAGTTTGAGTTTGAACTTCCCTGGACTTCCCTGTCTGCACTTTGCCTTGTTCTTGTGTACCCCTCACTGATCCTTCAGCTTTCAGTGTTGCCTGTGGTCACATTTTAAGTTGCCTATGGGACATGTTTCATACCTGCTATTTAGCAGAAAGATGAGTTTAAAGTGGGTATCAGCAGATAGGGTGTGCAACCAGATCTCCTTCAAAAGGATGCTGCTGGAAGTTTTGGTTGGTAAGTGGTAATAAAGAAAATGTTGAGAAATTCAAGAAATCTTTTGCCTTTTGTATTGGTTCTCTAGTAGCCTCAAAGTTCAGTTAAACTAATGGCAGTTAAAGTAAAATCTGGAGGAAATTGAAATTTCCTTGCAGTCACCTGACGGACTGTTAGTGTGTATGTAGTAGTCAGAAAATTCGAATGACAGGTCTAGTTTAAATTTTCACTTGAAATGAAACATGGAAAGCAGCCTATAAAAAGCACTTGTTGTTTAAAAGGCAAGTTCACTCAAAACATTTTTTTCAGTATGGGGCATGGCACTAGTCAGATCAGTTACAAAATTTTAGTTGTCTTTTCTTTTGTGTTCCTCTTTGTTTTAAACAAACAAACCCAGCTGTGAGTGTGTGCTCTAAAAATCAAGCCATGGCTCAGTTAATACTGAAATTATCTTTGTAGTAATAAACTCACAGTTCTTTTTATTTTTTGGAATATGTCTGAAAGTGTTGCGTAAAAATGAAAGTTGAAATAGAAATGGGAGATGAGCTTCTACGAAAGGAGTCAAGTATAAAGTGACAGCTGAAGTGTTCTGGGGAAAGTAGTGTCAGCCAGCAAAACAGATGGCACTGATCCTGTCAACAAATAAAAGTTCTGGCTGGCTTGAAACGGTAGCATTTTTTAAAGCTTGATTTTTGTGTCTGCGTTAAAGTTCAGGCATGCAGATCTAATGCAGGATAGTCAACATCTTGGCTCTGTAGTAATACAGGATCAACCCCCACCCACAAAAAGGGGGCTCAGCTGGAGATGGTATGTGGTCCCTTTTGCTGAAATAATTTGAAACGTAGGACAGAATTGAGGCTTGGCCAGGCTGATGGTACTTTTTGTGTTGTTTCTTGCTAAAACAAGTGTCCCAGTGTCTACAGGCTGGCCACAGTTTCTATTAGTTGCCTGAATATTTCACCCCTACTGATACCCGGGGTCTTGGTTTTGGTGGGGCTTCAAGGCAAGAAGCTGTTGGCGTCCCATATCTCGAAGAGTGGTTACATTTCTGTCAGGGTAAGGTAGTGATACTTGAATACACCACATGGTGTTGGTTGTCTGGAGGTGAGAAGGAGAGTTCATTTCACTTGTGAAACGATGGTGGGGCATTAGTGCTGTACATGACAGCACTTGTCTCTGGAGCAACTTGAGAATCTCATGGAATTTGCCACTGATCTTGGCACCTGTTTGACAGGAAACTCCTGCCTGCTTGAGTCTCATCCTTACCCATGCACCTGTTTGAAAAACTTGTGAAATTCTTAAAAAGAGAGATAATAAACTACAACCTAATTATTGGGCCATGCTATGTACTTGAAATGGACTGTGCATAGAAGCTCTTGTACTACCTTCTACCTCATTATTGGATTTCTTTTTTTTACTATTATTTTTTTAAATGCTCTGTGTGTATTGCGTTTAGGTGAGAACACAAAGTTTTGCCAACTTTTTCAGAGTATTAAAGCCACAATTTTTAGTCCTTGCAAGGCAAAAGAATTGACTGGAAAACATACTGGAAGTCGGAAGGCAGGAGTGAGTTCAGTTTTGGGCTGTCGGTGTGCCCTTTGCTGTGGTGCAATGTCTCTGTGTCCCAGACACTTGCTTGTAAATGAGGGATGTATTTTGTGAGTGGGTTTGTACATTATATGTTAAGCTGCATGCTGGTCTCATCTGAGTCCTGTGCTCAACCCTCTCGGATCATGAGGCAGGACTAATGCGGGAGAGAACAAGGGGAACCAGTGGGGAAGATGGTGTAGTGCCCACCCTCGGGTGAGTTGAAAGCATTTCCCTTCCCTTTGTGATTAACCACATTGTAAGGAATGAAGCAACTTGTGTTGATTTACTTAGATTTTGAAAATCAGAGGAATGGGTGATTGCTGTTTCAAAAAGATGACAGAACCTTTCAGCACCCCTGCAGGACTTGGCATAGTTCTGATGTGGTGCCTGTCTGCCAGGTACAAGTGCTGTCAGGACTCAGTTTTCCTGGCTGGGGTAGCTACTTCCGGAGCTGTTTCACACACCCTGTGTTTTCAGCTGTGCTGGAAACATGGTAGGATAGGGAGAAAAGTCCAACTTTCCTCCTTGGCCGTCCTTCTTGAGAACAGCTTACAATCACCTTGCTTTTTCTTGCTTTTTCTTGCTTTTTCTTGCCTTTTCTTGCTTTTTCTTGCTTTTTCTTGCTTTCTTCATATTTGGTTTTATTTACAGAAAAAGATGACAACCTACATATGTGAATATCAGCATTTAAGCTATTAATCACAAGTTTCATTTATGCAGGGAGAGCCCTGATAAGTCCTTACTAACACAATTTGACAGATACAGCTTGAAACTCTCTGGGAAAGAGCTTAGTTACAGATCTTGACAAAATTACTTTGAGCACAGCCTGCTCTTGAGAGAGCTGAGCTGGGCAGTACCCAAAACGAGCAAGCAGATGAAGCTTTTTCCTTTTCCCTGCCACCAGGGCCTAGCTCCCTGTAATTACCAAGGCAGTCATTCTGTACTGTCAGTGTACAATAATGATGCTGTTGTTTCCAGTGGAAGAGCACCTCAGGTCCATGGTGCTGTTTACATTTACGACTTCCTTCCGATGAACCTTCGCTCATGAGACTTAGATCAGGACTGACGTTTTGTCTATAAGGAAATTGGAGAAAATTGCATTTGCCTGATTGGATGTCATTCAGCTGTGCAACACACTTTGTTTTCACGCAGTGCCTCCTTAAGCTGTGCCATTTTAAAACATGCAGTCCAGCATACGTGGAGAAGGATGGTTAATGATTCCCCACAGCCCTTGTCTCCAAGTAAAGCATGAGGTTGAAAGTAACAGCCTAGCCAGTGAAAGAAAGAATAGATCAGTAAGCATGAATAAACAGGAATAACTAAAAATTGGTAATTAATTCAGCAGACATACTGTGGGAGGTAATCACAGCTAAATGGGAGTTTTGGCGGACAACTTCAAAACAAGTATTTATGCAAAAATTGAGACTCTTAAAAAAGAGAGGGAGATTATTCCTTTTCTTCTAGAGGACCTTTGCCTTATGTCATGGTAGAAGTATGTACTCTGGAACTCCTTTGTTAACCCGGGTTTCCTGTCTCTCTTCAAGAGTAGAAAGCAGGAGCAGCTGGCAGGGGATAACTCATATTTTTGGAATACATTTAATTTTGTCCACATGCTTTTGTGAAAATATTTTTTCAGTCATTAACAGAATATCCCAGATATGCCAAAACATTTGATGCTCAGTCTCTTTACTGAATTAGTACTGCTGATGCCTTGAGTTTTAGCTTTTATATTCTGTATTGCCTGCTGTAAAACTCTGAAGTGTCTTACAGCCTGCTGCTGCTGCTCTCTCATGCTAAGACAGACATAACAAAGTCTCTAGGTTTGCTCTCCAAGGACACCTAGGCCGTCCTGGGCCCAGCAATGTGTAAACCAACATCTTGGAGAAGGGGGGCTGAGCTTAGAGAACTTACATCAGTAGCTAAAGTTTTAATTAGTGAATTTATGCTGATATGCAAATGGACCAAACCTATAAAAGTGTGAAGAACTCGTGACTCGTCGTCCATCTTGGGGTCCATGTTGGCAGTAGCCTCTGGTCTCCCCAGGGTGTACCTTTGAAGGCCTTTCAAATAAATATCACCTTTATTCCCTTATTTCTGTCTAGTCTCTGTTTCCAGGTAGCCATTTCAGGCATCACTGCAAAGACTTGCAAGAATAGAGTCAAGGAAAGAGCAGCTGTCTGATGAGCCACCAGCAGTCAAAGTTAAATATAGTGGTTGCGTCTCTCCTCAATCCTTTCTCTTCTGGATGCAAAATTCCTGTTGCTGGATTTTATCCTGATGAATCTGACAAATTTATGTCATATAGCATAACCTCTTATATATTTACTGGTCAGGTTCCAGTTCAGCAAGATATAAGCAAATATTTTAAAAGGATGAGCTACCATGTCCCTAACATTATCTACCTCCTTAAGACTCAATACACAAGATAAGGTGTTCTGAGGAATATATATATCCACATAAGGATATCCTGTAGAGAGAACACTAATGAACACAAAGATGATTACAAAGACTCAAGGAGAAAAACCTGAATTCAGGAGCTTTCTTTTAAAACATTCATGGGAGAAATATCGGAACGGGTTATACCCCTAGTGGGAATCCTCACACTGTCATCTAGATGCTGAAGACTGTATAAGAATTTGTATTTCCTAACTTGAATTTTTTTTTCTTGTGGTTTAGATGATTATTTCCTCATTTACACTCATGAAGGAACAGTGCTCTAGAATCAAGGGCTTTCTTTTGCCTCCCCATCTGTTCGCTTGGACAACACATTGCAGTGGTCAGAGAATGAACTTAGAAATTCCAAAAAACTTGAGTTGTCTTAGGGGCAGGTTAATGTGTGCACCTATTGGGATTTTTTTACTTGAAGCAGAGGGATCATTTCCTCTGATTTGAATTCCTTTTAACAGTAGATTAATACAGGCATCTGAAACAAAACTATTGAGATCTCTTGTATAAATGCCATCACTGAATACAGACTGTTATATAATAACATAGTTACCACTCATACAGAAAAAAGAACTATTATGAACAACCTTCTTCTGTCTTACTATGCTCCTTTTCATATGTCTGGCATACTTTTTATTTTCTCCTCTTAATAGCTTTTGTCATGAAACCCACAGGGATTTAGTCACAAAGAATTAAATTGTGGCAAGTTTAATGCATCTGTCCTTAAAGAGATCAAGGAATGCAAGAAAGAGTAGTCTGAAAACACAGAAAAGGAACATGTACAATTTGCACAGGAGACTTTGTTTTATTTCAGTGGGGTTTTCTAGTCAGTTATACGCAGTTACATTTCTCGGAAACTTGTGAGAGTTGTGCGACTAGCTGATTCCATACTGAGAGGGAGTGAACGTGCATGTCTGACGTTTAGTGTGGGTTATGAGATGTTGCTACCTTAAAACATGATGATTTTTAGGTGAGTTGGACTGAGGAAGATCCTGGAGCACTTCAGACTAGAACAAGGAAAATATAAGAGGATATTAGAAGTGATTCATTCAGCTTTTTGAGTTTTTTTCTTTCATTTGCCTTGTAGGCTTATTTACAGTTTCTCTCTGAAACTAACACATGCCTTAGTTTTTGGAAGGAGATTTTTTTGTTTGTTTGGGGGGTTGTTTGGGGTTTTTTGGGGTTTTTTTGTGTTATTTTGGAGGGCAGGGAGATTTGGAAGGTTGGTGAGTGAGCCCAAATCACCTAGCTATAAAATTTGTTTCACAGTGAGCTGGTAAAAATGATAGGGTGCTTACTTGTTTAGGGATCTTTTGTCCAGTTTTTAGCTGGGTTTTTGAGAAGCTTTCTCTATTTCATCCAATTTACTTTTCATTTCTTCAGAGTTTCTATGGGTTTGTGCAGGAAGGTTGGTTCAGAGGACACATGTTCATGCAGCCACATGGTGCTCTACAATTTTAGCCAGCCTGCCTACCTGCAATAGCAGACTGGGGTGAAAGATGAATTGAAAAGCAGCAGTTCTCTGCAGAAAAGGTGTGGGAAACCGCTAGGGCTTAAAGTAACGATATTGATCAGGCTTAGGGCATCTTTAACCATTGGAGACAGCACTGAAGCAATTTGTTTCTCCTTCTTCCTCTTGCTCCCATTCCAGTAGGGGCTATGATTGCCTTTAATACTATCCTTTTCTCTCCTCTCTGTCATGATCATCTATGAGATGTGTTGTATATATAGTCTTTTCTTTTGCTCTTTCTTTGCCCTAAAATCAATTCTACCAGATCTAAAGATTGATTTCCTTTTCTGACCTATGTTGATCACTTCTGGTCGGTGTTCATACCATGTGTTCTCTGCTGACATCCCCTGTCTGTGCCTTTGGGGACAGTGTCACATTCTTTCTACTGCTATCCTTCACAATTTCCAGAAGTCCTCCAAAACGGATCCAAGCATTGCCCCACCATCATCAAACCCCAAGTCAGTCCTGCTTTGTATTCGGGCTGACCCCAAGTTCGTTCCTAACATGCATGTGGAGGCAGACCATAGGCCAAGTTGGGCGGTAGGCTAAGACTAGATGCTATACTTGTTTTCTCTGGAAATTGGATGTTAAGAATTCAGCCAGCCTGCAGTTGATGTGCCTCTGGCGTCAGCACTAGGGCTGTCTGCAGAGAAGTATTAACAAAGTCCCAGCTCCTGTGGTTAAATGAGAATGAGCAGCAGGAGCGTGGGTTCTTTTCACAGCCGTGCCGCCGGCTGCTCTGGAGCAAACAGCCTGTGGAGTCAGCCACAGACCTGCCTTGGGCTGCATCTTGCACTTGGCTTATGAAGTTATGAATCTTTCCCCTTCTAGAAGAACTTGCCTTGATTCACTTATAGAAAACACCGTGTGAAAAATTTCTCACTCACTTCTCATCTCTCATTCTCATTCAAATTACTTTTTGTGAATTAAATGGACTTCACCAATGCGCAGCCTGAGACACCGGTAAACTTAACTCCACAGCTGCAAAACATATAATGCCTCTCATTGCTGAAAGTGATATTTCCTGTTAAGACTGCACATTTTGAAGGGAGACAGTTTGGTGGGATGTTAGCACTTCCTATGCTATAAATAGACCAGATGAGTATCACTTTCAGTCTCAAAGGAATACATTTCTAATTTCTTGAGGCATGTAACAGTATCCCTGGCAGAAGTCGCAGGGAGTTTTATCCTTGCTGATGATGTCTCCTCACACTCGAGGTTTGACTTGCTCATTGATGAATGAGCATGCTTGTAGCAGTGCATAGACATTTAGAGAGCTATTCATAGCTTCAGAGGCACTGCAGCTAAGGTCAGAGAAGTCCTTGCTGCTTTGGATGGCTAGGTGGGCAGAAAAGGCAAGTGTGAAACAAGGTGGCAGACCATGGGTTGAATGTTAAATGGACAGCACAGTTTGTGAGGAGGGAACCACCAGTTTATTCATAGCTTTCCTTCCATGTTAGAAGTAAGGATGATTCAGCAAAGGGGGCTTCTTGCGGACAGCAGTCTAGAGGTGACCTCGCAGGAGTTGCATGCTTCTCCCTCATTGTGCAGCTCGCTCGGACTACACCCTCTGTACTTCTGATCCCTGCTGCTGTGTTGTAAGACAGAAGCTAGGACAGGAAGTTCAGGTCATAGAATATGCTGGCTCAGTTGCTCATTTTCACAAGCTTAATAAAATGTATTTGTGTTCAGCATATTGTTCATCTGATTGTATGAACTGAGAAGCTGCATGTGTAAACGAACATAATGGAGCTGGGAATCTGATTGACATTGGACTTGAATAAAAATTCTTCCTGTTGTTGTTTTTAGATACTGGGAAAACTGAATCCCAGCCCCTGATCCCATTCAGATTTAGAGAAAAAATCATAAAGAAAGCAGGCAGCTAATACATGTTTATTACTATGCCTCTGCCATGCGTAAAGGTTTGAGAAACTTGTCAGGCATAGCAAAGAGGAAGTTTTCTCACAGTTTGATATGGCAATTAGTGTACAGTAAAAGGTATTCCTTCTCTATGGCAAAGGGTGATGCAATGTCCGATCATACAGCACCTGCTGTGCCACACTTTTGATTTCAAAATTAAATAATAGTTGGGAGTGGAAAGAATGGAAATGAGTAGATGCTGTGACAGAATTCAACTGTTCTTGGAGTAGCCAGAATACTGTTAATTTTTGAGTATTAAGCAGAGCTAGAGACCATCTGAAAGGAGATGCATTACTACAGAACAACAAGTAGGAAAAGAAAGCTATACAGGTGTGATGCTAGAAGATAGAAGAGAGCCTGGCTTCAGGGACTTACTTGATTACTTATGCCTGGCATATTAGGCATAAATTGGTTTTTTCCAGTTATTAATTGCTGAATTGGAGAAAATGCATCTGCTGTGTTGGCCAGTGTAGATGTAAGTGAAAGACTTTGAAAAAATGCTCTGTGCTCTGATTTATTGGTTCCCAAACTTTGGTCCATAGATAAATAACAGTCTACAGGCAAGCTTTAAGTGATGTGCAGGCAGTCTTTGGAGCAGTGTTGCACAGTAAATCATGGAGTATTTGATTACAAAGATTAAAAGGCCAAAGGCTTTGAAGAATGAGAAGCAGTGTGCTGAGTACTGCTGCTTGAGTGGAACAAAAGGAAAGCTGAACTAGTTGAAGGAGACCAGGGAAGCTGTCCCCTGTGATCCCCATGAACAGGTTACAGTTCTTGTATCCTGAAGCAAATTTGCTGGATCACTTGGTGTTTCTGCTGCAACAGGATTTCCTGGCCCAGAGTTATTTCTTTATAATGCTCAGTCTCATTCTGGCCTTTCACTGCTTGCTAAATGTACTTATCTGTACAGAGCTACACAGGCGTGAAATTCATTCTCCCGGGAAGGTCCATTTCTCCCTCACTTCCAAACTGCAGTCATTTTCCATCCGCTTTGCTTTCTAAAAGTTACTCTTTCTCTCTCAGCACTCTTTCTCTCTCAGCTTCATCAGTTACCTCACTAACAGGGCTACAGTTTCCTTATTTTATTTTTTTTTTTACATTAGGTGAGACAAGTGTTTGGGAGGGGGGTTTTAACAGTCATCCAGGCACAGGTCCAAAGTACAGTGATGAGAGAGAGAATTAATCACGCCACTAAAACAATGAATGTTTTGTTTTGATCCTTTTGCATCCCACCATTGCATTTCAACTAACGAGGTTTCTGTCTCTGACCTGCATGCTTCAACTGTTCAGTAAGGTTGTACCACAGACAACCTTACTAATAATCACTAATAACTGCTTGAGTTTGAAGGTAATTGTCTTTATTTTCTGGTTCATGCTTCAGGAAAAATTAAAACTTGATGCTGAGAGGGAAAAACTAGAGAGGCTTCAGGAGCTTTACTCCGAGCAGAAGACGCAGCTTGATAATTGCCCTGAGTCCATGAGGGAACAGTTACAGCAGCAGCTGAAGAGGGTCAGTAGCAAGTTTCAAGATTGCAATTTTTTTTTTTTGGTTGATTTTTAATTTTCCCCTTTTTTTTTTTTAGTTAAGTGTAACATTTTCTCTTTCAAGTATCCAGTGTCTGAACATATTTGCAACTTAGAATTGTTAATAGTCATGAGGGTTATGGCTGTTTTTGTGGAATGCTTGTAATAGATTACATGCATGATGGCAAACAAGTAGAGTGCAAATGTGTGGATTAGCAATCATCTGGTGTTGAATGTTTTTACAGCTTTGTAAAAACACTTGCCTGTAATTAGCCCTTTAGGCCTGCTGGGTGACGTGGAAGCTGTTGTGATGTTTGGATGGATGGTGGAACATCATTCTTTACCTGTGTGAGCAAAGACAGGAATTGGCCAGTAAATTACCACCATCTCAGTGAAGACATGGATAACTTCTTTTTTTCGATCTATAACTTAGCTGTTAGCCTGAACTGTACTTTGAAAAATTAATTTTGAAGATTTTACCACTTACTAAAATAGCTTTATTTTGTTCTGTATTTTCAACAGTGTCACACTGGTATAAATAAATTTTGCATAAAGTCTAATTGTAACCTGATTTTAGTTTGTGTTATTTGTAAGCAAAAAAGCTACAAAATTGCCAATGAAGGCACCCTTATTTTCTGTGGAAAAATCTTAGTATTCATTAACCTTAAGTGGGTTATACACCACATATAGCTAGCTTTAGTGGGCAGGGAAATAATTTTGAAAGCATCAGTATGGCAAGCTCAGGAGGCCATGTAAAAGTTAATTCTTTTTTTCTGTCTTGGGTGTTTATATCAGGAAAAAAGGCTGTAATAGCAATGTTGGAAAAAAGGCTTTTCTGCTTTATAGGGAATACTCTTTAGATGTTGTTTTATTTGCAGAATTCTATTCTGTTTTGTCAAAGAGAAAAAGTAAAAAAGCCCAGCTTTGGAAACAACAATGTTAAATTCTCAGTTGCTACCAGAAAAAATGTGCTGGTTTTGAGACACTTAAAGATTTTTGTACGTTACCTTAAAAAAAAAAAGGCAGTATTATGTAATGTGTCATACATATTAAAAGGAAAGGAAGCTTTTCCTCTGCAGTCACATGCTTGAATTTATTAATTCGTGAGATGCTGAAGTCTTGTTGCTGTGGGATGGCAGTAAATCTCTTTTCACTATTGACCACCAAGAGGCTTCTAGAAATGTTTGGTTTAATTTTTTTAAAATTTTTTTTGTTCCTGGCAAGTCGTCTTAACAATGATTTTGGATTTGAAAGTGGGACAAAACTTGAAACATGGGGGTGTAGTTAAGTGTCCAGTTAGTTCTATTGCATGTTATTCCAGGCCAGTTGTAGTGGAAGTTAGCTGCGGCTGCTGTGGTCAATGCAGTAGAAGTTATCACTGAATTAGTGCCCAGGAGCTCTCAAACTGATCACAAGTGTGAGAGCAGTCATGAAATGGTTGTAAGTATCGTACCCAAAATAGAGAAAATATCTTCCCTAAAAATAACTGGGGCTCCCAACAAAAGAAAGACATGGACCTGTTGGAGTGAGTTCAGAGGAGGCCACAAAGATGACCAGAGGGCTGGAGCACCTCTCTTGTGAGGAATGGCCGAGAGAGGTTCAGCCTGGAGAAGAGAAGGCTCCAGGGAGCCCTTACAGCACCTTTCAGTACCTAGAGGGGTCTTCAAGAAAACTGGAGAGGGACCTTTTAAAAGGGCAGATGGTGATTACATAAGGGGTAATGGCTTTAAACTGAAAGAGATGGGGTTTATATTAGATGTTAGGAAGAAATTCTTTACTCAGAGGTTGGTAAGGCACTGGGACAGGGGGCCTAGAAAACTTGTAGACTCCTCATCCCTGGAAGTGTTAAAAGCCAGGTAGGATGGGACTTTGAGCAACTTGGTCTAGTGTAAGGTTCCCTGCTCATGGCAGGGGTTTGGAATGAGATGATCTTTAAGGTCCCTTCCAACCCAGACCATCCTGTGAAATACCTGAGTCTGCAACACATTATGTTGTGCTACTTTACAGACAACAAGGAAGGCATGAAGGAGACAAATTCCCTTGTTGTTCTCTGAGGCTTCAGTGCCCTGGTAATTTGCGCCCAGGGGAGTGAGCAGCCAATTTCACTGTAGCAGCAGGTTGCAGGGTGGGTCTGGAGTTTGGGTTGGGGTGGGCAGCTGGCAAATTGTTGGCTTCCCTGTGTCTGAAACGCATAACACTCTCCTTGTTGGGCAGGAAGTGTGTTTTAAATGCCCCCAGTTGGCTTTTTCATTATCGGTTGCCTTCTCTGAAGTCTGTTCTACTGCCTCAGTAGCAATTATTGTGGTGTACAATAGGCTGAATTTACTGACTTTTGTGGCCCAGGCAAAGCCCTTTTGCATTTTTTGGGGATGCTGAAGATGTCTGGCCAGTTCAAATGAAGCATTTCTGTATTGTAGGTAACTGCTTTCCTGTATATTTTAGCCCACACCTTGGCTTTTGATCTCTTCACTATTTCTTGCAAGTGAAGAGCACATCTTTGGAGAGTAAGGGGAAGATGTTTGTATTCCGTGTAACAACTCGGATTCTTCAGTTTCTGCATCCTGTGTCTTTCCCCGGTACACTGGAACCTGGTTCTGAATTCCTTTTACAGAGACTACCCTAGTAGTGGCTTATCTTGGCCACTAACCTTTGCCTTAGGTTGAAACAAGAAAAGGAACAAGTTTGCCTTCCTCTAAAATTGCTTCCAGGATGCAGGTTTTCTTGTCTAGCAAGTTATGTACAATGTGTTTATTTTAGAGAGCCTTACCGTTTACTAGTGCTGCAATTATTAAAAACACCCTTTTCTTCAGGACTCTGAAACTTGTAAGCAGGAATTCGTATTATGAATGCACAGATGTTGCAGGAGGAAGATTAGTATTCATTTCTTGTGCTGAAAAGCACCATGAGTTTTATCTCATCATCCCTAAGCGGAAGGCAGGTGTGTTCCTATTTCTTGGTTCATTTCTGTAGCATTCAACTTCTTTTTCTGACAAAACATGATATCAGTTCAGGGGAATGCATAAAAGTGGGCTGATACTTTTTCTGAAGTACTGCACCTTCTGGCCAGGGTGGATGACTGAGTCCTTAATTGCACAGAGAGCAATTTTCAGCAATTAATTCCTTGTGCAGTTCTCTGGGGATACTGGTGTGATACTTTGTCCTTTTTTGGTTGGAAAGCAGATGCCCTCTGAGTTTGGCATGTGACAACCTCACCAGGTGGGTTCAGGCTTTGGTGGTGTCCCAGCCAGGCTACAGCAGAGCCCAGCCAGCTTGGGAGGCTCCACTTGCTCTGAGTGCTGCAAAACAGCTCCCTCACTGTGCAGGTGCTTCTTAGCAAGAAGCACAGTAGGAGTGATGGAGAAAGCAACATCAAAATAATAATTAGCCCTATTTACTCTCTTATTATGAGAGTAGGTCATTAAAAGTACTGAGATCCTGGTGAGACGTTGTAGGAAATATATAAATACAATTTTAGGTTGATTTTTGTGTTTGTTTGTAAGTACCGCTGCTGTGGTGTCAGTGAAAGCATGATTACTTTTTTTTATATTACCTTTTTTTTTTTCCTTAAGGATGCTGATATTCTGGACATAGAAAGCAAACACTTTGAAGATTTAGAATTTCAGCAGCTTGAACATGAAAGCAGATTAGATGAAGAGAAGGAAAATCTGACACAACAGCTCCTGCATGAAGTAGCTGAATATCAGCGCAGCATTGTCAGTAGAAAGGTAAGAGCACCAGCACTTGATTAATTTGTTCTTTGTTGAGTGTAAAGGCAAGGAAATGGATCTACAACCTGCCCATCTGCAAGAAATAATGCAAAACATTCCTCTTTGAAAGAGTGTTTGAAGCAGAGCAAAGACAATGGCCCAGTGACATCCCACACAGATCAAATAATGCACTTCTCCAAGAAGAAAGAAATAATAACATTTCATGCCCTGTTTGTATATTTCATGTGAAAATCAAACCCTTTAATTTGCTCAAAAAAAGTACCAAAGCTTTTTTTTTTCCTTTTTAAGAAAGGAGATTAGTACTTTCTGGACAAAACTACAGTTATTTTAGGGTTGTTACTGATTTTGCTGTTAAAGGGTTTTGTTAAAATAATAGTAGAACACCAAATTAAGAATATACAGTAATTTTAAAAATTAGTTATAAAGGTCCTATCTCAATCAATTAAATACCACTTTTTTCAGAAATCAGAGGTTGGATCTCTAAACCAGTTCTGTTCGGTTTATGGATGCTTGTCACTATATTATCAAAGAATATGTGCAATTATTCTTTTGTCTCTTGAATAAGTTTTCTTTTTACTGTAATTCTTATTCAATTATCTCCTTCAGAGCAGTGAGCTGTCTTGAAAAAAACTTATTTTCCTGCTGCTTAGTCATGCATATGAATAAGTGAACTTTCATGAATAGGATCCTTGCTGCACGTTATCTTGAGATTTGAAAATAAATAATGTAATTTTTGATTTTCTTCTTACATTAGGAAAAGATTTCTGCTCTCAAAAAACAAGCCAATCATATTGTCCAACAAGCACAAAGAGAACAAGATCATTTTGTAAAAGAGAAAAACAACTTAATAATGATGCTGCAAAGGGTAAGTATTTTTGTCTTTCAAACATTTGTGGTTTTAGCAGACAAGAAAAGAGCGTTTCATAGAATAAAAGAATATAGAGCACAAGAAGAGCATCAGTTGTGCAGAAGCCAGCAAGTTGGTAATAATGTGACAGACATTCACCTTTAAAAAAAAAAAGAAAATCTTTTGCAGTTAATCAGCAGATTTCTTAAAAGAAAACACTACTGGCATTTGATAATGAAGAATGTTTTAGAGGTGCCCCCTTTCCCGAGGACTCAAACAGAGGCACCCACCCACGTGCTGAAGCTGGAAGCCCGTGCTCCCTGTGTGGCTACCGGAACTGTGCACAGAGTGCTCAGATTTTTCGCTTGTAATAGCGCCTGCAAGGCCACAAGATGAGCTGCTTCACATCTGCTAACACCTGGTTAATAAGAAGCTGACGTGAACCCTTCACGTCCATTTATATTCTGCTTTTAATCATGAGAGAGATCATGTTTAGTTCACTAAGCAGAATCATCATTTTCAAAACGCTGAAGGAGCACTTACGTGGTTTGGCTGTGGTTATTAAATAGAGTCTTTAATTTGCTTTTTGTGCTGTACCTCCATTTTTTGTTCAGTTCTATTCTAAATGGATGAAGCTGAAGCCCTGCTGTGCAGTTTCAGTCTTCTATCCCAGTGTGTTTCTTCACACAGTTAAGGAAATGGCTAACATTTATTTTCACTGCATGGCTATTTAATATAAAATGTCTGGTTTTAACAGGAAAAAGAAAATCTCTGTAATCTGGAAAAGAAATATTCCACACTTTCTGGAGGAAAGGGATTTCCTGTCAGTCCCAATAGTCTGAAAGAGGTAAAGAGTTTCTCTGCTTTTGACTTTACCGTAGCTAGCTTTTAATAATGCTTCATACAAAAGCACTTTAGTATTTAGTGAAGTCCTAGTCGTCAAGTCTTTACAAAGTAATTTCATACAGTTTTTTTAACTTATTCATAGAAGTCTAAATTCATTAGTAAGCAAAACCAGCTTCTCCTGACATTCTTCCAAATGTAACTGGTATCGCTTCAATCTCTTGCTGTGGAGAAATGATTGGGTTTTTGTGTGTGGAGTGTGCGTATATGTCTAATTTTCTCAAAATAGACAATTAAACCTCATTGAAGTGAAGAAGAATGAGATCTGGGAATAACTGTTCAAGTACAAATATAGTTTGATCTTATTTATGCACTGCAGATTTTATCATTGCCTCCCCTCCCTTATTCTAAGGCTCTTTGCTAAAACATGACAAATGTACATTTTGTTCTTTTTAAAAAGCATTGATTTGAAGACTTCAAGCTATTGTGGTTCTAAGATATGTATTGAGCTATCTATTTCACTTTTTTGAATAGTTAGGGTAAGCAGGAAATTTAGCAGTTAAAACATACTGACAGGCATGTATGGCTGCTTCATTAACTTCTGCGTAAGAGTTCTGACTGGACTTGCTGGATCTGCTTGTATGGAAGCCCTGAGCAAGGTCTGCCACGTCTAATGATGTAGGTGACACTCTGGGAAGTTGGACTCTTGAAGTCTAAAGCAACCACATATCCTTTCAGCACCTGAGAACTGGGATCTTGCTTATCTGATATCCAAGTTCCTGGTGTGCAGTTTCACATGCCCCTGGGATTGAACACCCTTCCTCACTTGCTTAGACTATCCATGTCCTAGGTTCTGACTTGGACATCTGAACTCCCACGAGGACATCTGGCAAGTCTAAGCTTCGTTTTTTTCCTTTTGAGATGGATCTGACCATTCTCTCACTAGAGAGTTGCTATCTGATTGGTATTTTTCACATACACATAATGGCTTGTTTACTCACATACTTCAAAATGCAACTACATTAAGTGAGGCTACACTCTTTTTAATTAAATGGATTATCCAGTAGTGTCATTCCCATCACTACAGAGAAGTCAGTTAAGACTTACTCCAAGGCAAACGAGGAGAAACAGCAAGGGTTATCTGTTTCATCCTCAGTGTTTCCATAGGCTCTGTCCTACAAAAGAAATGCCTTTGCCAGATGTTGTGTTTGTCTTGGTCCAGTTTAATTCTTCTCTGACTGTCCTGGCACCTTTAAAAATCAGGCACCAAATGGCAGACAGGCTTACAGAGACTGCTGGCACAGCAGTTCATTTCACCATAGGGTTGCTCATGCATCAGTCAAGTGTGTGGTCCAATATTTGCCAGCCCCCTTCACCAAAGCACACATTTGTAACCCTCTTCCATCCATTGTGAGCTGACTCACTGCCTGCACAGCAAGAGAGTAACACTGCCTCACATAAAGAGGCAGGATGCTTATCCCAGTACTTAAATAAGCGAGGAAAATCAATGCTATTTAAAAGTTCAGCATTGACAAAATTACTTGGATGACTAATCTGACTTGAAACCATTTATTTAATTGAATGTTATAGGGGCCCGAGCTAGCGCACAGCACAGTCATTTGTTCCTTACTTGGTTTTTTTATCCCCATGGTGAATCCTCACTGGCGTTGTGAATCAGAACTGAATGTTTTTCATATAATGGTGAAAGTGTTTATATCTTTAAAATGACACAATATTGCATTATAGAATTGCTGAGTTTTGGTTACTGATAAACTGCCACTACATGATGGTTAAGCAAGTTTTATGTTAATTCATACTGGACTCTATTTTACTGTAGTGTTGTCACATGTTTTGAGAGATAAACTTTAGTATCTTAGCCAGTTTCCTCAATTAATGTGTCATCAAATAATATGAGAGTTAAGATTTGCCTCCCATTTGTAGAGTGCTTTGTTCACTCTGTATGTATGATAAGTAATTTTCCAGAATTGTCTTATCTTCTTGAAATAACTGATATCAGACATTGAAAATTATGCTAATAGATAGTAATGTTGGTATTTCTTTTCAAATTGTCTTCTATGATCATTGCTAAATTTAGGCATTTCTAAAAAGAAGAAACACTATAGCAGTCTGTGGCTTCTCTTACGGAATTGCTGAAGTATACACACTGGTATGTCACCATGTTGGTGCAGTGATAGAAACCTAGCCCTTGCCACACACTGTCAGTATGAAAGCAGCTTAACATCTTGATTTAAAAATAAACATATTTCTAGCTCATCTTTATGACATTGCTTCAACAGTGATTTATTCTTCCTTTTGCATAGCCTTGTTTTCTATGGATTATGACATTTGACTTTGTACAAGCCTGGTAACCTATGCACAGTGGATTAGAATCCATATTTTACTTTTTAAAAAACATCTGTGCAGTTAACACCGAAATACATGCAATAACTATATTTTGCCATTATATCTTAAATCTGCTTGCATAAATCTTCTTTGAGGCAGAAGCACACTGATGTACCTGCCATCCCTCAGTCCATCAACTTCTGTATGACTGCTTAATAAAAAAAAAAGAAGCAAATTGTAATGGCTGCAGGGCTAACACTAACAGCATCTTAGCTGGGTCTTCTGGTAACATACAAAAGTTAGAAGTGTCTTCCAGATGATGCAAATGGGAGATTTGTTAGTGTAATTTATGGGAATGGCTTGTCCTTATAGAAGTTCTTCCCAGTTCCTGTTAGTCGTTTGATTTACTCAAATTAGCTTAATAGTTAGGCAAGAAACAAATCAGGTTATTTTATTTAATCGGAGACAAAAAAAAAATTAAGATGTAAAGATAAGATTTGTTCTTCCTTTTCACCCAATCTGCTTTCCTGAGAAAGAGCTGCATAATTTCTAAAGGGTATTTGCATTTTAGTAAAATTTTTTGGACACTTAATGTACATTTCCATTGTGATTACACAAATGTTTTTGGAATTAAATTAAGAACAGTTTTCAGAATCCAAATATTTAACATTTGAAAATCTTGATGCTAATTTTATTTTATTTTTGATTAAGTTTTTAAATTATAACAAGTATTTGGCTGAATCACTCTAAACTAACTTTCATTGTACTGGATACATTAATACTCTTGCACGTCTTTTGGCTTTTGCTCCTTTTAACTTCTGCATTCCTCCTTTTAGGGCTATATCAGTGTAAGTGAAATTAGTGAACTGTATGGCAATTCCACGAATATATCCCCTTCCACTCAGACCCCCTCAGATGTTGAAGCAGTTGCCACTGAGCCTTCCACGGCTGTGCTGACGAGCCAGCCACAAAATAAAGAGGTTTGTTTGAGAGACATTTCCCTTTGTTTGCATTGTTCTTTGATGGCTGCCTTTTTATTTTCTTCGGGGTTTTTTTGGTAATTCAACATATAACAAACTGACCCTAAAGCAAACTGCCCTCTGCCAGTTACCAAGTCAGATAACAGATTCAATAGTAAAGCTGAAGAGCTGCTCCAGCTGTAAAGTGTCTTCAAAAAGATAGATGGGACTCAAAAGGCCAAAAAACCTGAATTCTTATGACTGAAGCAGCACTAAGTGACAATCTTTGCCTGCCAGACACTATAATGTAATGCACCTTTGGGAAACAGTCTGTGGACAAGTTTATGACAACTTGATTAGTGGGGTTCAGGTGTTCATTTTGTATCTTTTGTAGTTTCTTTTTTCCCCCCCTGCAAGGTGGTAGAAGTATATCTTGAATAGTTGTGGGAGATGAATAGCTTCTACCTATCTTAGCTATTCCACAGAGTCTGTCCAGTCTGTCTTCTAGCTTACTTTCTTTTCCTCATTCTTTTGAATATTTTTGCCTTTGTAATGACTAGAGCAAATTTTGAATAAATCCCCTTTTATAGGAACAGAATAACTTTATAATTGTAAAGCCACGCACCTTTGCATTGCAATAAGGCTGACACTGGTTTAGAATTTGGTATTTGTGTGCTGCTTCTGGTAGCTCAATATGCCTTGAGAGTTGCAATAGAGCACACCTTTCCTGCTAAACACTCCAACAAACACAGTGCTAAAACTGCAGCTTGTATGTGCTGTATCTTTTGAGAAATTCCAAAAAGAAAACACTGTGTGTAATTTCTCTTTTTTCTATAAAGCTAAGATCACCTCTCTGTTCTGGATTTGTGTTTCCTCACTCTCTTTCTCCTCGCTCTATTGCTCAACTTCCATCAGTCCATTGGCCTGAGGTCATGGCTACTCATGTAGATCCTATTCCTTTATCTGATACACCTCCACCTCTGCCAGCTAAGAAACACCGCAGGCAACAACAGGTAACAGATTCAAAGCTGGTTACTTGGGATTATTGTGTTTTGTTTGCTTTTGTTATGGTGGCCACGAAGTTGATATATGTGTGAGGACTTTAGAGTGATAGACTGTAAGGTGACCGTGTTTGCAGAGCGTTGCACTTAAAGACGCTGCTCATTTAAAAATCAACACGATGTATTATAGAATGCTACTGAACAAAAATTCACCTTATATTAGTAATACAGAGGCAAATATTAATATTCAGGAGCCATTGTAACTGTCAGAGGACTTGCAGCAATAATGTATGTGTGAACTTCTAAATTAATTTTTCATATACATTTGAACAATACCTTTCAAAACCTGTGTTGGTTTTAAGCTACCAATTCACTAGAATAACTTTTAGGGGAAAGTTTTCCTTTGTAATTGGGTTCCACTTGTACACTAGACTTGAATTTTTAACACCAAAGAAAAGGTACAGGGACATGTACATAAAATGTGCACATGAATTTAATGCATTTTTTTAATCAGTATGACTTTAATGTGATGGAAAGCACTGTGAAGCAGGAGGTGCTCTGTATGTTAGATTTTGTTCTTTCCAGACTATCATCTTCAGTATTTTCCATATAGAGTATAACTGAGCAAGTGCATCAATTCATTTTGTCAAAACTGTAACAAATTCCCCGTGAAGCATTTCAGAAATCTGGAGGAGCGCAAGAAGCAGCACAGGGAGTGCACGTACCTGAGCGATACTTTACCCCGCAAGAAAACGGCCCCGTCGGTGTCTCCCCACTTCAGCAGTGCTACGCTGGGACGCAGCATCGCAAACAAAGTACGTGGCTGCTCCTATTTACAGCCTTCCAGCCTCTGCAGGAAATCCTGTGTCGTGTTAGAGGGAAGGCTGGGTAGCACCCTAAGCATTATGTAACCCTCCAAATTCACATATCAAGCTGACTTTGAAAGGACTTCAGGTTTATTCACAAATGGGAATGTATGTGAAACCTTCTGTACTTCCAGCAATTCTTCTGACCTCTGGAAATGCCGTGCTGTAGTACATTAATCATAAATGCACGATTTCTGTCTCAAGGATTGTATTTTCAAGCTGTTTTAAATTGATTCTAGAGACACAACTTGTTGTTTTCCTTCCTACTGAAGGCCTCTAAATGGTAAAGATAAAGTTAGGTATAAATTGAAAATACTCTTTATTTGTGACATGGTAAATCAACAAACAGCAGGAAGGTGGAGGTACTACTTGGAAAACATTTTGGCCTAATAGAGACGGTACACAATGGAAGTATCCATGGCTGATTGATATGACATGACATTAATGTCCATGACAAAGCACATTATTTTGCCATTGCTGATAAAAAAAGTCTTGAAATACAGTTTTAAGCATGTATTTACAAAATTTCCTGCAGGGACATTTACCATTAGGACAGAGCAACAGCTGTGGCAGCGTACTTCCTCACTGCTTGGCAACCATGACCAAAGAGTCAGAGTCGAGAAGGATGCACAAAGGTAAGACCTTTTCATTGTTTCATTTCTGTTTAAAATCAGTGTTCAGTTCTTCAGAAATAAGCCTGAAACAGGCCTGTAAGATAAAAGTTTACTTCTTGGTGACAAAAGCAACCTCTAAATGTAATTGAGTTTTTTGATATTGGCAAAGTAAGATGTCAATATTATGATGTAGGTGCATGTGTAGTTTTGAAGGACATAGTCACCAAATATAATCCAGTAAACAAGAAAAGTATATTGAAAGTACACATTGTGTTAACTGGGTAATTTCTGTGAGTGATTTTGAAGCAATATATTACGTGTTCTTTCTTTCTTATTATTGCCTTTTTTTTATGTCGTGATCTTAAAAATCATTTTTCACAGGTATGTGTTTTACCCAGAGATAAATTCCCCAGAGAGAGATAACTTTAAGAAGCTGTGACTGTGGTATTATAAGTGGTCTTAAAAATTTGGTGGTATTATAAGTGGTCTTAAATATTTGGGCTACAAAACAGGAAGAGAGAGAGCTGTTCTGTTGTGGATAGATTGTTGTGTTTTTTAATAGGGACACAGCAATTCTGGATCCAAAAGCAAGCTACACCTCTGAAACATGATCTTGTAGGCTATGGGATTCTGTGTCTGTTGACTTGAGCCAATACACTTTATTTTCTGCTTTAATGACATGTATTATTCATAAGTGTCCCATCTTCAAAAGGAGGCACTCCTCAGTGCCATGTCAGTTTATTTTCTTCCAAGCATCTGCATCCCCATTATCAATATCAGTGCAAGAGGTCCTTGTGTAGAACTGCACTAACTGAGCCTGAGCTGAGCTAGATCCACCCCCTTGTTATAAGACTTGTCAGAGCTTGCGGCTGTTAAAGGTCAAAGCAATGACTGAGGTCAGTCATATGCACCAAGATGACTCAATGCAGGGATGGAACAAGCAAGCTGAGGAAGGATCGTGACTTCCTACAGCCCCTTTATAGAGCTGATCCAGTTGTGATTTGTTGGTTTTGAGCTGTAGTTATGCAGCAAGCCTTACACAAACCTGCAGTGTTGTGGCTAACTTATCTTTACGTATTTCAGGTACAATACAAAAGGAGCTTCATGCTCAGCTTGGAAAGCGTCTTCGATGTAATGCGTGCGCAAAGGCGGAATAGCTTGCAATTATGTTCAGACTCATGATGTTATTTCAGTCTGAAAATCAATAGGGATGTTTTGGCTAAACTTTTACAAGAGCTCAAGTATTTAAAATTGGAAATATTTCTGTAAAATGGTTGCAAGTAGTGTTAGTGTGTGATCTAAAACACAACTTTAAAGTGTTACCAAACCTAACACAGGCAAGGGTTTTAAAAATAAATCACTTTTAATGTTTAATTTTTTGTTACGATGAAATTAAGACAATCTAAGAGTAAGGTCAGATTTCTTGTCTCAAGAGTGAGAATGAGAGAAACCTCACGAATCAAAATCCAATTATGGCGTGACGAAGAGAGGCAGGAGAGAATGAGAGAGATGTATTCACTGGGGCAGTTGGTGTAGCACTTTTCATATGCCATTGAGGAATCATGTGCTGTACTGCTCATCATACTATCTGGCTGTTATTTTTTGAAAGATCAACAGTTTGAATGGAAATAGAAAATTATGAAGAGAGCCTTAAGGGATTAATTTGTACTGGGAAAGAGGACAGTTCTAGATGTCCTTTTCTGAAACATCAGCTTTGCCAAAGGGAAACAATGCTGCTGACAGGTGCTTTATTTGAACTGTCACAGGATTTTCAAAGAGTCGTTAACAGGAAGGAAATAGGAACACAAGGATTGTTTGTGGCCTCTCTTAGTAGTTACTAAAGGGTTTATTCCCTTTCTGTTCAACCTCAAGCTCCTTGAATTTATTGCTGTTGGAGGAACTTGAAGAGTATAACTGCTTTTGCCAACAAGTTGCATGTTTCTAGGTTGGGAAAAGCTCCTTTGTCTGGGTAACACACCACAAAAGTGTTTGCAGGGCTCTTTCTGCACTGCAGTGCAGAACTCAGCAAGGACAGGAATATCCAAGTCAGGTGGCTGGAGTCAGATCCCAGAGCATTTCTATCCAGCTATACAGAAGGGCTAGAAAAACAGTCTTCAAGCACCTTTCATTCAGCCTCACAGGTAAAGGCTTAATAAATGTCATGGTTTGAGCAGGGAAGGGACTGAGTTTAACTTGGTGGGATTTCTGGTTTCCCCTCACACTTCATACTCAGCACGTGGAAGGAAAACAAACTTTCTTCAAAGTCAAAAGTAAAGAAAGTGCATTTCTGTGGAACAGTGAGATTTGGTTCATGTTTTGAACATGATGTACTGCTTCACCACACCACACAAGACCACTGAAATGGAATATCATTGTCCATTAAAATTCTGAAATCTTACTTCCACTAAAATCAATGGGACTTGAGATTGAGTAACTAAGATTAATTTCAGCAGACATCTTTAAATACATGTTTGAAAACCAAGCCAAATGTCATATCAGTGAACATCCTTGGAGAAGTTTTTTTTATTCTATCACTCAATGATAAATGTTTATATTATAATAAATACAGTTTATTTATTGTAAAAACATACTTGGGGTAGGTCAGGTTTGCCTTTTCAGACTAAGTGAATATTTTTTAGAAGATTTACTAACAAATGAATGGAACTCTGTAAATGTATAGAGTCTGATTATACTGATAAATATGAGCTCTCTAATCTTCCTGCTCCAAAATTTAGTTGTTCACCTAAAAAAGGTGATGAATAGATAAAAAGTATTCTCTACCTGTCATGTGTAGTGAGTCAGCCTTTGCTTTTCCTGCATTTCTTTCCCCACTTGACAGGTTTTTCACTCCATCAGTTTTCTGTGGTCAAGGTGATCTGTTGCAAAATGACATAGGTGTCTTGGCTTCCTGATACCTTGGGCATAGAGCTGCACCCAGTGCGCTGGAACTGGGCTCAGTGACGAGCCAGGGTCTCACATGATAATTGCCATTTCATCTACTCAGTCTGGAGCCCTGGCTATCAAGCAGTGACCCACAAACTGCTGTCCAAAGAGGATGATGTGCTCCAGATGTGCTGTTAGTAGCTTCCTGTGCTCCTTCAGGCTTGATAGCATTGAGCAAAGTTCTAGACCAGATGTTCTGGTGTGTGCATATAGATCTGAAAACAAGTATATTCAACACTGGCTGGAGGCAGTAGCAGCTCAGCTGGTTTAAAGATATTATCTGAGTGTTACCACCTAACCAGTCATGGTCTGAAATGAGCTTTCTTTAATATGCTTTTTCCAGTTTTTCTTATTTCAGTCCAAGAAGGTAAATGTAAAAGTCCGAGCTGAAAAAAAGCAAAGTTAAAAGTGAAATCAGGAAATCAGGAACAGCCACTTGGGTTTGAATATGGATCTCAATCTCATTTTCTTTATGCAGGAACAAGTAATATCTATGAATAAATTTTAGGCTGGATGCAGTAGTAAATATTTTCATAGATTTTTAAGTACTAAACAGTCTGTATTCCAGGATTATCAAGCGGTGTTCAGTCAGTCATGTGAGTTCAAGAATTGTTACTGAAAGAAACAGTCACTGTCAGTAATCATAGCCTGAGTTAAGAGCAACTTAAATGTTTTAGAGGACACATATTTGTTTTAAATCATTAGTGGAAGAAGTATTTCATAGCAGCCATTCATGAGGTATTTTTGAAGGACTGTATTTATAAATTCACCTGCTGTGTACATGCCTTTGTAACCAAACCATATGCAAAAACAGAATGAAGAAGCTGCTATTTGGTACAATCGCGAGACCTCACCCTGCGCAGGTGGAGGCTTGGAGCTCCCAGGGAGTGCTGGGTGCCGGAAGCTTGCACAAGGACAGGAGCAAGGAGGGTTAGCCAATGCAGTCCCACTGACTGCAGAATGGACTCCTGAAGGACAGAAGGAATGGTTAGCTGAGAATTAAGGTATAAGACAAGACACAGCACTGGGAACAAAGCTGTTGGGATAGAGAAGTTAGGTACCAGCAACTTAATTGTGTCCTTTCTAATCTCTGTATTAAAAAAACCAGTATACTGCAAGCAAGGGATATTTGTTCAAGCAATTTAGAAACTTTTCAAAGCAGTCTGCCTTTTTTGTTTGTTTTTCACTCTTTTTCTTGTCAAACTCAGGAAAAACCAGAAAAGGTATGAAAATGTCGCTTTTCCCTGGCTGTATCTCTCATGCAATGTTTTTCCAAAAGTACCAGTTGCATCGGCACTGTCAAGTAGTTCCCACACTCTCAAAAAACTTTTAAATAATTGTTAAATAATGATAGCACTTCAAAAATACTTTTTTTCCTGCTGTCAAATAACCTGTCACAACAAAACTTCTGACTTATGCTAATATCTACAGAGCCGTGGCTTTGTACAGGCCTAAATTTTTGCTTCTTTGCTCATAGCCACATAAGTAGAGCAGAAAATCTAGAAATCTTTGCAGATCTGTGGGTGACAATGACAAGGTAGACAGACTTGGACTTCTTACTTTGGCATGTTTCCACACAACAAATGTATCTTGACATGTTAATGTCAATCTTTAAAAAGAAAAAAAAAAAAAGAGAAAGAAGAAAGAATAGGAATAAAAGAAAAATAAAAGAAAAATGTAATGGGATCATTTTCATAAAATACTAGTGGGTTTTTTATATACTTGACAGTGCCACTTTTAATAACAGCTTTCACCTTTAGTTCTACCCTCACCATCATTTTGTGGTGGTATACCTGTTTTTTGTGATTCTGCAGTAACTCTTTTGGAATTTTTTCTTTGATGACATGGCTTTATGGATATTTGCAATATTTTTCTCAACAGTATGGCTGTTAACATTGTTAAGTTTACGGGTTTGCTGCAGAGCAGTGGAGCTCTGTAGTAAAACCAATGCAACAACAAACATTTTAGCTCCTGTATCAGCTTAGACTTGACTGATACAAATCTTGGCTTGTAGGAAAATTTTAGTTAAGTGCTGGATCTTACAAGGAGTATAATATTTTAAGTGCATGTTGTGTGAATAGGCACCTGAGCAGTTAAAAATTCCTTAAACAGCAGATGGTGCCTGCCCAGTGTGTAGGTGTGGCTGTAAAGGAGGCAGGTTGGTTGTGAAGCCTGGTACACAGCTAATCCTGAGCTTTGAGCTGCCTGTTGCTTACAGCATGAAGATAAGAGGAGAACACTGAATTATGCTTTGTTTCTGTGAATGCATCTCATTTTGCAACCTAACAAATGTTGATTTCTTGCAGTGTTTAGTTGTATTTGCATGATTGCATAAATTTAACAGATAAATGTTTTCATCAAAAATGGGTTCTTTATCATAAGGGATAGAGCATTTGTAGCTGCAATGCTGCTCCATGCCTTTTAGATGGGCTTATTTTTCAGTGAAATATAAAATACAGAATTAAGATTTCTGAGTAGGCAAGGATTTGTAGAGGGCTCAACAGAAAAACATGCATTCAAATAAAGTTCTTTCAGTAATTAATTTTTTCTCTCTTTCCGTAATGAATCATTGATTACCATTTCACAGGAGCAATTAATCATTCCAAAGGTTCAAGTATGAAAGGTAATTGCGTATCTGCAATAACAGAAGCATTTGCCAAAATAAGGGGAAAAAAGCAAACCGCCCATGTGAATCAGTAACACCTGTGTTGTGTGATGCTATTATTTATGACTGCTGAGGCGTCTTTGTGTCCCTTTTGTCTCTTTTACTAATTAATGCAATTGAACTTTTCTTGAAATTTAGTGTTCTTTTAAATGGTGAGTCCTATTAGTTCCTTAGAAACCAGCTTTAACTATCTCCAAGAAAGTTTTGCATGGTACAGAGGGAAGTGAGGAGGAAACTACCTTGGAAATGCTTGTAGGGCACAGTTTCTTTAATGATATGCTTTAATTATTTAGCTGCAGACACACTTTTCGGATAACTGCAGTTGTTGGCTCTCTGAACTGGGACTCTCCCAGCTCTGGCATGGCAAAACGTACCGGAGAGTAACCTTGTATGTACAGATAGGGAATGAGAATAAAGCAGAAAAATATTTGCACTTTAAGCATGTTTTCCTAACATCAGTGTCTTAACAGTGTCTAGTAAAAACTTTTATGTGGACCTTGCTGTGTTTGTACATTTGTCTGCATTTTTCCTGTGTCTGTTTATCTTAAGTATGTGGCATGTTAGTGGCTGCCTTCCTGTAAGATTGTGAGGTTTTCATGTAGTCTGTCAGTCCTTCCTAATCTCCAGCTCTGCCAGCAGCTCAGAATTTGGGTCAGGAATGTGCAGAGAATATTATAAACCTGATTGAGTATCAGAACTGTGAGAAAGTCTCACTTCTTGCATTCATTGAAGGAAAAGATGAGCAGTGCAGTTTGTAAGCACATAGACTGAACAACCCTTAAAAGAGCTCTGTAAAATACTTCAGCAGTCAGAATGACAACTGTCATTACACTCTCCTCTTCATCAGGCAAGCTCAACAACCTCTAAGTCTGCACTACTTTCAAAGTGCAATGGAGGCATGAGATAAAAATAATTGTGAAAAGACATTTTCAAAGGGCACAAAGCCAAACAAAGTTCCCTGTGTTCAAGAAGGATGACTTTCCAGAAAAAATGGTTTTGTGGAAAAATAACAGCAGAACCTTTGCGGGAACCTTATTTTTCTTCAAAATCATTGAGCTATAAAGATCTGCTTCAATCCTATAGGGTGAACTGAAGTTTCCAAACTCCAGTAAAGTACTTCTACACTAGTAACCATGATTCTATAACAACCAGCTGGTATTATTTCAGCTGAAACTAAGAGTCCAATTGCAGTTACCAGACGGCAGAGTTTCCCAAACAGACAAAAAAAATCCATATTCAGTAAAGTCAACCAGACAAGTACTCACAAATACTGAATATCAGGACTTTTTTCTTTTTTTCTCTAATTAGTCAGTGTCATTTCTTCTAAATCCCTGAATTTAACTGCACTACTTTCAAGATTAGGCCTAATTTTAATTTTAAAATATAGATTTCATTTGTTCAAATTAGATTTTCATAATACACATACAAGAACATATATTGAAAAGTCAGCTGTACTAATATGCATATATTTGAATACATCAGATAAAACAGGAATTTAAAGCTTTTATTTCAGTGTAACTAACTTGTAAAATTAACTGTAACATTGTAGTACCTTGCTCACAGTGCAGTAAAGACTGAGGTGATGTTCAAAATGCTTGTGAAGCTGACAAGTTATGCTCCTGTCACATAATTTTTATGTAAAATCAGTTTCCTCTGTACTTTATAGGGTATAACCATCAGCGCATGTGTGAAAACCAAAGGCAGAAGTCTCCAGAATTCTACAGCAGAACAGCATCGGAATCCAACGTGTATTTGAACAGTTTCCATTACCCAGATCGTAGTTACAAGGACCATGCCTTTGATACGTTAAGCTTAGATAGTTCCGACAGTATGGAGACAAGCATATCAGCGTGCTCACCAGATAACGTTTCCAGGTAAATCTTCTTTCCTTCTCATCCTGCAATGGTCATAGGGGCATAATGAAAAAAGAGAATATGTACATGTTGACTCTGTGATAGTGTGAATGCTGCTGATTGGTTAAGAAAATGTAAGATCATTCAACAGGCATCATATTTGTGTAGCTTATCATAATCAGGTTTAACTACATCTCACCTGTTTATTGAAAGATGGAAAATAAAAATATATAAAAGTTAAGTGATAATGCTGAAGTCTACAGAACAGTCAGTGCTTCCTCTCCTGGTCACTACAGGGAAGGAATTTCCCCTGATAAGAAATTTCTCAAGGACATCTGCCATTGATGACATACACTTGTTCTACAAGTCCACCGTGTTAACCATCTAGATGCTTAAGCTGAAACACTTAGGCTTCCTCCAACAGTCTTTTTGCCCTTTCCTCTCCCTTTTCTGAGTCAGTAAAAATGAAGAGATGACACTGAAAGGCTTGCTTTTCTCATCCTCAGAGGCTGTCAGCTCAGACACCATTTCTCAGATGAAACGAATTTCCATGATCTGCGTTAAAAGTCCAGATGAGTCTCAAAATTGTGTGCAAACAATTTTCTCGTGACAGTCTGTTTTTTATTTCTGACACTATGGTAGTACTTTCATTCCTGCTCACAGTCCAGCCCCAGCAGTTTCAGAAGCATAAACAGAGGCTGATAATTAAGTACAGCTTTGTTGCAGCACTATGAGTCCCTTGTGAACACAAGGCCAGCTTTTTTGGCTAGCATGTTGTGTTTTACTTAGCATCTGTTTGCTGTGGCAGGGAAGCCTCCTGATTTCCCCTTTTAGTCATTATCACTGTTAAAGGTTTCAGAAAATACCAGTGGCAGTCATTCTGCTGGCTGGTTTGTTTGGGCTTTTTTGCACTGGTTGGTTTTGGTTTTTTTAAAGGAAAAACACTAGGACTGGGGTTTTGAGGATTTCTGTTTTAAAGGGGTAGTCAGCAAGTTTCTGATAGCTGGAGACAGGCTGGGAACTAACTCTGCGCATTGATCTAACATGCCAATGATGTGAAACCTTTCTCTCTCTCTGACTTCCTGCTCTGACCATTTTGAAGGAGGATGGTGTGTGTCTGAGCTACCTCAGGCCATCTTCTAAGTCCAGTCTCCAGCCCAGGACTGGGAAGCCCCAACAGCTGTTGAATTTCACTGGTGCTGTTTGCTCTTGCGCTTCCTGCTGACTCTTGCAGCCAATGCCAGAAGGAAAATGAAAGCAACACAAACAAATAGCCCAAATCAATACAAAAACCAGAAAAGGACCCTTTACAACAGATCTTTCTGTTTCTCACAAAGCAAACTTTGGTGAAAGAAGAAAAGAGTGTGAGCTGATTTTGTTGATAAAATCTGGAAGACAGGCAGTTATTTTTCCTCGACAAAATTTCCCTTAAGCAAAATTAATTCATGCTGTTTTAGACGGTGTTGGAGAATATTTTCTAGCCATATCAGACTTTAGAGGAAAACAATTTATGATGCTTTGTTCTGAGCGATTTAAAATGTCTAAGTTATATTCTGCCATGTTTAAGGTGAGAGAAATACTTTTTTTCTAGAAATGCATTAAATTTGTGGGTGCTTAAAGTACAGAAGAAACAGAACCGCTGTAGTCATTCATCAACTCACCAAACATACCTCTTTTTTTGTTAGTGGCTACTGCACTGAATTGGATCAGAACAGTATCAACTCCATTCTTAAAATATGTTGGACTGCAAATTATTTCTTTAAATACCAACTATTCTTTTAAATAAGAAATCATGGGGTTTTTTGCAGTGCTAGCACTTCAAACGTTGCAAGAATAGAGGAGATGGAGAGACTTCTCAAACAAGCGCATGCTGAAAAGACTCGGCTTCTTGAGACCAGGGTAAGATTATTTTGAGTAACTAAGAGTAGGCACGTTAGTTTGGATAATGTTCTCCTAAATGCAACACAGAACCCTACCCAGCTCATACCTAATATATTGACACTTAAAAATTACCTCTTCCACCTTGGCTTCACCTCACACTACAACCTTGAGCCCATATGCAATATCTGCTATATCAAAGGACGAATTGATGGCAAAATCCCATCAGAAATTTGGTCAGCATTAGTCTGACATCTGCTGAGGGAGCTGCTGAAGAAGAACCTTCATTTCTATTTGCAATTCTTATTCTGAATTTCAGTCCACAGTGCTGGACATATATTTCTGCCTATTTAAGGGACAAAAAGTTATTTAGCCCTAGCTTAGAAATGACACTGCCACCTATAGTTTCACATATAATTGAAGTTCTGTGTGTGCTGTGGTATTTAGGAACGGGAGATGGAAGCTAAGAAACGAGCTCTGGAAGAAGAAAAACGCCGCAGAGAGCAACTGGAGAAAAGATTGGAGGAAGAAACGAGCCAGAGGCAAAAATTAATTGAAAAGGAAGTCAAAATACGTGAGAAACAAAGAGCACAGGTCAGATATGTGGATGTGAAATGGTTTTGAAGTGCAAGGCTTCCCCTTCATACACAGAAAGGACTTAAGTGTATTTCTGCCAATGGTAAACAGAACTGCTTTCAGCTGAACAGATGGATTTAGTATTTCTGAGGTGCAATTGTTTTGCTAAAAGTATGTTTGGGCTCTTGGAGCCAAGTATTCATTTCAAGTTAGGTAACAGCATAGGTATCTATTTAGCATTTTATATATATAGCATCAGTATTAACCCTATAAAGTTTACTGAATACAGGCAGAGCAGAATTTTTTGGCCAGAACAATAGAAATTTGTGAGTGTATTAATTTTATAAAGCATTGGCGTGGAGTTGGTGGGGCTTGTTTTGTTTTGTTTTGTTTTTTCTTTTAAGACATAAAATACCTTGAAATGTGAATTATTACTTCCAAACATTTGACCAAAAAGAAAAAGACAGATAAGGAAGGTCTTTCAGCTCCCCATCTACAATAGAGAGTAAATATTTTTTTTCCTAAAGTTAATGGGACTACACAACATGAGAAATGTTACTTAATTTAAAAAGTGTAACCTCCTACATATTTTTGCTTCTTCTCAGGCTTAGAAGTACCTTGAGTTTCCACTAGGCTTAGGGTCTTACCTATTTGTTTATTCCTCCAAAACCAATAATATCTATAAGGTACAGCAAATAGACTGGGCAGTCATTGCTACTATACCAGAGCAAGAAAATGTCTCCATCTTAATAGAAGTATTTGAGTTCATATCATATTGGAATATCTTTCTGGTTTTATCTGTGCTACCTTTGCTGATGTTTAACCAGCTGTTTCTAGTTAAATACATTAATTCCTTTGTTTTTATATAAAATGTAATTTTGAATGCTAAATTTACTTGCTTGCCTTCTTTTTTCCTAAGAAATTTTGTTGGCAACTCAAGTATGGCGTAAACAATGATGCAATGCTGATATCTTTATCCCAAATTAGAGCATGCATTTGTTGTAATAGAATGTAATTAGCAGTCAGTTACTGCTAATTGGCAGACTTGGCAGAGAGGCTGAAGACTAAATTGGCAGGAAGACAAAAACATATCTGTCAAAAATGGCTGCTTTTTTTTTCTTTCCTTCGTACAGTGAGACCAATTTTTTTCCCCCAGCACTTTTTGACACTTAGAAATGTAAACGCAAGGAAGAAACTCCACCTTTGCACTTGCCAGAACTGGTGCCAGCTTGTATCATACAGTATTACATAATTTTAGAAGGGTGCTAAGAGTCCTTGTGGGCAACACAGCTCCTGTTGCACCAAGAGGCTCTTAAGAATGCAATAAGGGAAAGTCCCTTTGATTTGACACTCACAGTGGGATTTAAAAGGCTAACTTTAGGAATGGACCAGGGGCAGATTAGTTTCTCCAGGTCAGTGACTTCTCTGGAGTCCAGAGGGAGAGAGAGAGGGAGATGCTCCTTTCTCAGATCTTGAAAGCACCTAAAATCAGCTTCTGTTCCAAAGCAGCCTCTCTCTGCCTCAACTGCAGCAGGAGCCTTCTCAGGGAGACCTGTCTTCTGTGTTTAACATGAGGGGGTAGTGATTGTGCATAGACCCTCCAGGCACAGAAAACAAGAATATTCCCTCAGTTGGCAGAGGTTCCAAATCACTATCTCCTCCTTCTCGTTCTTCCAACTGACACTATCCAGGCCTGATGCAGAGTCTTGAACTGCAGTCAAGAATGAGGCACTGTCTCCTGCACTGCTTTGCTGTCTCTTGCAGAAGGATGCACTTCAGCTCTCTGTACCATACTGTGAACTAGATATCACAGTTAATTTGTTCAGCAGAAAATAATTCTGTTTTGTTCACTGCAATCTCTGTGAAACTAACTGGTGATTACAGTTCACTCCCATTATTAACGTTTCCTGCAATAGCATGTTCTTACTTATTTATATATTATACTCTGCTTGAAAATGCCTGTAGCAGTAGAACTAAAATTAAAGAGTGACATGTGTGCAGTGAGTATTTGATCCAGAGAAATAAAGGGTTTGCTTAACATCCTACATATGAAGTTGCTGGACTTCATCTAAGGTAGCAAGACACCCTTACATCTAATTAATGTCTTAATTCTAAGGCAGCTTTTCTGTGCTGTGGCCCCTGTTTTACCAGCTTATCAGCTGTTGTTTTCAAGAAACTTCTGTGGTCTATCTGGCTTTTACAAAGTTAGCCAACACTGCAAAGTTAGAAGTTTAAAGAATTTTTCAAGAAAATTAGAGCTGCAGTAAAAGCTCCTTATTTTTCTTACCTTTATTCTTAGACTCTATGAGCAGTTTTCAGTTATATCCTCACAGCAGAAAGAGTAGGAGATGACAAGGCTTCTCTTAAAAAGAATATGATTTTCTTTTCTTTCCTGTAGGCCCGTCCCTTGACTCGCTATTTGCCCGTTAGAAAAGAAGACTTTGACCTACGAAGTCACATTGAAACAGCTGGGCACAACATAGAGACCTGTTACCACATTTCTCTCACAGAGAAGACCTGCCGAGGCTTTCTGATTAAAATGGGAGGAAAAATTAAAACGTGGAAAAAACGGTGGTTTGTTTTTGACAGAAACAAGAGAACTTTTACTTATTATGCAGGTAGGTTGCAGGATTGCCACTAGGGTTCATCTGTTCTTCCATTTTCCTATCAAACTCAGCTGAGTTACGAACAAGTAGGGAGTCCAGATAGAACTCGGGTTTCCATTTCATCCATTCACTTAGAGGTCATGTGAACCCTTCCCTATAGAGTTCAATCCTCATGCCAGGTAAGGCAGAATTGAGCATACAAAACAAAGAAAGAGATGCAGATGGGCACCAGAAAAAATGGAAGATGATCAGGTTACAAGTACACAGAATAATGAGTGCACATATTTTATTTTTAAATATTATACACTTCCCCAATGACTGAATTTCTTGTACCCTTCATACAAGAATATAATTCATTATACTCACATTAAAATTAAACTGAATGCCTCTGCAGTCCTGCTGCTTAATGTGAAAAAAAGACTTTCAGGAAATTAAACACACTGGGACTTTTTGAGTTTGCCTTATTTTGAAAGTGTAAGGAATTTCAGATGAAGAATATGCAATACTCCAAAGAGATTTCTATACACTAAATTGTTTTATACAATATCCAGAGCCATTATAAGCATTACCTTATGTTGTTATCTTCGGGTAAACCCAGAAATGGGGAATTTAAGAACATACGTATTTCTCCAAATGCTGTGCAAATATACATGTGGTTTGACTTTGAAGTTTCAGAGGAAGCCACAAAAATAACATTGTGCTCTGAATATTTATTGTTCAGAGAGTCCAAAAAGAGGTATATGTAGGATGGTCATTGCTAAGAAGTGGAAGAAAACACCGAGTACAGAAACCACCCAAACAGTTTCATTTACTTTAATGACATTACTGCTTTCCAGCAACTCATAAGGAACTTAAAATTGATGGTAGGGTTATGCATTGCTGTATATCTTTTTTAAAACATGTACTTGAATTCATTACATTCATTCATTCATTACATACCCACTGAGTATTTCTTACTAGTTTGCAGTAATACGATGAAGAATGTGACAAACATTTTTTATTTTGTTCTTAACATCTGGTTTATTGGTTAGGAAGGCCTGTAACACACAGTAGTGTTCTCATCTGGTACTGATCTTTTTTTGTCTTTTTTTAGTAGCTATGTTAACATTTAGCTTCACTTTTGAGTGCAGTACAGTTGCCATAATGTAATTTCAACTACAAAAGAAAACTTTTGCTAATGTCTCAAGGACTCCAGCCAACAAACATAGTTTTATGAGAAGTCTGTACCAGCTGCACTAAAATGTTGCTGCTTGTATGAGTGAGGATCCATCTAGATCTTTAGATACATAGTAGAGTTCCAAAATAAATATTGGTGCTGTAAATTCAGAGTAATTGAACTCTAAGTGAATGTACTGCTTTAGTACATTTAGATATTGCTTTAGTTCTGCCAGTGCCCTGAACAAAGAACTTACCCTGAAGTCTGAAAGTTTAGTGTGGTGACTGAAGCATCTGCACTTTCTGAACTGAAGCATTCAGGGAACTCTACCAAGACTCTGGCAATGGGAGCTTGTGGGTACCTGAAATAGTCTTGTAACCAAGGCCCCAAGTGGGGGCCCTGCTTACTTGTACTACACAGAGAGTACGCTTTGTACAGTGCTGTGTTTATCTCAGTATCATGTGTGCTGTAATCTCATAATCCTATACCTCAGTGCTTCAGTACTGCTCCTCTGGGGGCTGACAGGAAGATTCCAAGAGCTGTATCGTTTGCTCTCTGGGATTTCATTTTGCCATCGTATGAAGCTTTCCAAAATGCCTGCAGCTACCCATAGGATGTAAGCTGAGTTCCCCAAGTGCTTAAATGGCAGCAGAATCCCTCATGGGATGGATAAAGATGTTCTGCATGACTGTTCAGTGTTGAGATGATACTATAACTTGGGGGCATAAAGCATTATATTCCCCTTATACAGAAGTGCTGGGAGTGAAAGGAAGTTTGCTCCTCAGTGTCCACATGCAGTTGGGATGCTTCTTAACAATTTCTCTCTCCACTGCAGGAAAATGGAGGGTGGATGCTGCCCTGCCCTCTCCTTTTTCTTGTGAAACATTACAGTGGTGACTGTTTAGTTCACATGTGAAGAAGCATTTTTCAAAAAAAGTACATGCACAAATTATGTTCTAATATAAAGGTTTTTCTGTCAGATTGTATTGAAAATTTGACTGTCGTTACAGTTTTCCATTGAAGGCAAACTGGAGGTCTTAGCCTGAGAACTGTATGAAGTCTGGCTGGTTTTCATGGAATTGGAAGAGTGGGTGTATCTGAGATACATCTGTCCTTCTGTGGGCTAATACCCTCCATAGCATTTAGACACTTCAGTGACTTGCAAACAGATGAGGAAATTACAAAAGCTTTTATCCTTGCAAACTAGGTGAAAAAGAAAACATTAAAGTCAAAAATTCATCTCTCAACAAAACTAACAAACTAGTAAGAAAGGTTGAAGATTTCTGTGGGATTTCAGAAGCAGAACTGTTAAGTCACTTATCAGCTGAACATATATGGAAATGCAAATTAAGTTTTTGCTTCTTACTGTTCATTTCAGTTCTGAAGTCTTCCTCTCTTTTCCATTTTAGACAAACATGAAACTAAATTAAAAGGTGTAATATATTTTCAAGCTATTGAAGAAGTCTATTATGATCATCTAAAGAATGCATATAAGGTAAACTTTGTTATTGGTGTTTTAACCACATATCACATATACCCAAAGTATGGTAGCTGCTGTAAAATTAAAGGGAGAGCTAGCATTATTGGGGGAAAATAAAAGAAACAAAACAAATATTAAAAAAAAATCCTGGAGTGGAGGAAAAGGAAGAGGAAGCTAATCAGTGATTATCATTTTGGGGTTTTTAATACTGATGGAAGCAGAGAGATAGGTGTGTCTACCTGCAAAGTGGGATTTGCTCCAAGTAGTTCCTTAGTCCAGTGGCGAGACCACTGAAATCAGTGGCTTGGACAAGTCAAGGGCTGGCTGCATGCCTCTGTCCCAGGGAGGGAGTTAACTGTGCTCATGGCACCCCCTGCCTCTCATCCGTAATTTAAATGAATTGTGAACAATTTGTGAAAGCCACTGGACAAAGTGGGGGAGTTAGTTATTTGGGCATGAAACAACAGCTTGGAGCCCTGTAGTACTGTATAATAGTTTACTCGAAGAATGCTGTAAAAAGTGTTTATGGTGGCTACAAACACTTCAAATGCATCTCTGCTGCAATATAAGATGCAGTGGTACAGCATTTTATCTTTCTTCTTAACCCTATTCATAAATATCCCTGTAAGCAATTCCATTTCTGGCACCAATAAATGGCTTTGATTTCACTCTTTTGATATCTTCTTTGTGTTTTATTCTAGAGTCCCAACCCGTTGCTGACTTTCAGTGTTAAGACCCATGACCGCATCTACTACATGGTTGCTCCTTCTCCAGAAGCCATGAGGATCTGGATGGATGTCATTGTTACAGGCGCAGAAGGCTACACCCACTTCATGTTATAATAAAAGGGGAGCAATAGGGCATCCTGCAATAACGTAACTAATGAAGTTAGCCATACCTAGTGACAGCTGAAAAGCCAGTGAATACCCTGAAATGTCCTCCTTATGATGTGCACCCGAAACCTCAGATTGAGAGGGGGTTACAAATGCATTGAAAAGGGGGGGTTGTTACCTGTTTTAGTTGATCTTTATAGGAATGAACAAGCTAAAGCTGTTGAGAGAATCACAATGCTCCAAAACGGATAATCTGGCAATTTTAATTACAGCATCTTGATTGAATGATAAGTTTCTACAAATTCTCTTATACAGAGAATGTCTTCATAAACTTTACTGAACAGTTTACAAGTGTGTTTGTGTTCTCACTGTTATGCAAAAATTCTAGTCGTGAAACAAAAAGGTGTAATAAGCATATATTTTAATATGCAACATTTGACATTTATAGATGATTAGGTGACTTTTTAAAGCTTTTAGTCAAGTATTTTATAAAAATACAAAAAAAAGGCAGCCCTAAGGTACACACAGTTCTTGCCTTAGTAGTTAAGTGTTACAACAGAGCCAAAGAGTTATACAATTCCCTTATGTTTTCATATTGTTAGTTGTACCTAACTTTCTGTAAGGGGACAGTGCCAAAAGTCTTATGACTTTTAATGTAATTAAATTGTTATGATATTCTGTGTGTTCAAGCACTTAGTGGCAACAACTGTATGTTTAAAGTTTGCATCTATGGAGCTCGACAAAAAAAAAAAAAGGATAACTTCATAAAGATGCAATTTTTTTCCACAAGGATGAGAAATGGAAACACATGAAATAACTTCCTCATAAAGAGGGATTTTTTAAATCTTCCCTGTTGAATAGAATAAGCTGATTCTGGACCCTACAGCAATTTTCTTTCACGTAGTAAGGTCCCAGTGTGGTTCTAATCTTACTCTGTGCCAAGTGAACGCTCTATTGAAATCTCTCAAATATTGCCTGCCTTGAAGCCAGCACCAAAATCTCTACCTATCTGAATTCTTTGGAGCCAAGCTTTCAGTCACAGAGAGTTGTTTTGTTGTTTAATCTATATCTGCACAGAATAATGCTGTCAAATAGAATAAAAAGAGAGAGGTGAGTTCTAACAGTTTACACTAAGCAGTGTATGAATAAAAACCCCAGAAAGTTTGAAGTAGTAGGGCTTGAGATTCCTAAAACAGCAAAAATACTGAGAGTTCAGTGGTCTCCCATTTTAAAATCACCTCCATGTCCTTGAGTAATATTGCAAAAATATAAATTATTTAATTGAAATGAACTTCAAGAAAGAACTCCTTTAAAGTCATAATAGGAGACTATTCCAGTAATCAAAACTTACATGCTCTGTGGTTTGTGTACTAGAAGAAAGCACATTAGCCTTTTTTTTTTTTTCCTTGAAAAGTTAATGGCTTTTGATGAAACAAACTGAAAACAGAATAGAAGTATGCTGGCAGAATATTTTTGTTACACTTTTTAAACCCTGTAACTGTAATGAACAGGTTTGTGGTATACATAGGTGATGTGATTGTTCTAGCATGACAAACATCAGTTTTGACTTGAATCATAAAAGAAGAGACTGTTATTGCAAGATAATTGTTATCATCTGTGCAGATCACAACCTGTAATCTATAATTTAAAACACTATCAGAAATAAATTGCTTTTGTTTATACAGTTATTATTTTTCCCTTATGTATCTTGATTTTACTTCTAAGTATAGTTATAAAGGTTTTCTAATAATGATTTTTGTATCCTGCATGATGCAATGAAGGCATTTCAATAAACATTTCTAAAAATACACTTGTTTCAGATATTTTCTTGCTGCATTATCCTGAGACGTTTCTGCTTGTCTTTTAAATAGTTGTATACAACTATTTGTATGTCATGCAAGCAATATTGTATTTCTCAGTAACACTTAACTATGCCATGTATTTTCCCATAAAAGAGCTATGGAAAATAATCTTTTGGAGGGCAGTGAAATTAGGAGTGTAGTCTGTTTACTGCATGTACATAATATAATACGTTTTTCATTTTTTATGAAGCTCTTTGAAACATTTATCACCAACTTTGGATATTGACAATTTTTTTGTTTAACTATAAACCAGAAATTGCTTGAGTTTGAGGATTTTGCCATTTTCCCAATATTTGACTTAGACATGACTTGAATGGAAGTTTTAACTCACTGTGGAAATGAAAACCAGTGTGGTTTTATGACTGACTTCTTTTCGCTAAATTTGCCATCATCATCGTGAAGTGGGGTGGGTTCTGTAGTGGTGGACATCAAGACAACATAAGCAGAGCATGGTGCAGCACCCCCTTTCATGATCAGCCTGCACTGATCGTAAAAACCCTTCAAGATTACCTGCCTAGGAGTCAAATACCTGCTTATCCTGAAGGCTCTCAGGCAATTGCAAACCACGTAGGCTGAGTCTTAAAAACCTCCTCTGCTGTGTCCCATGACCTACAGCTGCTGGCCTGGTGTGTGGATGGGAAAACATCCTTACCTTGGCAGGCACTGACCTTTCCTAGTGTTTTCATGCACCAGGGGAGGTTGGACATCAGGAAGAATTTCTTCACAGAAAGGGTTGTCAAGCACTGGCATGGGCTGCCCAGGGAGGTGGTGGAGGGGCATCCCTGGAGATAGTCAAGAAACGACTGGACGTGGCATGTAGTACTGTGGTGGTATTTGGTCAAAGGTTGGACTTGAGGATATTTGAGCTCTTTTCCAGTCTAAATTTTTTAGAGATTCTATTATTACTTTCTTTTCTTTGTGGCTGCCATGGCCTGTATGTAAAAGGTACAGCACATAAAGACGTAGTTTTGGCTCCTGTGCTCATATACCTAAGGATGCGAGAAGGTGAGGAGGTGTGAGCCCGCTAATGAGGTCCCCTCTCAGCCACCTCTTCTCCAGACTGAACAGGCCCAGTTCCCTCAGCGTTTCCTCCTAAGAGAGGTGCTCCAATTGCCCTCATTGCCTTCCACTGGACCCGCTCCAAGAGCTCCATGTCTCTCCTGTACTGAGGAGCCCAGACCTAGACACAGCACTCCAGAGGTGCCTCACCAGGGCTGAGCAGAGGATCACCTGCCTCGACCTGCTGGCGATTCTCTTTCCAATGCACACCTCTGGCTTTCTTGGCTACAAGGCACTGTTGGCTCAGGGGTAACACGCACGGTGAATGTTCTGGGGTTTCTTATTGTTTGCAGTTTCCCACGGAAGCTCAGCACTGACCACAGGCCGCGGCCCGCCCCGCCCGGGCCGTCGCTTCACACCCGGGGGAGGCGGACGGAGCGCGGCGCGTGCGCGGACGGCGGCCATGGCGGCCATGGCGGGAGCGCTGGCGCGGGCCGGTCGTGCCTCGGCCCTGCGGGGATCGCTGTCACCGCTGAGTGCGGCCCGGGCGCTCCTGGGTAAGGTAGGGGCCCCAGGAAGCTCGGAACAGAAGCGGTGCCACTCGGAGGGGAGAGGATGTGTGTCGGTGCGGCTGTGATGGTCGCCGGGCGGCTCTCGGGCAGCTGCGGGTTGACACCATTTCCTCCCCTTCAGCGCCGTCTCCATCGGGAAGGGCCGGGGCGCGGCCCTCTGGTGGGGGAGTGGGATCTTAAACTCGGTTTCCTTCCGACGGGGTTCCTGACAGGCTTCTCCTCCCTGGCAGCCCCGCGGGGGGGCCTCGGTGTCTGCGCACAGGGCGGGACAGCTGCTTTCCCACGAGTGTTTTGTTGGCTCTAAGCTCTTGCCCCTGGTGCGTTTTGAGGAGCTGGGGATCGGTGCGCCAGTTTGCTTGATCGGGTGTGAAACGTGCCTGCCTCTAGTGGTTCGCCTGGCACCTGAAAAGCTTTGCTGGCATCCATTTCTGAGTGAGACTGGTCTCTTCCCAAACACGCAGTGCCCCTTCTTGCCGCGTCTGACCCCGTGCCTGTCTAACTCGCTGAGTTTATTCGTTGCCTTTAATTGGACAGGTGAATCTCATCTAAGGTTGCTCAATAAGTAAAACGTACTTGCCACTAAGGGTGTGCGTTTTGTAGCTGCACAAAAGCTTGAATACAGTGTGATTTTGTTGCTGTGTTTTTCTCCCTTTCCGTGTGTTTATAATAGTAACATTATCAGAGTATCTATTTATTTGAGTGTGTCTTTAGGTGCTCTGGGACCAGGCCAAGCAGCGGTTCCTGCTGGAGTGTGGGTGGTTGCACGAAGCCGGGTGTGGAGAGCTTTGCGTCCATTGCCTGTCACAGCAGCATTAATGTGCTGCTGCTGGCAGTGGGAAGATCACAGTGCAGGAACATTCCCAGAGTTGTTCGGAGGACTTTTTTGGCTTTGACTTGTAACACTGGTCTCAGTCACAGTTTCTGGTGTTCATAAAAGTGCACAGTGATTCCAATATGAAGAGAGTTCCATAGATAGCATCAGGCGAGGCTCCTGCGGTCTTCCTGTAGCTATCACCTTCTGTCTGTAACTTGCTTTTATAAACACTAATATCTGCCTTTCACCCTTCAGAAATGCTTCCCTGCTCTTACCAAGGTCTTCCCTAAAATCAGGAGGAGAAATTTCTGGGTAGCTGCTGATGGTTTTGTCTGCCTAAAGAGAAATCTGAGAGGGTGACTGCAGTGAGCTTTGCTTTTGGGTTGGCTGGGGTGGTTGCTTTAGGGGTTTGCATTATTCAGGTTGAGATTGCCGCTGGTGCACTTCCATTAACTTATTAAATGGAAGAATAATTTGAGAAATAGCTTAGACAGTGGTTGTGTCTTGTAGCTGCAGTTGGAACCCTGCTGAGTGTCAGAGTAATTTGAGGACACCTCCAGAGTGCTGCAGCATGGAAGACCAGTGCCTTCAGAGATGGCTATCAAGGCTTAAGGGGGAGAAAAATCCTCCTAATTATTTTTCTATTAAATTTAGCGCTTCTTGGCATATCTCCTCATACTGGCACTTGAAAAAGTGACTGGCTTAGTGAGAGACCCAGACAAATCAAAAGCCACAGTGTGGATGCATCTGAATACCTTTACTGTGGCAGTCATTCACCTTTATAAACAGCTCATGCCTCAGTAGGATAAAGAAGTACCTTACTGTTTGCAGACCAAGTTAATGGTTTTAATCTATCCTTCAAATGATACCATTTCTCTTGGACTGTAGGAAAGTGCTGAATGCTAGCTACATCCTGTATCTGTTATGTACCCACACTTACTCATGCACATCCAAGTTTTAACAACAAACCAGCCCCCCAAAACCCCTTGAATGTAATTTCTCTGATAGTGACAAAACAGAACTCGAGGCTGCAGGACAGTTAAGCGGTGTGATACTACTGGGGCTTGTTTTTTGCACTATTTATCCAGTTATTATACTCCTAGGAAGCCCTGACGCTTTATTTTGGGTTGCATAGTTTCTGTGCCCCACTGTTGAAGAACCAGTCATCTTCTAATCTAAGAATTAAGAGTGTCAAAGTCTTAGAAGACTTGACCAAGCTTTCAGTTTAACAGATTACCTTGCTGAGTTGGATAATAGAGTGGATTAAGTCTCCTTAACAGCTCTCTATGAATTACTTGTCCTCACCCGCAGCAGAGGTACAACTGACTGCTAAAGTTAGATTAAATCCTGTAGCAGCTGTTGAGATTCAGCAGAATTATTAATTAGTTAGCATTTCCTCTGTTAATCTTATTTCCTTGTTTGATGTTATATGTTTCATTTGATTTGAAACAATGCTAATGTTTTATGCTCATCATGATGAAAAAGTTAGTCACAGGATTCTTTCCCAGTTCATTATGAACTTCCCCCTATATCTCCATATATTGTGTGGATCCAGGGTTTTGATAAAGGTGCAGTTTTATCCTTCAGTTTTAATTTTCATGAAAAATTTGTCATGTCATGTACTTGTAAACTTCCATTGCACAGAGTACTCCAGTCTCAAAATAATGCTTTTTGAAAATAAAAAGTTAAAGCAGATATTAAATGGGAAGATTTTTTTGTGAAATGAGTAAATGTATTGAAGATGGTATAAAATATGAGGACTGATGAAGTCTAGGAAGCCTTAGTCTTCATTTTCAGTCAACCACTTTGCTAATTGCTGAGTGAACGCTCTGCATGGTTGGCATTTAATGATTTGAGAATGAATCATAATAAACTTTCTCATTCAGGTTCATCAGTATTTGTCAGTCATTAAAGAATTTTAGGAGTGCTTTTTTCTTCTCTATTGAGCCAAAATACCTTATAGTCACATAATATGTCCGTATTTGCCAAACCCTGGGTTTATAAAATACTTGTGTTTCTGCCAAGGTTATCATAACGATTGTACTAAATAGCTCCTCTTATTAGTTTGCAGGCTGAAGTCATCAGTCAGCTTTCTTACTCGACCAGATCGACCAAATATTGCTTACCAGAAACTAAAAGGCAGGAATCCAGGGGTTATTTTCCTTCCAGGCTTCAATTCAAATATGAATGGTCAGAAGGCAACTGCCCTTGAAGATTTCTGCAAATCATTAGGCCATGCCTTCATCAGGTACATACAGGAGTATTGTTCTTGAGAAAGTGAAACTAGTCTCATGGGTTGGGGGAAGGGGTTTTGACACAAATCTGTAAACTTTGGCATTTGGATTGGGATGCTCCCTGTGCTAAGGCAGCTTGTATACAAGCTAAGAAGTCTTTCTTCCATTTCCAAATGTAGGCTTTCTGTCAGTAGAGAGACTGAGGTAAATCAGGAAAATGTATTCTGAAAGTAATTCAGAAAATTCTCTAATTTTCTCTAGTCTAGCCAGTGCTCCATGTTACAATCAGGCTATAGGCATGGAAATTAAAGATGAAGGAGCTGGAGTTCTGTTTTTAAAGTTACCACTATAAGCATTGTCCTTACCTGCCGAGTCTGATTAAGTTACCTTGTGTCTTCTGCGGGTTTAGAAGAACATGCACCTGCTTGGTGATGCTGTCTTTTCATAGACTAGATTGAATGCTGTGTGTCCTAAGTATTCCTATTTGGGTTCAGCGTTTGAAAGAGTTTGTACATTTTAGAAATACCTTTAAAGTTGAAGTATCTGAGGGGGTTTCTTTGTGTGTAAGGGAAATTTTTTATCTGTTCTTGTAAATTATGATGTTATATCAAATGATGAGTGAATGCTGCATAACTTAGTTGTGTATGTTGTATTTAAACCCTTTTTATGTGATTTTTGGTCCTAGCGATAAACAGGACCAAGTAAGAAAGTACTCAATGTGGTATTTTGTCCCCTGCTGATTTGATTATACAGTAGTATTTAGTCAGTAGTACTTAGTTAGTGTCTGTGTTGATGTAGACAGTGCTATGACTTTCATGTTGATGGTTATTTTTTCAGATTTGACTATACAGGATGTGGAAGTTCAGATGGTAAATTTGAAGAGTGTACAATTGGGAAGTGGAGAAAAGATGTTCTGTCTATACTGGATGAACTTACAGATGGACCACAGGTTGTATTCTGTTTTTAGGTATAGAATGCTGGTTTTCCCTCAGGGTAGAACATTGATCAAAAATATGCCATAATAGCTCTGGTCAACAGTAGCTTTTGCTGAACAGCTGACACCTGCTCACTTTCAAGCTGAATCATTTGAGAGGTCGTATTCATAGGAGCTCTTTTGCAAGCAGGTAGGTCACAAAATCATGGAAGCATGGGTTGGCAGGGCCTCCTGCAGGTTGTTTATTAGAATCTCCTTAGGGCTGTTGTCCCAGAGAGTCTGAGAAAGCCTCATGGTGGAGCTGCCACCTGACAGGGGACAGGGAATTGTTCCAATGCAGTGCAGCCCTCTTAATGAGAAAGTGTGTCACTCTCCCATGCTGATGCATTAATTAAAGGATTTGCAGGAAGATTACAAGATGCTCTTATTTGTGTGTGATTAATTAGCTTTAAAAAAAAGGCAGGAAAAGCAACATTTGATTTCTTCAGTTACTTTAGAAATGACTGTGAGAAGCTTGGAATCTCCTACAACCTAGAAATACCTAGTATTGTGTTTAAAACAATTTTGTATTATGAATTGCTTTTGTTTACTTCTTTTACTGCACTGAGCCTTTACCACATGCATTTGTCTTGAGAATGAAACATAAAAGTATGCATATGATACTGAATTGTTTCAACTCTCATTTTGTTTACAGTGTTTCAGTCTCAGACAGCAATAACCAGCCATGCCAAACAGAATAATAAATACCAGATCTTGTGGTGCTTACTCAGGCAAAATTTCCACTGGAGGTGACAGCAGTTCTGCCTGGGTAAGGACAGCAGGATTATGCTCAAGGCTTAAATCATTAAACAAAGTGAAAACTGATACTTTGGGCAAGAAGAAAAAACTTATTAGCCATTTTCTGTAAAACACTATATTTTCTTCTCTTTTTTTATTTTCTTTTCCAGATTCTGGTCGGCTCCAGCATGGGTGGATGGCTGATGCTTCATGCTGCAATAGCACGCCCAGATAAAGTAGCTGCTCTGGTTGGAGTAGCTGTAGCAGCAGATCACGTTGTAACAACTTTTAAGAGACTTCCCATTGAGGTAATTGTTGGTGGTTGGCTTTTGTGCAGTCTAAAAAACTTACCAAGAATTTAAGAAATTATGTTATTTAAAATGTGCTTTACCTGCAAATTGTCGGGTAAGTTTTCTGTGTTTGATTAGTGTAAGCTTACAGTATGAGACTAGTGTGAGCACTAGCCAGTGTGCTTATATTACTGTTGTTTAGAGGATGTGAAGTCAGATCCCTGCTGTTAGCAGTCCATTAGATTTCAGTGTTGAATATCTTATATTTGCATTGGAATTGAATCCTTATGCTTTCAAGAATGGAGAAGTAGCCACTAAAGTAGTTGAGGTGGCACTGGATGAGATGAGTATGACACAGGTTGTGTGCATAGAAAGGAAATTCTTCAGATTAGTGTGTTTGTAAAGACTATAAGATTTAGGTGGTGGGAACTGCCCTTCTGAGATTCTTCCTTGATGATAATAATGTCTAGACTTCAGGAAAGTAAATCAGGTGTTACATCACAATAAATAATATGTGCTTTAGAATAATTAAAATATTTTCCCAATTTGTTTGGGTTTTTTCTAAGGCACTTTGTAGTGTCAGTATTACTATTTAAGACTAAAGTAAGAATCTGGAAATACAGTATTTAGAGACACCTATTGTGGCGAAGACTGAAAAGACTGATCACTGGAAAATGTCTTTTCCCTAGGATTTCTCCTTCTTTGAGAATCAGTGAACTGATTGAAGCCAAGGAGATTTACTGTTCATGGTGGCTATACATCTTTTTTTTTTTTTTTTCTGATAGATTCTGGCTAAGAAACAATTTCACTGGCAAATTTTAACTAGATTAATTTAAAGGAGAGGTTTGGAGAGCAGCTTTTGTGACCTGGTAGGGGGTTTGTCTTCTCAGATACTGTGAGGAGAACAGGAATACATTTCTGCTAATAAAAATGAACAAGATGAAATTTTATGCCTGGGAGAGTTTTACTGCTTTTAGAACAGAAATAAGTTGAGGTACTCTTAAGTACTCCTAACATCTGTTTTGTCTATTCTTTGCTCTCTTTTTTAATAGGCACAAAAACAAATAGAAGAAAAGGGTGAATGGAAGTATCAAACAAAGCAAAATGAGGAAGGATATTACTCCTTGACCTATGACTTTATCAGAGAAGCAGAAAATCACTGTGTGCTAAATAGTCCTATTCCTGTAACATGTCCCATACGCCTTATCCACGGCATGAAGGATGGTGATGTCCCTTGGCAGATCTCTATGCAAGTTGCTGATCGTGTTTTGAGCAAGGATGTGGATGTTATCCTCCGCAAAATCGGCCAGCATCGGATGAGTGACAAGGAGGATACAAAACTCCTTGTGAATACTGTTGATGATTTAATTGACAAGCTGTCAACAGTACCATAAGCTGAAGAGTAGCATTAGTGCATGAACTCTACACCTGACTCTTTTCCTTGAGTAACAGAAGCCTTGTTCTTACCCAGATGGTGGCAGGCCTGTGACTGTCACAGTAGGAACTGAGCTTTATCTGCTGTTTCCTTACCTCTGTTTTGTAAATACAGATATTTTATTATTGCTGCATTTGCACACAGTCCAAAGCAGGAAGGAGTGCTGCTATTGTGTTCAGAACTTCTCTTTCAACACTTCAACCATTTTTTTTTCACAAATTTCCTACGATTTTGTACTGAAATGTTGATTAATTTTTACTATTGGCCTGTACAGTAAAACTTTATTTTCACATCTTTGACACCTATTATTGTCCTTCTGCTGTAACATCATTGTATCTTATGTCTGAAACCATCTGTGCAAGGCAAAATACAACTTGTGTTTACTGAAGTTAGTTATTAGAATAGTGAGTACCGTGAAACACAATAAACAGATATCAGAGAAATGGTTATTTTGTTCTGAAGTGCTGTTAAAATTAAAAAATGGAAGGCACACCCTGATGGTGTGCTTGGGGTACTACATAGGGAAGAATTTGACTTCTAAGAACACAGGGCCTCAAAGCCTTAAGAGCTTTTTATCTGTGCTTATCAGGAGGGTGTGTGTCATCTCCAGGCTGCCTGTTTGTCATTGTTTATTTGTGGGCCTACTGTTAAGGGAACAATATATGATCTTGGTGTAAACTGAACCTGGATCAATAAGGTGACTTTAATAGTAACTTCTTCAGACTGGGGAGTACAGTGCCACAGGGCACTACTGCCTCTTTCCCATGACTTGAGAGCTGTAGATTACGAGGAACAGTGTCTTCTTGAGCTGCGCGAGTCCAACCCTGAGAAGCTGTAAATGGAACTTGATAGTTGGATAATTCTTATAATATAAATCCGTAGCATTTGATAGGAAATTGATTTAATTGCAAATATGACTATTACCTGGTTTTTGTACAGAAATACATTACCATTTGTACACTTGAGAGAGAGGAAGTTAGGTGAGAGGCTGGAATTAGTTCAGGCTGGCCTTAATGTGCAACATCAGTCAAAACCATACAGCTGTTTCTGGGTTTATTATTTTAAGTAGTAAAAGGCATCACTGTTGTTACCTTAAAAGACTAAAGCTACTGTGGGTAAGGTATTTCTAGAGAGTTTGTCATATTCCACTTTAGCTATGTCAGTAGAAGTGTGCTGAATAGGGCTTTGCTGAGGTAGTGGGTTTAAATCTTAAAAAAACACCAGAAACAAGCAACTAAATTTAAAAAAATAAACAACAAAAAAACCTAAATTTCAGATGAATTCCTGTGAAGTACAGTTTTACTTAGGCTTCAATACTGCAAAAAACAAGAAGCTGTGATGTAAAAAATTTGAATTTTGATACAAGAATAAAAAAAGACGGCTCTTGTTTAGATGCAAATTTTCTAATTCAAATGTACTAACTCCCTGACTCAATTAGTCATAGAATCATATAGAATGGTTTGGGTTGGAAGGGACAGGGATATGTTTTACTAGACCAGGTTGCTCAGAGGCCCAACCTGGCCTTGAGCACTTCAGAGATGGGGCATCCACAACTCCTATGGGCAACCTGTTCCAGTGCCTCAAAGTAAAGAATTTTTCCCTAATTATCTGATCTAAACCTACTCTCAATCTGAACCCATTTTCCCCCTTGTTCTGTCACAACATGCTCTTACAAACAGTCTCTATCCAGCTCAGGAGAATTTAGATTGGGATAATTGCTTGAGGAATCAGAACATTTAATGAAATCTTGTTCCCAAGTATTTCTGGTGTAGACTGGTCTTCTGTTTGTATCACTATGCAATTCACTTTAGCTTTAAAACCTCTGGGATGTGTTTTTAACTTTTGAGAAAAGTTAATGCAAATTGCATTCCTGGAGTTGGAGTTGTGTTCATGTTTACGTACCGTTAAGCAGTTGTCATCTTAATACGTGTTTTTATCACTTGCATCTGATAAGACCTAACAAATAGATTTTGCGGATTTTAAAGATGCGGTCAAATCAAAATTGTTTCAAAACTTTCTGCCCTAAGCCATGATAGGTTTTTTTTTAGTGCAGTTTTATTACATCTTAGATTGGTTTAGCTCGTAATGGAAGAAAAAGCTGAAACAAGCGGACTGCTGTAATTCCAAAGTAATTAATTATAAGTAATGCACAGAGTTACCAGTTGTAATAGATGTACTTTTTCTTCACACATAGTAAAGTTATTTCAGTGACTGAAAAGTTTTGAGCCTTTTTTTTTATTATTAGGCTGTTATACCTGTAAACATTCCATTTGACTGTAATACTTCAGACAAGGAAAAGGCTTTGTGTGCCTGCATAAACTGTAGCTGTGTATTTCTCCTGAAAGGGTCGCATTGTATTCGTGCCTCACGTTAGTCTTTATTAAATAATTGATAGTTTACTTGTAAGGTGTCTGTTCCAATGCTTTAGAGCAAGATAGCTGAAAGCAAATGTGAAGGGGAGCAATTGTGTAAATAGTTTTCGGGAGGGTTTTTCCTTGTTTGCTGGTGGTGTTTTGTGTTGTTGCCCCCCCCATTATTCTGCTGTAATAACATGAGGTGGGAGAATTCCGTGTAACGGGGTTGGCAAAATGGTTGAGACTACAAAACTGCAGCATCGTTTGCTCAAACCACGGCATTACTGAAAACTTAATCCTAAGGGAGGAGTTTTTGCTGCCACTTGTTTTGCAGTTCTGTTTTCCTTCTCTGCTGGCTAAATGGAGATCAGCGGTAGCATTTACAGTACAGGTACACCCAAAGTTTGTTACATATGGCCTAATATTGTAATTTGTATTACAGTACGAAGTTTGCTACATATGGCCTAAATGTAAAGGCAGAGATTATGCTTTCTTCATAGAGACAGTATTCCAGGTAGTGCTTTGAAATTCAGGGAATGCTAGTGTCGTTCTCTCTGTACTCGCTTTTTATTTTTGTGAATCTGGTTTGCTTAAATACAAAGAGCTGGCTCTAAGGTAGAGAGAGCACACAGACCTTTTTCTCTGACCTTGCTGTGGTAGTTCCATTGGTATTTATCTTTGCAAGCATTTTCCCTGTGTTCACTCTGGAAGTTACCAGAGTTTTGACTGCTGGCAACTTGGCATGTTCAGATGGCTGAAAGAAGGGATAGTGATAACTAGGGAGATTTACATCCTACCTCTGAGTAGCTGTTGACCTACCAGGAAGTTTTGACAATCTGGAATAATGTGATATTCGCTTATTACAGTGTCATTCCAAATTGGTACTGTTTTGTCCTCTGAATTAATGCCTGGGGCATTGCTTTTTTTCTTTGCCAGTAGATGCCTACATAGCAATTATTTTCAGTATTAGTCATATTTAAAAACTCGTATTTCATTCCTCTGTAGAGATACTGTATTAAAATAGGGTATTACACACTTGGAAAGCTCTGCATGGTGCAGATTTTTAAAATCCTTTTTAATGAATTCTTATGTTGTTTTGGGGTTTTTTTAAACACTTCTGATTTTTTGACAACTGCAAAGTATATTTTGTGAATACATAATGTACATTTCCTCAACAATAAGCTTGATTTGCACAAAATAATCAGTTTCTAAAGCTTATTCAACTTGTTTCCTAATAAACAAGTGCTCTTATTCTGCTTATATTGAGCTGTACTTACACAGTTTTAGATACATATCTTTTTATCTTGTAAAATATTCTACTTGTTTTGTCTCCCCTGTTGTTTGGCTTTGTATTACACACCAGGTGGTTTGGGGTTTTTGGTTTTTGGGGGTTTTTTAACTTAATCGGTGTTAAGTGTTTCATGTAGTTTCAGTTTAGCTAAGCTATTTTCTCTTGTATCAACACTAAATGTAAACAAGTCAGTGTTCACAAAAAAAGCCTAGCTGGATAGGCCTTAGAAGAACCACCTCCTGCTGTTTCATTTTTATGTTAATTTTGTTTACATGCTCTCTGGACATGCTGTTATTCAATGGGGCTAAAAGATTTATGGTACCATACTTTTCATATCAAATTAAAATGTGCTTAGAGAGAAACATTCAACCCGTGATTTGTCTGGAGCTGCTCGAGTATCTTCAATGCTCCAGTCATGCCGCAATACAGAGTTGCAACATTTTCTGAACCAGTGCTGTGGTCAGAGTTTCTACATTAGGTTTGTGCTTGTCATTTCTGTCTGCTCTGTGGCAGGAAAAAACCCAAACAAGTGGGAGGGAAAATCGTGTCCCGGGGAATAATGAGATATCAACTTGTTTTCTAAGTTACTCAGTTGTGCTGTTACAAAGAGACCTACCTTACCCTTTTACATTTCTTTAGGGGTTTTTAAGTGCTGAAAAGCTATATTATACTAAAGGCTTCTGGGGACATAGAAGAAGGTTCTGTGTTTGACCTGATTCTGAGATGAGCAATCTCTCTGCTTTGTGCTGATGACCAAATTCATTAAGATGTGTATGAATGTAAAATTTCACCAAGGCTTGGTGAAAATTCATCAGCTGTGTAGGGAATGCAGACTGAAACACCAAACACCGGTGTGCACTCTCAGCCTTCTAAGTTTGTTCTCAAGCCCAGCAGGGACAGGAAAGGCGGAGGAAACTCAGCCATTACGTTAAATAGCAGCCAGCTTGCTGAGCATGAGGTTTTAATGCCTCGTCCATGGCACTTTGCTCCTGGCAGGTGTTTTCTAAGGGAAGAGATTACTGCTGGGAAAGACAGGCAGAGATGAAGGACAGAAAAGCACTGCTCACAGGTTTTCTGCTTGTTGGTCAGTTTTTGTAGCTCAGGTATACTTTGTGACCATAGCACCTCATCTCTCTTCAATATATATCTGCCTAGAACAGAAAAATGTTACAGCCTTGGTCACATAATGCGTAAATCTAAATTACAGGACTTGCTGCCGTCTGGTTGTAGGCTTGACCTTGTATTTCTCTTTCAAGTCCTGTGTATGCATGTTATGTGGTCCAGTGCTTCTTTTCCATTAAAGAGAAATGGGCATTCTCCGTATGATGCAGTAATTGCAGCTCACAGGTAGACATATTCTCAACCTGCTACAGGCTCTTGATTTGTGTCTGGCAAGGAGCTTCAGGAGCTCTGCATTTATATTTGGAAGGAAAAGCAAAAGACAGCTCCTAAAACTTCCAGTCATTTGGTTCTGAAATTAAAATACATATTTGAAATGTTTCTAGGCTAGCACGTGAAAGGTTGCGTTCTTTCTGGGCCTTCTGATCTGCACCATGCTGTCCACTTGCCTCCCACGTGGCAACATGAGAAGGTCACTGCTGCCTGCTGGGGTGGAAGCAGGTGCTCGTGTCAGTGGCAAAGATCTGCTGAACAGTAGCACGCTTAGGGGTTGGAGTGATGCAAGTGGCCTGCCCAGACTTTAGCCTGGGAAAAGCAGTCCCTGAAAGCTGCCTAGGATCAGATCTTGTCCTTACAAGAATCTTTAGGTTTGGGGTTTAATTGGCTATGGCTTCCTGGCAGAAAGTGCGCCAGAGTGTGCTAGTCGTTAGGACAGTAGCTCTTGAAAAAGTTCCTTACAGCAAAGCTAAATTCTTAACCATGAGAAGCAGCCTTTATGTAGTTAGAGGATTTGATCTTGGGGGG
>VZRV01006486.1:0-139137 GCA_013398115.1 Falcunculus frontatus | reverse complement strand
GCTGTTTGTAAATTTTGCTGTCTGTTTTGACCTGTGTTTCAGTGAAATAAAGATGTTACTTCCTTTCTGTTCTACCGGAGAATGTGTATTGCAATGTGTAATTTTCAAACCAAAGTAGTCTCAGGAGGTACTGTTTTAGTTGGGGACAGATAAGCAATTGATATGAAACCTTTTGGGTTTCTTTCAAAGGAGTCTGTTAATCCAGCACAAAATTTAAGATGTCCTGAGAATTCAAATGCTCTATTTACCTCCATGGTCATCTTGAATAGTGGCAATGCTGGTAATTATATCCACAGGAACTGGTTTGCAGTGCTAAGTGGTAACTGTTTCTGCTGGCAAGCTGCTTGGGAGGTGGTCAGTGATTTACAGATTCCAGAAACACTCCTGTTCATGATAGCATTAGGAACTGCCTTGTTCTGCAGGTTGGAGTATTGGTGCATTCTCTTTTGTCACACAAATAGGAAATGTCCTTCTTTCCTGAATTACTTTTCTTTTAAACCCAAATTTGAGGTTCAAAGTATGCACTTGCTTGGGGCATAACATCTTCAGAGCTGGCAAAGAAACCTTTTTGCAGGTGGAAGGGAAGATACTTGCTTAAGTTAGCACTTTTTGTCTTTGAGGATCTCTAGACTGCAGATTTAAAAGTAACGGGGAAGTTAGAATTTCTAAAATTAATGTTGTCCCCTGGTTCTGATAACTCTGCCACCTGTTTTTGCACAGTTAAAAAGAGGGCAATATTCCAATACTACCTTTTTCCCCTAGCCTGACTAGTTCTCTTGTGTAGAACATCTCCAGGTATCTTACGACAAAGCAAGGCCATGCATAAAACCAAGGCTCTGCCGAGCACTTTCCTGCCTTGAAGCTCCTTGGAAAAGGCCTTGTACTTGAACTGGACTTGTACTGGACCTGAGCAGCCTCTATGCAGCTCTAGAAAACCTGACATCACACATAGACATGCATGCAGGGAGGATCTTTGAGCAGCTCTTCGGATGTTCTCTTTTGAAGGGAGGTGCTGTAAACTTAAAGTTTTTGAAAACTCCCTCGTTTTGGTTTGGTTTGGTTTGGTTTGGTTTTTTTAAATAATGAAAGGTCCATTATTGTACAGTGGCATACCAGGGAAATGGAGCCTGGACTTCACAGTTATTGCTGGATAGCTTTGTCTGATGGGGATTCAGCCCACCATACTTCGTAAGATCATGCTTGGGATAGCTGAAATACCAGGCTCTTTCTAAGGAATTAATTGCCAAACAGTGAATCTGACAAAGGTTAAGGATTGCTCTCTGCTAGGATAAGTTTTACTTTTCCTTCTGTATTCTAGCTGGAAGACATTGAAAGCTATCTAGTTACCCTGGATCTACATGTGGGTAGTGAGCTAGTTAATGTCAGTTTTATGCTTGGTTTTGGCAGCATTTGTTCAAAGGCTTACAAAGATTTTTTAAATTTATAGGATAATATTGTGATCATCTGAGAGCATAAGGTGAGTCATCATGCTTACAGGCATGAAATGCTACTTCAATTATTCAAGCTTCATCTCTACTTTTTAGTCATAAATTCCAGTCTCGTGTTGCCAAGAAAAATAAGAGGACAAAATCCATTAGAAGCAGTAGGTGAAGTGTTCTAATGGTAGTACCTTTGTGCTGTAAACCTGCCCCTTTCTTCCACATCACATTTCTAACCATCAGGCTTTAATCTACCTGTGTCTGACATAAGGAATTTGAGCTCCTTCAGTTTTTCCTTAACTTGTAGGCACATGTGCTTGCCATTTCTTAATTTCTGGTTTTGGTGAGATAAATAGATAATCCTTCTGAAGTGATTACTGTAAAAGCTCTAATTTTCCATCCTCTGGTTACTGGAATCACTATTTGAATTTACTTCACTCTTCCACCCCTTTTTATAAAGAGTAATTGTCATAACTGGATATGATATTCCCATTGCTGTTGGTGCACCTCCGATATCTTATTCAGCCAAGCCCTTCAATCACAGTGTCTTACCCAACGTCTTATCTTCATCATCCTCTGCATGTTTTTTAACATCTGTTTTGTCACAGGACAGAGTGCTGCATTCTTAAAACTACTTTTTCAATGATGGCTGGACTTTGACTGCAATAAGGTACTTTTTTGTCTGCTTCCAAGTAGACTGCTTTCAAGGAGGTTTCTTTATCTTTTTTGCTTACTCATTTGTTGGGATCTTCTTAGGAGCCTGGGAGGGGTTTTTGCGACTTCTAATAACATTATATAGTTCAGGCCTGGGAACATATTCTTGTACAAACTGAATAAAATATCATTAAGGATTCTATCTATTAAGGACACTATCATTAAGGATTTTTCAGTTACAGTCATATTACAGGACCTACTAATTAGCCAGCTTTAATCTCTCTAAGGTGTCATGTTGTTTCAGAACTGGTTTAGTTCCCTAATCAATATGTCATGGAGTAGCCAACTCTAATATATTACAGAGCTTTTAGTAAATTGCATCAACGTTATCACTTTAAAAAAAATTATTCCATTGTTTTCCCCAGGATTGATGGCACAGAAAGCAGGCTTATGATTTGTTTAGTGGTACTTTGGAAAATATTGGTAGGGAGCTGGCATTTTTCCAATCCTCTGCAGTTTTCCAGTTTTTCAAAGCCTTATTAAAAATTGATACTGATGGACAAGTTTTTCAGCTTTCCCAGTGTGGAACGGTCCCTCGAGAACAGGTTGCATAGCCAACATCTGTTACAGGGGAGACCTCTGCTCTGCAGCTTAGGTGAGTTAAATTACTCCCTGCCCCCAAGTTAGGAAACAGAGTCAGAGGCTGATGCCAAGGTACGTGACTTTCATGAAATCTTGTTGCCAGTGAGCACTGAGCACCCTGGTGTGACCAGAAACAGCCAGGCACCTCCTCTAAAGAGAAGAACACAAAAAGATCTGGAAGTGCAAAATAAAGCTTATTCTTTGTGGGACTGGCCAAAGAGTGTGAAGCCCAGCCCTTAACAGGTGCTTGAAGGGAAAGGATATCAGATTCATATTCTGCCTCTTCCTGTTGCAGCTGCAGCCTGCTCCTTCTCTGATCTCCAGGCTGGGCTTGCAGCCTTGGTTCCTGCACATCCGCTGTGCCTTCAGCCCCATGCTCACTGAGATGAAAAGTGCTCAAGTGGTGGCCCTGTCACGTAGCATGCTCTGAGTTATGTAATCAAGTGTTGCATAGGGGTTTAAAACCACCAGTGCAGAGAAGAGAAAGCAGTAAATGATGTGCCTATGGAGGACAACAATGAATTAGGTCATCTATTAAATTTTTCATCTCTTGAGTCTGTTCAAGCCCAGCAGCATCAGAAGCAGTATAAGTCTGAGAATTCAGAATCTTAAAATGGGAAAGTAAGGCATGAAGAGCACATTATGAAACAGATATATAAGGAACTGTATTTCTTTTGCTCTTTTTTTTTCCTTTCTGAATGCAGCAGAAGGACTTTTGGCCAAACTGATTGTGTGTCCACCTCGGGTTTATCAACCTCCTTGTATATCAAGCTGAACATTAATCTTTTGCTGAAAGGAAACTATTTCATACGAGGGTGGATAATACAGCATGAATGGAAAACATTTGACAAAGTCTTGTGTAACTCAGAAAGAAGCAAAGTGATTTTATTTAATATAGGAATAAATCAGACCTCAGGAAAAGTCTCATCTTAACTCTTCTTCTCTCCCCTTCCACATTGTACGAGTGGTATGATCAAAATTTAAATGACTGGGCATGGGCATAGGCCCCTTCCTATCGCTGGAGGTTAGCTGACTCATACCAGCAGAAAGTAAAATCATTGTGCTTTATAGTAAGTTTGCTGGTTTTCAGTCATTTTCCCTTGGTTTTAGTGGTGTGAGTTGTTTTTCAGAACATCGTTCCACTATTTGATAGCCCAACATATACTGATGATAGGGTGATAATTATATTCTACTACCTGCCTTCTCTTCCTTCACTTTACATCCTATTGTTCCCTTGTTCAAACTTTTTATCAGCATTTGAACAGGGAAGAGGAGAAATTATTTGTTACACTCAGCCTGTTATCATTGACATGCAGAATAGGGAGAAAAAGGGTTTGTTTCTGGCTTATGATTGAAATAAACTAGATGTGTGGTAATTTCTGCCACTTTCATTTAACAGAGTGTCTCTATTTGTATTTCTGCCTGTCACTGGGATCTTGGTGCAGTTTGGGCTGATGCAGACTAGGTGGAGTAAATCTGAGCCTGTGGGGTAAGCAGCGCAAGGCTGAGGAAAGACGCTTGAAAACAGACCACAGATGGGCGAGATAAACAGGATCCCCCGGCTGTGACTGAGGAGGCAGGTCTCTTTAATGGCTCTTAGCAACGCCCCTGCTCTGACCCTCCTCATATGTGAGGAAAATCAAATCAATACACTGTTCTTCAAACCACGATGCTGCAGCAGCAGCAGGGCATTGTGGCAGCCTTCGTCTCTTAAATTCATCTTTGCGTTTTCAGTGTGCTGATCTCTGGATATCCATCCTTGCATCTCTGCTGAGGAAGACTCTGACTGCATCTTTAATCCGATTGCTTGAGCTCCCATGCACAACCTTCTTCTTATTAGCAAGTATTAGGTAGGCAATTTTAAAGTGCTTTTGGATTTGCAGGCAGCTGTAACGTTGATCTGACAACCCTATTGTATCCTCTGTAAACATAGCAGAAGCCTCTCTTTAAAACCTACTGTGTTTTAAATCTTGCTTTTCTTCTGGTTTTGTGGTTGGGCAGGGGGGACTGCTGTTTTTTCCTTCCTTTTAAAAAAGATGTTGTAGCTGATTTGTGCTTTTGGAAAAGGATATTCCCTCACTGATCCCTCCCCTGTTCTGTGGAACAGCTATAACCGGTGCCATACAGTTACTTTCAGTGTTGATGAACATCTGTTCAGCTGTCTAACATTTAGGGCAGGCTGCTCACTCTTTTATTCTTTAATTTTCCTGTGCCTACTTCAAAGGTGTAGACTGGGACTCTGCCCACTAAGTAAGTTCTACCTTGTTTCCAGAGATGGCTAACAGAGGACCAAGCTATGGCTTAAGCCGAGAAGTTCAGGAAAAGATTGAACAGAAATATGACCCGGAATTAGAGTCTAGGCTGGTGAACTGGATTATTGTACAGTGTGGAGAACAGATAGAGCACCCTCCTCCTGGAAGGCAACATTTTCAGACCTGGTTGATGGATGGAACGGTAAGTGTTTTGCCCAATTACACACTTTCAAGTGTTTATATGCATGGTGCCCCTGTCCTCTGTCTTCATTTAGATAAACTGGCCAGAGCTCAAGGTCGGTGTAGAAATACATATCTTAGTATTTGATTAATTTCCTTTTAACCAAAAGTCTTAATCTCAAAAGATAAATTATCCTACAAGTGCACTGGGATCAGTACAATATTTATGATTCTTATGAGTCATGCATGTTTTATATATAAGTATGACTCATTCCTTCAGCATCTTTTCTCATGCAGTTAAATGAGACTGGTTTTAAAACCAGATGTATACTTTTCTCTTCAAGAAATAATCAGTGTTGACAAGGAAAGGTGAAGAGATATAGCAAATTTGAAGGATAGGATTGTGTCATAACTGTCTTCTTGGGAATAATTCTGTAGCTAAAACATTGTATTCCATTGGTTTATTGAACAACAGACAGATGCTGCTGTTCGCAGTGGCTGTAAGACTATGCTAATCATTGAATCTCTGCCAAAGTGACTCTAACAACATTTCAATTGACATTGCTTATTTTTTGGCTTGGGCATGAGGCTTCTTCTCTGACGGTTGTTATATAACCTCTACCAGTGATTGCTTTGTTGTTTCTAGCAGATTAGGATTTATATGGTCAGGCTATTGCCTCAGTTAATGAAAGTTTTAATGCTTTTCTAATACACTTTGATTATTATCAATTCACTTCTTTGTTTTTAACTGAAGAAATTATGTCCCTGACAGAAACTGGCCAGGTGAAAAGTATTATGCAGCATCATTTCATGTGCAGAAATTGCCTTCTAGTTTGGTGCCTGCTTTCTAATTTTGTTTCTGTCTTTATCTCTCAGCTGTTATGCAAGTTAATAAACAGTTTGCATCCAAAGGGAAATGAGCCTATTGCAAAGATCTCTGAATCAAAAATGGCTTTCAAGCAGATGGAGCAAATATCTCAGTTCTTAAAAGCTGCTGAAATCTATGGAGTAAGAACTACAGATATTTTCCAGACAGTGGATTTATGGGAAGGTAAAAATAATAAACTGAAAGTCAGTTTACAGTCTTCATTTTACTTTGCTGTGATGTGCATTTTGTCTAGGCATATTCTCTAATGTAATTATCTTTTGTTTCTGTTTGCCTTACCTCATTACCATGTTCTTCCAGTGCTGCATTATTTCCTCTGAGGGATTTGTATTACCCTGAGGGCATAACGGAACCTTTCCAAGCTCATGTGTTATCTAAAACCCCATCATTCTGATAGAAATCCACAGACCTAATAAAATAACTGTTCTCTCTACTAATTATTTCAAAGTAAATAGCTCCTAATAAGAATATGGAAATCCCCGATTTTCTGATGACAAAATTTTATTGCAGTTTTCAAATTATAAGCAAAACTTAAATTGGAGCTAAGAAATGCATTCCCAGGAGTATATATGCCTCTGTGAAGCTTATGAGGGTTCATTTATGACTAGTAAGAAACAAAACTCACTGCTTAATACCATGTTAGCTGAGCTTCTCTCTCTAAGGAGACAGTCTTTTAAGAGAGGTCACTATGGCAACAGCAAAAAAATTCAGGGTGCTCCTGTGGTTTAAAGTAAGACAGGTGAAGTCTGTCTCCATCCCATGCTCAAAATGGAAACTGCTTGTTCTATTTGCTGGAGAGCTGAGTCATTTGTGCATTCATGGGGCCAGTTTTGCCCACTTCTGTGGTGGTGCATCCCATCCTGGTGCTCTAAACAAACACAGGCTATATCCTGCATCTCCCTGGACAAGGTGATGCAATGCTTTGGCTGAGTGCTCAGAGCAAAGACAGCTGCAGAGTAGTGAAAGGCACATATGAAAGGGTCAAAAATCTTCCATGAGAATCAGTGGAAAGAGGAAAACAATCCACTGAGAAAGCTGGCCAGCATAGTTTATGTAGGAGTACACATCGAGAGAAAAAAGTGGGGTCTGTCGGGATATGTGGAAGAGATCACTCCTCTGAAGGACAGCTGGAGGAATGAAAGACTAGGGACCTCTTTGTGAATGGGTTAGAGGGAAAGGATATACTGGCAGCTGGAGTTACTGGGATCTGTAAAGGTCTCAGAGTGCCAGATTTGCTTGACAAATCTGTACCTTTGGGCACAAGGGCAGGATTGTTTCTTCCAGTTCAGTCTTTAGTGTTTCATGCAATCTATCTTTACATGTCTTAAATGAAGGGATTTTCACTTCTCTGAAGTAGCACCTTCCCGCCCCTCAGCCTAGCAGGCTGTTGAGAGAGAAGCTCCATCTATATTGTAAGGGATGATAATGGCTCATTTAAGACGTTGTTCTTTGCAGTCTTTTGCAACTCATAACGGCTTCCTACCATGCACATGAAAATATGATACATTGATCATTACAAGGAAAAGGACTTGCTTTGAAGACAAAATGCTCTTAATGATAATAGCTGTCTCCTAATTTCTCTTCCTTTCACTCATCACCTTTTCACAAAAGATATAAGGTAAAAAGGTAGTAACTTCTAGAGGACAGGAAGTCAAATCACAACTTGCAACCTAGGAGGAAGACATACAAGGCTTTTCTTCACTTTTATTTTAAGACTTCTCAAAGCTAATCTGTGACTACTCACTTTCCAACTCCCTTGTCATCCTTCCTGCTGCTCATTTCAGTGCTGGGATGAAATAGTGTCTCTCCAGCAGTGAGGCACTGCGAGCTCTTTGTGTCTCACCTTAACTCTGACCTCTGGCATCTGTGCTGCTTCAGGGCTGAATTGTCTCAACAGAGATGCATTAGCTGGGCAGAAAGGACAGTCTTTTTTTCACTTTTTCATAATTGCAGCACTCCTACACTTCACACCATAACCTATTTAGAAAGAGAGATGTCAATGTATGTTTATAGGGGAAGAAAAGCATGTGACTGAGATTCCCTGGCACTAATTGTTTTCCACGAGCTTTTGCTTTGAAATTCTTAGCAATGATTAATGAAAATGTTTTAGGATATGATCTGCTGTTGGCTATTGCAAATTCACACAGTCCATCTGTTGCATTTTTCTTCATCTCTCTGGCTTCTTGATCCAGGGGAAGTATCACCTTTCTTTTGGCCCTTTCTTACGTAAATGTACTGTGCTGAGCAGCTTTCCTTGATCCACACCCAAGATATGTTCTCTGCCTTTTACAGATCTCTTCTTGGTGTATTTCCAGGCAGGCAAGAGGCAGCTGCATCCCTGGGTATTTGTTCAATGTTCACGAAAAAGCGTTTCAGGAATACTCTGCAGAGCAGTTCTCCATCTTTGTGTTGAACCTTCCCCTTTCTGGACCTGGAGAAAAGGTCCTTCCAGACATGTTTCCCCTAAAGAGAAAGGCTTCGCACAAGAAGTGAGCAGAGACCCCTTCCTCCTTGTTTTAAGATCAGTGTTAAGTTCCTCTACAAGGCTGTGCTATTCAAAGCACACTGCAGAGGACACTGATATGCAGGAGTGTCATCGGTGTGGGTCCCTGCAGAGAGGCTGAAGCTGTGGGCCAGGTGGGCGGCCCACGTGGCTGTCAACAAACAAGTACTGGAGCTTAGGGAAGGCACTGACTACAATTTGCTGCAATACCAGAGTCAAACCTGGTTTCAGAGAAGATGTACAATCCCTTCTGTCAGGTGACTGAAATAGAAATTTAAAATTTTTCCCCGTGGTTTTTTTGGTTTTTTTTTATGCTGACCATCGAGGCCCTTGTATCCTTTGCTGGAAGAGGGCAAGTGACACAAGACCACTTGGATTCAAGTCTTCCCTCACCCACAGCACTCCTCATATGCAGCAAGGAGTCTCTGCAGAGCAGAGCCGTGGCCATAGCTTTGTTTTGTCACGTGTCATTCAGCTCCCACTCACTCCATTTTTCCCCTGCAGCATCTCCCACTTGTCACTGACAAATAAAGCAGAGCCGAGCACAGAGCGTGGGGGGGGCTGCCAGATGGCTCTGCAAGGCTGATCATCATATTTCACTGCCTGTCTTTTGTTCCTTTTGCTTTTTTTCTTCACTTGCCGTCATTATTCAGCTGATTCACTTTTAAATCCTTCTCCACATCCCTTTTCATCCCAGGCAGTCACTGCACTCCTGTTATATGGGAGGCATCCCAAGGACGTTGTCTGTGGCATCTGTTACAGCATATGGTACATCTGCTGCTCCGGGGAGCTCTGAGGGTTCCTGCCTCGTGCTCCTCCGTGTGCGCCTGTGGACGTGCACGTGGGGGATGTCAGCTCTGCAGCCGCCCTCCCAAGCAAGGACCCCGTCTGATGCAGTTTGCCTTAAATACAGTAAAATACATCAGCTCTGGATGGCTGACAATTTATTTTCTGAGCAAATGGTCCCCTGCAGATAGGATTTTTATAAACTTTAGAAGTCTGTATGACAGCCACAGTTGGAAGCTGATAGATGTTTTCAGCTTCAGGTGAAACAGTGTCCTCACCTCAGCCACTGTGTTACAGAGCCCTGGACTGCATCTGCCTGTAATCAGGGTGATGCACCACATAAACACAGAGTGTACACCATTCCCTTCCCTCTACACTACAGCTCATCTACAGTGATGCTCATTAATAATGGTCCACTGGAGATATTTCTGAATTCTGTTATCATGGTGTCTCTGGTATCTCCTTTTTTCTGAATTGCTTGTTTTCACATGTGAAGATCCAGGATCAGATCTGTTAACTAGATACATTACTTTAGGATAGAGGAAGAACTGGAATGAAAGAAGGGAGGGGAGTCATAGAAATGCTTATGGAAGGATTTCATAAGGGAGAAGCAAAAGGCAGATTTCCAATAACTTATCACCTCACAGAACTGGAAATACCTGCTGCAACTTATTTTTGCTAGAAAGTATTCCAAAAGGCAGCATGTCTGGACTGGGTAATGAGTTATGTAACTTTTATTTGGCTAAAGATGAGACAAGCCCTGAATTTTTGAACTGAGGAATGAAGTAAGGTAACACAGGGAGAACATGGAAAAATAGTGGACCAAATGGGAAAAACTAAAGGTATGAAACTGAATAGCATCATAGTAAGTAGGACGGATTAGGGAGGTGCTTTGATGGTTAATTTGGGAAGGACTGAAAGAAGTTATCTGTGCAGGAGCTCCCAGAACTGCTGTGAGCTCTGTTAGCACAGGGATCAAACTTACTCTGAACAAACTGAGACACAACACTGTTATTTAACACACTATTCTCCTTCAGCCACATTTTACTGAGTATATTACCATTATTTGTATACCAAAGTAATCTCTCCTTAGGAAAAAATTTTGTCAAAGGGATTCTATATACTTTAAATGGCATGGGCAAAGGTATTAAAATAATCAAAGGCCTGGAAACCTAAAAATGTCTGAAAAATTAAGTTTTGCTTTAACTCTATCCCTTTGTTGACTTTTAATAAGCTCTTGCATGTCATTACTTTCATTTCAGCAATGGTAAAATAGCATTTGTAATTCTATGAATGCACATCTTCAGGGGACCTGAGGGAGTTAGTTAATACATTGGATAAAACTGCTTTTCAGTGTGCCAAGCTATTTGTTGTGCAAGGATTTCCTATACTAATTTCACTGTCTGGCTTTCTAGGGAAGGACATGGCAGCAGTGCAGAGAACCTTAATGGCTTTGGGCAGTTTGGCAGTCACCAAGGATGACGGCTGCTACAAGGGAGATCCATCCTGGTTCCACAGGTAAGGTCCAGAGCACAGCTGCTCAGAGCTGTCTTCCCTGGGAAGCTGGTAATATAATCCGCCTTTAGGCTTTAAGGAAATTTATTGGGAAAGGAAGGGAAGAATATTTCCCAAGTTTCCTTGTAATAGGGAGGTTTTTCTCTCTGGAGGTTAGAGAAGGGAAGCAAGGAAAGTGTACATTTGTCATCAGATTTGCTCTCTCACATCAGACAGCAGATAGAAAGACTAATGAAGACAAGGCTGTTATGGTTGTCTGTGAACCCCCATGTAGTGACCCCTTTACTGAGCAAAGAGAAGGCATGAAGTCTCTTTCCTTTCTTCATCAAACCAAAAATGATTTAACTTCCTAGGCTTCTTTCTTCTTGGGAAGCACCACTTATCCATGAAGAATTTTCTGTCTTGGCAAAGCTGTTTATTTTTTCTGAAATTCCATTTGTTTTGGCTAGGGAGGCTGTAAAGCAGGGACAGGAAGAAAAGGAAATCCTCCCACAGTTACTCTCCTGCCCCACAGGCATATTATTGATATGAGTTTCTGCCATCCAAGAGTATTTCTTACACAGAAATGTCGAAAGCAGATTAGCAAAAAGAGTGCTGACTGCCTGTCTTTTCTTTCCTTGAATTTTCTGATGTCTAGGTGAGGCTCAGCAAAAAAGAAGCAAACTTCATTTTGTTTGTCTTAAACCCTGAGCTGGTTAAACTGAATCTGAGATTTGAATTTTAGGTGAATAAATGCAAACTCCTATGCATTGTTTATATGAAATCAGGTTACATTAACTTAATACACTGCACAAATAGATTTATATTTATGGAATATAATTAAGTTTAAAATTGAGTTCAAATCCAGTTACATTCTTTAATATAAACCAGACATGAAATCACTATGACCCCAGACAGAATTATTTGTTTTATGTAGCTAAAACAAAGTCCCACATGGAAAAATTAATTTTCATCTGGACTCCTAATTGTGGGTGGGAACAGTTTTCGCTAGCATGGATGAAGATGTGATCACCTCCCTTCTCCTCTGGCTGTCTGTCCAGCCCGTACTGCTTGGATAGCCAATCCATATCTATTGCAATCCCTGTGAAATACCATGTTATAGCCACTGCCTTAAGGAAAGCTGGTGTTAACGGCATATTGCCAGTGAGGAGCTGCTTTCTGAGTAGCTTCCCTATCCCTTCGGGCAGACCCCTCACTGCCACCCAGTATTACTCATGATTCAGGGCTTTCAGGCTGATTCTTAATCGCCTAAAGTTAAATTGAGAGACCAATATCAAATGGCATAAGAGTATCTGTGCAGGGATCTACAGCGATTAGGATAATGCCACACTTGAGCTAAGCCATTTAACTTTCCATTGCCAGTGTCTCACATACCCAGTGCCATCAGACTGATCCCCCCTTCCTTGCACGCCCTAGCAAGGTTCATGGATCCACAGCTGTTCGTTATCCTGTGGCTTGGCAAACACAAGCACTGGTGTAAAGTTAGCACAAAAAGTTGACAGATCTGGTGGGCTCAGTTTTAGGTAAGAGGGATGCCAGACAGGCCAAACATGGTGTTTGTCTCATAGTGTGAGACATGGAAGGTGAGTAGACTTGCCTTCACCTCTTTTCTTGCTCTCAAATAAGGCCATTTCCACCCACCTATAACCAAATCTTGTACATGTCATCTGTAAGACCATAACATGTGGGCCTTATGATGGTAAAAATAACACTACATGATCCAAGCTGTATATGTAACACACTTTTATTAGTATATCCAGGCTACCCTTTAGTCTCTCCTTTCATTTGCAGTTCTCAGGTTTTTTCCTGTTTAATTACTTTTTGATTTTCTGTGGAAGTACTCATCAACATAGCTAAAAATTCTAGGAGGAAAGGGAAAAGAACAATAGAATGCTTTCCTGTTTCTTTAATTAAAATAGAGGCAGACACAGCGAACTTGACATTTAATTAGGTAATAGGAGTAGTTCTAAAAACATCCTCTCCTGGAGATCCTGGCAGTAGTTTGGTTCCTGTGTGAGTATTCTGGAAAAGAAATTAAGCAGCGGTGAGAGTGGCCTGCTTTCTGCGGCACCGCCGTTCTGTACGCCTCCCCCAAAAGAGTGAGCTTTCTGGCAAGAGCTGTGGGATCTGAGAGCATGTGATGGGCCTCTATAAGCCCTCCTCCTACTCTATACTTCACCACTTGACTCATTCTGAAAAATGACTGGTCAGTCCTGGTGTCCTGTGGAACTTTCTCCCCCTTCTGCTTTGCTGGGCTTTCACGTGGACATGGATTCGTCTCCTGCAATGTCCTGAACACCCTGAGCCTGGCAGAGAGTTTAAGTGCTTTTTTGGATTTATGCCAGGGTTCTCAGCACAGTGCAGGATCTGACCCTCACAGAGAGGATTGTGTTGATAGTTTTCAATCACAGCAGGTACCTAATCTAGTATTCTCATCCAGTGGTGGGGTGGGGAAGAAAAGGGGATCTGTAACTCGATGCCATATTGCAGTGTAACCTGTAACAGGACAAACAGACACAGCAGGGAAATAGATTCTACCTTCGTGGGAGTAGGGTCTGGTAGATGGAAAGCCTCCCTCAGTCTGGGGCTCTGCTGATTCATATGGCTCATTTGATAGCAACAGACTGATCCTTCTCCATTGTAAATCGCTTGTTTTTCCTCACTGAGTATAAATGAAAGATTAATCAAAGATGAACAGTTTCTTGAGAGGCAGCAGAGTGCAAACTTTTGTCCTTCTTAGCCACCACTTTGGCCTTCCGTGCTATTTTCAGGGAGGAAAAGGCTCCTTTTATGCTCTAACAAAGGTTCATTGATCCAAAGGGCTTTTGAGACCAGGGACACTGAACAAAAGTGGTCAGTATGTTTTGACAGAAGAGAAAGGACTGGCATACAGTTAAGACACAGGTGCAATGGGCAAAGTGTATTGCTTAGGAGGTGAGAGGTCTGGAAATGGCAACAAAGCAAATGTTCTGTCCTGCAGACAACCAATGTCCCCTCTGCAAAAATGAGCAAGTGTCTGACCCATTGTTGCTCTGGGTACACTCAGCTTTTATTTACTCCACTGAGTTAAATTATACCAATTTGTAATACTGCTCTAAATGGGTATCAGCTTGAAGTACAGCACAGGTAAGTGTCTCATTGATCAGAACCCATGAACTACACCTTTTAAGAGCTATAGGGCCCAACACAAATTAACCCTGTTTTGTGTTTTATATACAGCACTGCATAAATATTTTACCTGTCACAGCTGCTGAGGAAGTCTGTTAGGGTTCTGGAATAATGGGGACAGTGAAAGTATAAAGTGTTGTAGGTTTGACTAGAGCATTACTTCCATCCGCAAGAAAGCAATTAGCCCAGCCAGAAGTGTCCAGCACATGGAATGGTGCAAATGACATATTGCATTACAAGGGACATGAGCCAATTTCAGATTGATTTTCATTTCCCTGTATGATTTCATGATCATACACAGAGTGATGGTATGTATGTATTTTGCTTTTTTTTTCATGTATCTGGACAGGAAAGCACAGCAGAATCGACGAGGATTTTCAGAGGAGCAGCTTCGGCAGGGACAGAACGTAATAGGCCTTCAGATGGGCAGCAACAAAGGAGCATCACAGTCGGGTATGACAGGCTATGGGATGCCAAGGCAGATTATCTAAAAGCATCTCTGTCTGTGGAGAAAACACTCTTTCTGCAGCATGGTCTGTTAAGGAAAAAAAAAAAAGAAAAAGAAAAAAATGCTTATTAGTTCCCTTTCTGCCTGGTTTTTAATAGTTAGTGCTCTCTAAGGTTTGAGGTATTTTTGGTTTGGTTTGTTTTCTTTGCAGCTGCAAGAGTTCGTCTAGGAACTTGGGTTTTTGTGGTGGTGTGTGTCAGTTCACAGCACGTGCGCACTGCTGCCGCCTACTTTTCACTTCTGAACTATGCAAAGACAATTATTCTGTATTAATTTATTTGCAAAGTGTTATCTTCCATATTTGTCTCACACTGCACTTGTATTTCAACCAGTAACCTCGTTCTTCAATTCAGTGATGATATTGTTTGACTTAAGAATAAAGACAAATTAAAGACACCTCAAAGACTCGTTATTTAAAGGAAGTAAAAGCTGAAAGCAACGACCACATGGTACAGTCTAGAGGAGTTAAATATTTTCAATGGTCAATGTCTTATCTTACCCAGAGCCCTCTCTGAGTGACTCCCTGCTATAGTGTTTACAGTCTGTGTTACATGTTCAATTTAGTGTTTGTCTAAAGGCACACCCAAAGTATTTTCCTAAAAAGAAGAAAATATTTACTATCCACGGAGTCTGATTCATGTAGTCCCTTCTAATTTAGCTCAAATTTTTCTTGACCTGGTGTGCTGGGTCATCTGGAGCCCACAAACTTGTGGATCGAGCTAAAATCAGTTTTATAGAGAAAGCAAAAGCTCTGTGTAAACAAAGCAAAATAAGGAATTAATTCATTATTTCCCATTGGCAGGCAGACATTTAGCCACTTCCTGGAAAGCATGGCCTCAGCATGCACAATGGTTACTTGTCACCACAGTTATTCCCTTCCTCCTCTTCCCTGAGCCTTTGCTGCTGACCATGACACAATATGTATGGGATATCCCTTTGGCCAGGTGGGGGCAGCTGTCCTAGCTGTGCCTCTCCCAGCTTCTTGCCCACTCCCCACTGTGGGGACAGAATGAGAAAGAGAAAAGACCTTGTCACAGTACAGCCAGTTTAGCAGTAGCCACTACTGGTGAGTTATCAACTTCTTTAGTTCCCAGTCCAAAGCACAGCACCCTACAGGCTCCATCCCAGCCAGACTCAGTATACCCAGCAGCAGGTGAGTCTCCAAACTTGGGGAATTCTCCACTGTGAATGAACAGTCTGTCAGACAGAGGTGAGAACAGGCTTCGTCTTCTGATAGTTGATACTATCCCAAGCAAAGCACAAAGCAAGGTGTGTTCTAAATGCAAATCAAGAAATAGAACAAAAGTACCAGAATGCTTCTAACCTGAAAAACACCCACAGTTCAAATTCAAATAATCTGTTTGCTCACCTGTGAAGGGCTGTAAATGTGGCTGGTGGTTTCATTTGGAGACAGTTTGCTGGAATGTCAATAGAAGAAGTGGCTGACAGTGGCTGGCCACCAAAGCTTGCCAGAGCATTCTCTGAGTACTTGACTTGCCAGTCGCACAGCTGCCTTGGCTTCTCTCACAAAGCCCATTCACTTCTTCCCCAAAAGTAAGAGGGAAGAGAAACATGACAATTGAACTCTGTGGGCTCTTTGGTTTTTTTTCTTTTTAATTCATGACAGTCTTCCAAGAAGGCCTGAAAACATAGTATCTAGACAGGTAACAAACAAAGATTAATCTGTTCTGACAGCTCTCTGAGTGCCTACATATATAGATGGGGTGATTTCTGTCTGGCTTTGAACCCAGTAACACGTGCTGACAGCTGGTTGTTTTACTAAGTAGCCCTAGGGCCAGCCACACACAGGTTCAGGTGGCTTCAAAAATTTCTACCACTGAGTAAACTGAAGGGATGGTTCCTTCAGCTCATGGGAAGCTCTGTCGTCCCTGTCAGGAGAAGAGAATAATATCTCCCCACTTCAGCCAAGCACTGCAGAGAAAGTGTGTGAAGGTCGGGGCTGAGTGGATCTATAGTAGCTGCCACTGAACAGGTCCTGTCCCCACTTATACCTCCTCTACAGGGCATCTTGGCTTCTCCACTGTCCTACTGTCAAACAGGGGTTTGTGTTTACTACCTGTTCAGGGCTGTTCTTCTGTTACTTAGGGAACTAGCTCAGCAGAGGAGCAGATGACCACTCCAGATGGTGCATCTCAGGTAGAGGAGCTTACCTTTCAGCTGTGGTAGAGCAGCAGCTCAGTGCAAAGCATAGTACATAACTTCCCCCTAGCCATGACATTAGGTGTAGCATGAAGAGAATAGCAAGTTTTCTTACTAAAACTGATGCCTTTTCTTGGTCTTAAAATCAAGAGCCAAACACGGTTAGAAGGGAAAAAGGGATTTTACCTTGGTATTTATTTGAAGGATCCTTGGTGCACTCTGTCCAGGTGGAGCACGCTGGAATGCACATCCAAATGCACACCAAAATGCTCCCCCGTGGGTACCCCCGAAATGCACACACACAATAGTTTGAGTATAAAATTATAGGCTTTACCAATTAGCATATCTATCAAAGATTCCCCAATGGGAGGCTGAGTGAACCCCCCTCCCCGAGGAACCTTCTCCCCATGGACAGGCCTATCTTAGTTTACAAAATGTGTTCCAGAGAAGGCCTTGGTGTCTGAGCCTTCCAGGATGTTTGGTCTCCTCGCTTAACGGAATACTGGGCCTATGCTGGTTATCAAACCTGAAGAATTAGAAGTATGTGGGCTAAAAGGCCCTTAAGAATACATAAAAGTTATACAAAAGAGTATATAGAGGGGGTATATATAAAAAGCAAAAAACATCATGGCATCAAACCAAATAAGCTGATTAAAGAAATCTGGGCTGATGGCAAGACAAATGCCTGCCACCAGAAAGTTCACCTTGGTGAATGTGAACAGCAGCCACCTTCCTCTAATAGAAACTAGAAAGTCATAGCCACAGCAGGCAAAATGGCTGGATGGCAGAAGCTGGAAGAACTGCTTTGCAGGTCGGTAAGATGTCTGAGAGGTCCCAGCCTGACCTTCTACCCCATAGCACCCCCAGAGGGGACGCAGCCTGCAGGATCCATCCTGAACTTGGTGACCTCAGCCTCCCCTCTCTGGCTGCAGAATTTTCATTCAATTTTCCATTTATATCTTCTCTCTGAAAACACCATTTTGAAGAGCTGCATGACAATTAAGTTCCCAGGTTGTGTTGCTTTCTCTATTTCTGATGCTAACAGCCTCACTGAAGTTATAGAAAACCTCATGTGCTTGCACATTAAAAAAAAAAAAAAGTTAAAAAAAAGAAATTTAACCAACTATATTAGGGAAAAACAGCTAAGTGCTCCAGGAAAGGAAATTGATACCATGTCTCTCCAGACACAGGACTTGGTTGGTGTGGGAAAACAATGGCCAAAAATACTGATTCCCCAGGACCTTATTTTTGGCAACCCATCCCCAAGATCATAACATACTCTTTCATTACCTTAATCCATCAACCTAATCTAGCTGTTAGTATCTGGCAGTTGATGCTGCAAAGTACACTTTACTCTGGGAGTCAACTTTATCCTTTCATATCCCCATATTATAGATACAGAAATACTAATGTTATTGTTAATTAAATGCTAATATGCTCTGGCCTACCAATATTCTTCTATTAAAATATCCTTACTACTAAGTTTTCAAACATCCTAAGCTAAGAAGTAAATTAATACAGTACCACACTAGTTGTAACCAAGTTAGCAGACAACATCATCGCTTCTCTTATATTACCAATAAGCCATTGTAAATTTGCTTCTACTGCATCAAAAGCACTTATGCAGGTCTCCCAGAAGGCTAATTAATTTCTGTGACAACTTTCTGCATTCTTACTAGTTAAAAGCCTTGATATACATTAGAATAAAGACATACAGGAGCTTTGAACACTGAGTGGCAGAGTGTGCGTTTGGGAGGAGGGGTTTAGGTGTTTGCTCTCCTAGCTCTCTAATGCTTAGGGGAAGGTTTCCCCTGCAGATGATGAACAGCATCTCACTGAAGGCTGTGGACTCAGTTTGACAGCAAGGATGAGCTAAGACAGGATCTCCCACATGCTGCCTATAGTCCTGGTTTGAAGCCTGGCTGTAACTTGATGAGCGATCCCAGCTTAAAAAGAGAGGGAGGCGAGGCGAGGTGAGGCGAGGCGAGTTTGATGTTAAGGATCTGTTTGTATTCGGGGTAGTCCGTATATATCACCATTGGATGGTGGGCATGGGACCGGTTGGTGGGCTGGGGTGTCTGGAAGGTTCTGAAATGGACATTACATCATCACTTACCTCACCAGAAGGAACATGGATTAGACTATAAGAGCAACCAATGAAATCACCCTTGGACAGATGATTGGTCAGGAACGCACCCCTAAACAAGCCAATTACAGTGCGGATCAAAAAGTGACTGACCAATCCTAAGCGAGCCAAAAGACTATATAAACTGCTCCAGTGGGTGGCATCGGGTGCTCTTCATTTGGTGACACGTTTGTTGGGGGAGCACCCAGTGTTGGGCATGCGCTGCTTTTATCTGCCTTGTCGTTTTGGGTTCTTGGGCTACTCCCTGTTCCTGTTCTCAGTCATCATTAATAAAAACAATTAAATTGGCAACATTGTCAGCTTGTTTCTGACAAGTTGGCATCTAATGGCCTTCTGAAAGGATGCCCAACAGCTGTGTGAGGAAGAACTGAACACATGAGAATGGGATGCAAGTTTATCTCCATGTATAACAAGAGCAGAAAGAAAACAGAGTGAACAGAAAGTCAGTATGAAGTTCAGCCAATTCAATTAAGCTGGAGTTTGAGGACTGTCAGGCTAACATAACAAGAGGTGTTTAAAATAAAAACTAATAGGGTGAATGGCATGAAGAGGCTTCGCTCTTCAGTAAATTAGCCTGCAGCATCACTTTCTAAGATGCCTGTGCTAAACAGCATCTCCCACACTCAGCAGGGATGAGAGGAGAAGGAGGGTGCTCCTGGCAGCAATGGGCACCAGCAGTCCTGTCCCTTTCACCTGGGAGCTGTCGGTGTGGGCTGTTCACAGGCCACAATGCATTCAGACCAAGCTGTCTTTGTTTTACCGATTTCTTAGGCCAAAGCAGAGCCCCCAAGGAGCAAGGATAAGGACTTAAGACATAAGAGTTTCATTTCCATGTCTGTAATTGATTGCATTTGTCGCTGGCTGCATTTTTGGGATTCACTACCTCCATTCCTCTACTGGGAAATATTAACAATAGTGATGGTTTGAACAGCTCAGACATTAATAGCATCACTGATATGATACTGTCTCCTAACTAAAAATAAGCTTTAAGTATGTTGAGAAGGGAAGTGAGCACCTTTAGAGGAAAGAAATTCAACCATTTACTCTAAGCCTGTTCCGTGATTACCATTATAGGTCCTGAGCAAGGGAGCGAGGGGATACCAAGGCTGCAGATAAGCCTGTGTACACAGACCTTTCTGCAGCTATTTTGTCTTCTATAAATTTTAAAAGAAACATAAAGGTGATTGTTTAATGCATGCATGAGTTACCAAAGGAAACAAAATGCAACACCCTAAATTTGAGGCTGTCACCAAACAGACAGAGTAACAGACAATTTTGTCAGCATGAGTTTTGTGCACAGTATGCTCTTGACTGGAAACAACCTATTTTCCTCTTCCATGGGGCTTGCTGTCCTGCAGAAAAGGCAGGCAAGAAGACAGCACAAGCCACTAGTAGGAAAACATACAGAGGCAGCCACTACTCCCCACTGTAATGAATTGATGTATCTATTTCAACTTTGCTGAGGTTGTTCTGCCCACATGAATCTCCAAAATAAAACCACCACAGTTCTATGACTAAGGTTGAGCAATACAAAACCATGAGATAAAATGGCAGAGGGGGACAAAAAAAAAGCATTAACTGTTACCATAGAGAGAAAATCGCCACCTTGGATGGAAGGAAATTTCTCTGGTTTTACCTGCATTGTTTGTACTACCATACAGTGTGTGCTGCTGTGACATTCAAGTGAAGTTATAATGCCATTCCTCAGATGTAGAAATAGATTTTCGGCGGTCCTATTGGATTTATAGGGGAAATTAGAGAGGTGACCTTTCTCCCTAATGAAATTTCTCTTAAAGGACTCACTTTGGTAGAAATGTTACTCTGTTATTGGGCAGTAGTAAATCTTATGCTCCAGTGAGTCAGTGCTCTGCAGACCATGTGGCAGCTTCAAAGTTTATGTCTAGGTTCAGAAGTGATGTCCAGAAACGCAGGAGAGAGTTCTACTTTCCTGACATCTGCAGGGCCCAGCTTGCTGGCGAGGGGAGAGGCAGTGCTAGAGGGAAGGAGCAGGCAGCCCCAGGCATGTGGCTTTTGGGGGCTGGAAGCAGCAAGTGTCTGAGACGGGCTGGTGACTCCTGTTGCCTAGAATCAAAGACGAAAACTTTCCAAATGATATTATGAGTGATAATATAAAAAGCAGATCTTTATTGCAAGCTTTCAGGTGCACAGCTATGGCTCTGTGCACGTGTACAATTGATTTACTACAAATTTTATAAGGTTAATTAATTAGTATATCTAGAAGGTACATCCAATAAGAGACCAGTTGTCCCAGCAACCCATCCTGTGGTCTGCCCCTTGGAGTTGTTCCAGGGGCTTCTTTGTCCTTTTTCTTGTTATGTCTTCTAAGTTCTAGTGCAAAACAGCGTCCTTGTTAGAATTCCTCTTCTTGAAAATAAGACTAAACAGAATTTCTGGAATGTGCTAGAAAGGGTTAGCTTACTGTTCTAAAATGTGAGAGAACGGTCAGGAAAAGTACTAGAAGCTATATAACTATGTATTAACAGTCTACGAAACTACAAGTATATGAAAAATATATAAAAAGCAAAAATCTTCGTACATCATTGCTGGGTACTTCCAAACTGAATTTTAAGAAATGGTGTGCATTGTCATCTTGTCAGCAAAGATGTGAGATGGATGAAAGCTTTTTTGTTTGCACAAATCAACTAAATGCTCTGTTTCTCTCATTTCTTGTCAAGACACGGAAAGGCCAGCAAAAATGAACAGGGTTTGTTTTTAGGAGCAGGTTTTGCATTAGTGTCATTATGAGTCAACGCTTCATTCTAAGTTTCTTTGTATTAGCTCCCACACATAATGTAAATGTAAGGGTAACTCTGCTGCTTCCAGCTCCTTCCAGCACACAGCCCAAGGGTTGTTTTGACCAGGTTCTCAAATGTGCTGGAGGAGTGCTTGCACCCATGGATATGCCCTAGCACTCCCAGGGCTGCTGAGCACTGGACGTGGTCTTTGTTGGTGTGGCTCTTGGTAAAAGGGGACAAAACCCCTTCCTCATCTTCAGGAAAAGTCACATAAATTCAGGTCTGGCTTTAAAGTGCTGGGATACCATGGCAACATTCGTTTTCCAAGAGAATAGAAAAACCTTTTGATTCAAGGAGAAAAAAAAAAATCAATAATTCAGGTAGCAGTCTGGACTGTGCAAGTGGGATATCAAGGGATTCTGTGCATATGCCAGGAATGTTCATCACCTGGCATTCTTAAAAAGACTTTTTCCCCAGGTCTGCTACAACAGCTCTGCCAGTGGTGTTAAATCAAAGCAATATTTCTTAGATTCCCCTACCTCAGAAGCATGTTTCGGAATATGGATAATGGTTGGACTCAATTAAAGTTCTCAATAATAGGGTCTTTTCCAACCTGAATGACTGTATGATTCTGTGAAGATGATCTACAGCTGGGTCCCCACGCAAGTTGCAGCTGCAGAACGTTTTGCTACTGAAAAGCAAGAGCTTGAGCCAGAGTGAATTTGGTGGCTAGAGCGCATGAAGAAATTGCAGTGAAAAGTTCAGGCCTTGCCCGAGGAGAGAGAAAGTGAGGTAAACAACACCCAAGCTCGTGTGTGAGCTGAAGTAAACTTTGTGGAAGATTTTGCTCTTAGGGTGTGTCCCTAAAAGGGCTCAGCAGGGGCAGGTGCTGCTGGGACTATGGCAAAGCAGCTACTAATGCTCCTTGGCTGTTTGTTGCTAAGTGTGGTTTGTTGCTGGATGTGGATGAAGCTGTTGTTACCCAGGGGTAGAGTGGCCACAGCTGAAGGTGAGCCTTTGTAGGCTGCTGTGTGAAGTGTCTGTGTCCCGAGGGCAGGAGCTGCCTGAGGGCAGGAGCTGGCTCCTTTGGGAGAGCTTTGCCCACCCAGATGTGCTGGCTGCCACCGTGAAGGTCCACGCAATGAGTTTTGGGGAATGGACCTGCAGCTTCTAAGTACTGGGATTTTTTTTTTCCGGCTCCTATGCATTTAGTTTCATTCTCTACCTTTTTTCTTGGAGATCTTCTCTTTAGGACTTCTTACTGCAATTAAAAAACATTTCTGCTCAGGTCTCAAAAAGAGAGCCACTAAAATCATAGTGTGTTTTGTAAGAAATTTACTTGACTCTTGAGGTCTTGCTTAAAAGCACAAGTCTTCTTTTTGTGCTGTGACATGTTTAATTATGTAAATCCTTCCCCCAGAAGCATTGCCATAATATGAGCTGGATTATTAGGGGCCAAATACAATGGCTAGAACAGAGATGATTTTTTTTTTTTTAGTGGTGGTGGGGAGGGGTATGCATTAATAAGTTAAGCTTTTCCATAACCACGCAAGAATAGGAAGAGAAGTATTATGTGAAAGTGATTGTTGTGGTATGTTTCTATGTTTTCTGCATGTGAGACGCCTGTAACCCATTGAATCAAAGTAAGTAGAAAAAAGAGTGATGCTTTTACAGTAATTGGCAGTTTTTATTTTTTTTTGTTTCTTTATTACTTCTTTTTCACTTTCTTTCTTTATACTTGGTGTAGGATGAGAATCAAAAGCACAATTACTGTTTACAGCCTCTGTGTTCTGTAAAATGAATCCATGAATGATTAAACAGTTTTTGTGCTGCTTGTTTTTTAAGTGGGAGTTGTGAAATAAAGCACGCCATAGTACTGCCATGTCACTTGAGCAGGCTGCATGAGTTTACCTCACTCTGGCAGACTATGCTCTCTATTTAAAATGCCTCTCTCCATGTAATATGATGAGTCCCTTAAGGACTACCTTCTGCAGTTGCTCTGTGAATTGCACTCCTGCTGGAGTCAAGTACATCCAGGCAAATTGGATTATTAGCTGGAGATAAATGGGCCCAGGGAGCACTTAACTGTGGGAGCAGTTATGCTCTTGCCCTTTAGCTAAGTATAAAAGCTGACTCTTACAAAAGTAGGAGGGATAGAGGAAGGAGGTTTTAGTCCTGAACATTGTCTTCTTCCTTTAAGAGGCTCTGTACTAGCTGTAATGGAATGAATCATAAACCTTAACATACATCTAGAATGAATCTTTAGTTTTGAACACAACGAATTTCAGAAAATGTTACATTCTTTATAGTGGTTTTGAAATAAAAGGGGCATTTTAGCTTTGTGTTTAGGAGAATCTCCTTAAAATGATAGTTAGTTTAATTGTACTGTAGGTATAACACGTGATTAAGGCCAGCAGAGAACAGTTAGCATGCTTTAAGCTTCAAAACCTTGCAGTGATATTTTTAGAGTATCAGAATATGCAGGATGTAAACATCTGGATTTATTTGATTGCTTGGTGTGTCATGGTCGTGAGGTGTGAGCCCCTGCAGAGTGCTGTGTGGTCAGCAAAGTGTGCAGGGAACTGAACTGCAGTGGTCATGGCTGGCCTAGGTGGGGGGTGATGAATATAACACCCTCTAATGGGCAGAGAAAAGAGGAGAGGGGTTTTGTGTTGGTGGTGGTTTTTTTATTATTCCTGGGCACCTTGTTTAGCTCTAAAAAGGGGAGCAGATGCGGTCTGATAGCAAATAAAAACTAAATGCAAACATTTCCTACCTTCTGCTAACCTGCGTGTTTTATACATGTGGTGGGCCATTAGGAAAAAGAAAAGCAAATTAGAAAGAAGAATTAATTAAAAGAATAGATGGTTTTAAAGCTGTCTTTCCTGTGAGCAGACTTGAAATAACTCATGAAATACAGGAAAAGATAACCTATAAAACACAGGAAAATATGGACAGAATAAAGTAAGTTCTTGGGGGAAAAAAAGACTACAGTGGAGGGTAACCAGCTGTTCCTTTAGAAAAAAGGATTATCCCCCTCATTTGGGAGAAGAGGGAGATGAATGACCTCTACAAATGGAAACATAAACCAGTCATCTTCAATGTCATCAGTGCCACCCCTTCTGTCATCAAAGGTCACCAGGGGCCTTGAATTTTAGTTGTTCTTTTGGTCAATGTTTGTATAGGCTTAGTTAAGACTTCTGATTTAAATCTATATATAGCAAGTGAAGGTGAAAGTCCTGTAATCTTGGCTGGGAATGAGGGAAGGCAGATCTTTATTCACATTAGTGGGAAGTTGCTCATAGTGCAGACTGGTAATGTACATTGCCTAAAGGGAACTGGAATTTGCTTGTTTACTTGGCTGTCTTAAAATAAGACTGAATGCACAGCAAAACGCACATGCTCTCTCCAGATCCTCCCCTCTGTGCAGGCAGTGCTGTTGCACTGGGAAAAACTGTTCCTATGTCCAGCAGGAGCTACTCAAAGAACAAAGAAATAAAAGACAGTGCTCTGACTAAGGTGTTTTTATTCCAATATAGATGAGTGTCTATGCATCAAAAGGCAACCAGGACCTCCAAAAGAACATTTTAAAAAAAATTAATTTTTAAGAATACTATTTTGCTCCTTGGAGCGAGGAAAACTAACTCCAAAAATAGTTCTATAAAGAACATTACTTATGAGCTGGGTGCTTGTAACTACACTTTGTCCTTTGAGATCAAGGATGTGGCTATTACTGTTTGCCCAGTGTTTTACAGAATGAATCATATTTCCTCCCTTAGGATTTATTACAAATGCAAAGCACTTCTGAGACTTATTATTGTGTCTGGGAGTTCTTTATAATCATCATGAGGTGGGCTGCATTGAAAATGCAGGGTATTATGAAGACTCATTGAAAAACAAAATTTCTATAACCAATTTGAAATTATGTACATACAGTCATGTCATGTCCTCACCTCCCCACGTCCACCCACAAAGGGAAATTGGAGTTAAATATATTCTTTAAAATGTTATGAGAAAAAAGTTTGAATAGTGATGAGGCCGAGGCAAGCTCAGAAATTTGATGTCTTGAACAGGATCCCAACTATGTGATGGGTTCAGTGTGTAATGAATACTCTGGAGGAGAAATATTGACAGCCCTGCATGTCACTTGCAAAACTAAGAGCTGAGACAACATGAGGCTGCACAAAATTCTGAGCTATGTGAGGAGGGGTCCAGGCTGTCCTTATAGAAGCGTAGGCATTTTTTGTCTTGTTTATATTGTTTTGTGGCCATGGCAGTAAAAAAGGGGGCTCTGCCAACATCTCAGATGATCCTAAATTAGCTCTCTCCTCCTTTTGACTCATCAAGACACCATGGGGAATCCATCTGGCCTGTTAAAATAAATCCACTACAAGTCTGGACAGGCAAAAGGTAGGTAGGTAGCCAGCATGGAAGTGGATATAGGGAGCTCCCTGTGTTTGAAGGTCAAGAGACACAGACATTCAGCACTACTGTGTTACATGGAGGAAGTGCAGTCTTTGCGGGTTCTGACATTACTGTACACAAAGGATTTAGTGTGGGGATCTTATCCCATGCTTTCCAGACAACAAAGGATACTGAAATTTCGCTGCAGTAGGCAGGTGCAGCTTATGTGACCAGCTGTCCTTACTAGGCACTGTACTTGTACATGGGTGATCAGCTTGTGTGCTGTGATATCCACCTGATCCTTAAACAAATCTCAGGTGGCTTGCTTGATTTGGCGAATTGCTGATCAGACTGATTTCCCCAATGGTCTTGATTAGCTTCATTTTATCTTTTACAAGGTGATTGGCTCTAACATTGGGAGAGTTGAAGCTTGAAAGAATATGGAGTAGGACCTGCTTATGGGAAAATACAGTATTTAAATCCTAGGTAAAGCTTTTGTCCAAAAAGCTGGCTCAAGTGGTATTGCTGTGAGATGTCGACTGATGGAGCTGGATAACGTGATGGTGCTGGAGAAAGGCTCACAAGCTCTTTGTGTCAAGGCTGTACAGAGACCCAGCAGCTGGAAAGGGTGTTTCTCTCTGCTGACCTTCCACATGGCAGACACAAAACATAAAAACAAAACCAAATCCCCTCAGCTGTAGTTCAAACTATAATATGATTTTTTTTTAAGTGATTATACTGTAAATGGAGCAGACAGGGCTGTAGCTCCCTCCTGTTTATAGTTCTTTAGTTCTTACAATTTCTTCACAGGGCACTGAATGTGTAAGGACACTGCCATATCCAGAACATGTCCATATCCAACCCCTGAAGTCCTGCTTCTCTAACCAACATACAAACAGCAATCTCTGTAATGCAGAACCTAGAAGCAGGCAAAGGAAAAAATGCAGCTTGTGTGGATCATGGTAACGTGTTATATTTAGACTTTCATTTGTTTCCATCAGTCCAGATCCTCTTAACTTCTGTCTGTTGTTTCCCTACACTCAGCCCAAGGGCACGAGCAGATATTCAGCTGGTGATCAACCCCTAATGAAGATTAGAGTCCCTGCAGCTGAGATAAAGAAACTGCCTGCCAGTACCTAAAGATGTCCAGGTCAGAGGAGACTGCACTGACCTAGGCAAAACATCAAGAGCATCTCTGGAAAAAAAAAAAAAAATTTTTTTTGAACAGGGCAATTTGGTCAATAGGAGCCAGTGCAATTCTTGGTCAATTGCATTCATGGTTAACAGCCCTCTTGACAGGCTTGTCTGTGCTTTTGTGTGGATTTTGTCCTGAACACCAGATTTTCTTTGTAAGTTATCTGAACTGCCCTGCCTCTGCTGGCACATAGGATTTTCTTTGTCTTGGTGAGGAGCCTGCGAATAGCAAAGCTATGTTGTTCAAACACTAAAAATACTTTAGTTTAAACTTTTCTATGTCAAATTAGGTGGATTGACTTCCTGGTGCCCCTCCCTCTCGAGTAGGTTTTTTCAGTTCTTGATTTATCTATTTAGGTCTTCTGGGTACTCTGCTTACCAAAATCTTTGGTGGGTGAGGGATGACAACAGCAGTGTCAGTCACTTCTAGGGATGAAATACCAAGCTGCTCCATAACTCCTGAACAAATAAACTGAAACCCCAAACTTACCAGACTCAGTGAAACAGCTTGTTTAATGGTTGAAAGTGCAAATAATCTGTTTATTAGTAGGTTAGTTTTAGTTACTTCCTTTAAAAGGAAAAAAACATCTGTTTTGCTCCTTAACAGTTTGAAATTGTATGTGCTTGCTGTATTCCCACTGCCTGGATGATAACATGGAAGGACTGATAGAGCAGAGATAAAAGTATCACAGGTGGCATCAATGCCCTCCTGAAGTCTTTTAACTAAAAGTAAAAAAGTCAGAAAAAAAACTCTAGGGACTGGGTTTTGTTTGAGTTTGTTGGATTTTTTCCTCCCAGGCTTTTTTGCTCTGTCCTCCTACTTAGAAAGTGATCAGATTAATAGAAATGAGAGGAAACATCAAGACTTGAAAGGAAGGGGCATGGGTAGGTTTTTGAAAGAAAGAGGAGGGAAGACAAGAAGTTAAATTTCCAGTGCTGGTCTTCTATCAGGGTATCAGAGATCTTCTCTGCCTAATTGCTAGAAAAATGCAGCTGTGGAAGAGCAGAACAAGTAGATTATACTAGTGTTTCACAGGGGCATTTGTTTGTGGCAAACACTGAGGCTGGCATGGAGCCTTGTGTTTCCTGGAGAGATACGCATGAGTAAGATATTTTTTGTTTGCTTGCACTAAACATTAGACTCACATCAGCTGGCATCTGTTGTGGCAACAGATGTGACTGTCAAGAAAGTGAGAGAAGAGAGATGTTTTCCTCTTTGCTTTCCATGTGGCACACAGGGTTTAATGATAGAGAACAGGGTATCCATTAACCATACGAGTTTCTGGAGGTCTTAGCCTCATGGACCAGTGCTTTTGTACAGCACTGCCTATAAGCTGAAGCTGTGACCTCATAAATCTCATCTTTGTTCACTTTTAACCAATTAAGGACCAGGTCACCAACAGAGTGATTTGCAGGGACAAGCACAGAGACTTTCACCAGTAAAAGTGCTTTGACTTGGCTTGTCAGACCCTGCTCGGGCCTGACCTATCCAAGCATACGTGACTGAGCATTCCAATAGATGGGAGTTTGCACATAAGCAAATCACCTGAAAAGCTACAAATGTTGCTTTTGCTTGGCTGAAGAGCTGCCCTGACTTGGCCTCTGTAGAGGATATCATTTGCTTCAGTGCTACTTCAACTGGGTCAACCTCATTATTGTAGAAACTCTGGTTTTTATAGTATTTATTTTATTTGAAATGCAGCAGGTTTCATACAACTGTGATTGTCCTAATAAGTCATATCTGATCTAGCAGTATTATTCCATGTATGCTGTGTCAATATTGCTTGACTTGTTCCTTGCCCTGCTACACATAGCAGTTTCATATAAGCAAGAGAGAAATGAAGAGTAAAATTAGCTAGCGGCACCAATGAGCATCGAATAGTGCAAGACCATTAACTGAAGGAATAGCAGGGCTTGCTGTCCTTAAAATGGCACAGGCTGATAAATGGATGTTGTGTCCAAAAGATGTGCTCACTTAGCATTTTAAATGTAATTTAAATTGCTGGGATGCAAATAACTAAGCTATTCTCAGTCCGTTGTTGAGATGAAATAGCTCTATTAGCGCTGCTAGGCAAGATGGTCAGCTGCTTCATTTCAGGTGATGTGCTCTGCCAATGGCAGTTATGTATTGTTTCTGGATCCTTGAAGACAGCTCAATTGCCAGTAATTTCCAAGGTGATTTTGTCTGTTGAAAAATGTTTTGTTATGCCAGAGACCTCTAGTGCATAGTGAAGCATGGTCAGCAATCAGAAATTGAGTAAGAGCTCAAGGAGAAAAAAAAATAAATACAAGTATTGTGATTCCAAGTTTCATCTCTAGATAACAAAGACCTGGAAAGCAAGCAACATGGTACTCGTCCAGTGGAGGAGGGGAAAAGAGGTTCAAAGTTGATACTGAAATGTGTTAGTAGACAGTTATTAATAATTTTGTATTTAGTAATCAATTGCCACCCACTTCCATACTTTAATAAAAGTGCCACTTCATCTTGCTTACAATATCAGCTTTCAAAAAATTGAAATAACATCTATTGTGTACTGGGGCTGTCTTCTGGGGTGGAAGAGATGTATCCAAAATGTTAATGACTTGCCTGTGTGTATGCAGATCTTTGCAGACTACTAATTACCACAGTAGTTATTAGTACATGCTTATTGGAGATATAGGTATTTGACCTTCTTTGTGTTCAGAATTAAGCTGAATAACAAATTCAGCTGCTTTATTAGGAAGGACAGCCAAAACCTTTTCTTCCTTTGTTGGAAGTAATCTCAGCTATAATTTGAAGAAATTATTTGAGGAACAAAGTATGGAATCAGAAAATCAATTGATTTAAGAATGTTTATGAGTGCCTCCTGGAATGTTATTATAAATTGTCACTTAAACTCTTGTTTCGTTTTCACAGGCATGTTAAAACCTGTGCTTTACCTGAGTTTTGATTAAAGAAAAACAGATACAAGCAGTATGCAAGAAAATTCTTATCGGTAATAAAACCAGGTTGTAGTAGAACTAACTTTGCTTTGTGCAGGGACTTTCCTCCATGATTTCATGCAGCTTGTTAGACATTTCTGGTAAGCACTGGAAGATCCTGCAATACTCTGTCACTTCTAATGTTCGGTTTGGAAAAAATGTCATGCTGAGGTGAGTAGCTCTGTGGAGCACCCCGCTGTGTTAGTGGGCTGATGCTGTCAGGCTGGTTCTGGGCTCCCATCAGTTAAAGGAGCAAGAAGGCCTCTGAGCTGAGCGTGAAGGCAGCTTTGGTCAGAAGGGAAACATTTCTATTACACAGAGATGATTCTGTAGAGGATAGGTTTGGTAAGATAATTGCCTCTTTTCTGTGTGTACCCAGTGGTGAAAGTGTGATTCATTTTCTCTATTTTGAATGCTTCTCTGTCACCATCATGTATACTCAGTCTAGAAAACAAAGTTGGATTTATATGCCTAACTTCTAGACAGTCTGAGACAGATGAGATGAACACTACCTCCCCCCAGCATAACACTAGGTCTGTGCAGCACAAAATAAGCTTTATGTCCTAGAAGGCTGAATTGCTGGTATCCCAGCTTCCTCCAGGATACATCTATGTAATACAGGCAGACATCTCTGCTGTGGCTTGAGGCTGTTGCGTGGATCCTCTGTAACCTTTCCCTTAATCAGGGATTCAGTGGGGTGGGGGGTGTAGCAGAGTAGTTGAGGGAGTGTTCTCAGCCAGGTGTGAGAAGTAGGACACAATCAGTGTATGAATGATCATGATTAGATTTATTGCTAGAATGGTATATAAATATTGCAAATGCAGCATATAAATAAAAGCTTTATGATCTATTACAATTGATTATAGTATCTAAAGGGTTATATTATAAGGAAGTTTGGCTAGACATGTGTAAGTTTACAGTCTTTGGCCTTGCAGAATTCTCAATTATAAAGCAAGAAAGCACCTATGTAGCTAATTGAGATACAAAAGATTGTATCTCTGTATTTATCAGGATCTTAGCACTTTTAATCACTCATCTAAAAGTGAGTGTTCCATGTCTTCCCTGTTAAAGGAGTCCACCCTGAAGCTGCTGGCAGCTTCAGGACATCAGTTTGCCCAGATTGCCTCGTCTCCAGTGGCATTTTATACCCTTTTGCAAAACACTGTGCACCAATGTCAATCCAAACAACAGAGCTCCCCCATCTCTGGAATGCGTTCATTACATGAGCATCCAGACTGTTCCTCCTGCTGACACCCACCAGGTGTTTTCATCTTAGGACAAACCACACTGCCCATCAGAGTGGAAAGGGAGAGGGGTGTTTGTGTGGGGGGGGGAGAGGGTGCACCAAAGATCCAACTATCTTTTCTTCACTATCTTTTTTTTTGTCACCATCATGGGAGGTCACAGATTAGACTGTCAAGCTGCCCCACTTGTGTGAGGGTCTTGATGAGATGGGAAACAGAAAGTCAGGCTGCCAAACAGATGTGCATGAGGAAGTTACTCCCCTAAGTGAGAATGGTGTGAGTAAAGCCAAGTGTCGTCATCACTGTGTGAATAATCTGAGAAGTCTGTGATTTGTGAAACTGGGTTTTGCAGTAGAAAAACAGGAGGAAGTGGAACTGGTCTGGAAGCTATGACAAGAGAAGAAAATAGGATGCTGATACTGTTATGTTGATTCCTTTCAGAAAGAGGTTAGTCACGTTTTGTTACACACTACTTACAGAAGATGAAAATCAAGCTGCGTATTACCAGTACATTCATACCCACTTAGAGCCAATAGCCCTTTCAGGTGGACCTATGTGAAAGCCAGTTTCTCCACAGAGCTCAGAACTGGAATAATTGGGTCATGGTAGCTTTTCAAGCTGAACTGGAATCACTGGTCCCCCTCAGGGGATATGAGAGAGTAAGCTTATTGTCTGTATTGGCTTTGAATTTTTTTAATCTTCAGATTCCTTTTTTTTATATAGGGAAAATGCAATTAATTAAACAGAAGGAAGCAACGGTGCTCATTTTTGTAAGATAGTTTTATTTCTAATGTGTTTCCCGTTTCATTTCAGTTTGTCAGTCTCTTTGAAACAGAGAGATATAAAGTAAAGATACCATGAACAAAATCCAAACCCTTGCTTTTTAAAAGGAAGGGAAAGTATGTGCCAGGCACTGCAACACTGTTGTGGGTTAGCCATGGCTATCAGCCAAACTCCCACCCAGCGGCTCAGCCCCTACCTCTCCTCAGCAGGATCAGGGGAGAAAATAGGAGAAACAGGAAGGAGGGAAAAATATTTTTTTCCGATGAAGACAGGTAGATTATTTGTTGAATACTGTCACAGACAAAACAGACTCAACTTGTTTACTTCATTTATTGCAAATTCAAATAGAAATGGAACTATGAGTGTGGGTAGTGGGAAACCAAAACGCAAACATTGAAACAACATTGTTCCTCCCTGCTTTCCCAGGCCCACTTCTTTGCTTGCTGCTCTTCTACTTAGCCACACCCCTTCACCTCCCAAGCCCCGAATGGTGCAGGAGGATGGGACTTACAGTGTTTACCCGTACAATGCTCTTTCAATCTATGAACTAGCTTCTGAAATAGCACTTACTTCGTAGTAACTCCCTGTGCATGGGGTAGTGGGAGGCTTTGGGGAGTTACATGAACACTTTAAGAGACCAGAGTAGTCCCCAGAAGTTAAGCATAATTAAATAAAAACCAAAAAAAGAGAGACTTTGAAGCAATTAAATATAGTAATATGGAATACATGGGTAGACTTTCCTATGCTGCTAAGCTTTAATATGGCCCAGGGCTTAACGTATCGCTTCATATGGTTAAAATACCTTGCAGTTCTAGAACAAGGAGCAAGGACTGAGGACATAATTACTGTGCTTCAGGGCATAAGCCAAAGACAACTCCTGGTAAGAATTGTTTAGTTTGCTAGTACATTATCTAACTGTAGGAATTTTTGCCTTGCAGTTGAAGTAATATATTGCTGGTTACATGGACAGAGCATGGATCACACCTGGAGCTTACTTGTTATGCATTCTGACTACATCTTTTCTATTCTATACCTTTATGGCAGTGCTTTTTTTTTTTTTTTTTTTTTGATTGCTAGTCTAGGTTTTATATCTTCAAAGATAAAGTAAGAGAAGGGTTATTTTTTAAAAACATTCATGTATCTCCAGTACCATAGTACCATTTCTGCAGCTGACCCAAGGAAGGCATTGAGCTATTTAATCACTTAAAAGTAAAGACAGATCTATACTTAGCAGCCGTTGAGGAAAGTACTGGTTTACATCCTCTATAAATATTTAATTAACAAAGAAAATAGGATGGAACTGTTATAATACAAGTGACTTCCTGCATCTGATTACAAAAAGGATTCTCAGTTTGAAGCCTGATCTATTTTAACAATATGAAATATGTTGCCTGGAGCAGTTTATTTTCCAGTTGCAATAAAATAACCAAATTTTAGTGTTCAAACAGGTATATCATAAAATTTTAGAAGAGAGTCAAAATGCTCATCTTGATTTGCCATTGTTATCTGCTATTTTCAACACTCTTACTTAAGGTGCTTACATTTCTTTTCCTTATTTTAGCATGGTTTTGCTCTCACTTTTACATTTTACTTGCTACTTTTCTTGTTCATGTAACTAATTGTTACATTTTCACAGAATCATAGAATATGCTGAATTGGAAGGGACCCATAAGGATCAGTGATGTATAGATTTTAGCGCTGCAATTTTGTGTTTTAATACTTCAGTTTTATAAAGATCGTGAAAAGCCCATTTTATCCAGTCTGAATTTGAAGTCTAAAGTTACATGATAGCAGCCTTCTAACATTTGCAGAGGTGCAGTCGGGCAGATGAGATTACAATTGGAAACTCATCAGAGTAAAATGATGCCTCTTTTGGTCCTGGACTTTGCAATTCGCTGTCTTCAGCTTCACAAGCAGAAGGGGTGCCTGAGAAAAGGTACAAGAATCTTTCTCAGCTTGGACAAGTCATAAAATTAATTCTGCTGAAATGGATGAAAAAAATGATCCCCCAACAGCTAAACCTGAAGATGAAGTAAGTGTAAGTAGGTGACTTAAACATTCTTGATATTCTATACTTCTTGACACTATTAGATCTCTTGTGATCTAATTCTCAAGTATTAAACTTAACGTGATGATTAGATTTGGTATCATTTTCTGTTCTGTAGCTCAGTCTGAAAATGTCAACATGTGTTTATCTCTGGATTGCTAATAATGCGTATTTTTAGAAAATTGAAATAATGGACGTGTCAGTGTGACAACATAAAAGCTTATATTGGTGTCTTGCAGCGTGTTTTTCCAAAAAGAGGTTAACGTCTAGGCAAGAAAGGCAACTTTAAAGGAGGCAAAGTGTTTCGCTTTTCCCAGAGAAGATAGAGAAGGGGATTTTTGTATGAGTGTTAACTCATGACAAAGAAGTAATTAAATAATTTAGTGTATGGTGATAGTCGAATTGCAAATTTAGCAGGAAACCAATTCTAGAATACAATAACTAAGTTGCAGTAGAGAGGAAAGCTGAATTGAGAATTATGGTCCTTATTGAGGGAAGGGAGCAGCTTAACTTTGCTGTTGTTTTCTTTACTGTAAAATATTTATGGTAAATTAATAAAACATATGGAAATATCGATAATGTAGCACACAGCATTCAATATTCCTATGAATCCCATGTAACAGAGAACTTTGTCATGGAAAGCTTGATACATGAACTGCTTTTTAAAAAAAAATAAGATGAGGATTACAGTAGATGCAATGAAGACATCGGTTGTTTCAAGTGCCCACTTATGTATCCAGTGATGTAAATTTTAAATAATTTTTGTCAACAATACTTGACAGGATTTAATTTTTAATAATAAATCTGTCTGTTTAGGTCTAGAGCCACAAAAAGGAGTTACATGGGAAAACTTTAATATAAAATATTACTGTGGGAATCTTGATGAAAGTGACCAGAATTTCAGATGTCAGAACTCAGCATTCATTGAGCTGCCTCAAGCTGGCCTACTGAACACCTGAGTATATAAAGGAACTTTGTGACAATGCAGAGCTTTAAACAAACAAACAGGCAATTTGGTTTGCATCTTTGAAGAGACTCAATAAGGTTTGTGAAAAATACACAAGATGGGTAAATTGAGTGGAGAACACACAAAACAAGTGCAGTTAATTATCTAGATAGAAGACATGAATCTGAAGTCTTCCAATTCTGCATTTAAAAATTTTGTTTGGGGTTTCATTTGGGGTGGGGTTTTTTTTTGAGGAAATTGTAGAGGGTCTTAGTCTTTTAACTCTACTTGTTATTACTTATTACCAAGTTTTCTTCTCCTCTTCGAACATCCTCCACTCTGAGGTCAAAGATTGCTATCTGTTGTGTTTGACTACAGGACCAGCAGAGTATTTGTGAGGATGTTTCTTATGCTCCCTCTGAGGATACACAGAGGTCTCTTCTTGATAGTATTACTAGTGCATAATAGCAGAGAAACATATCAAAAAACGTGTTGATGAAGACTTCTGCAGATTTTTAATTTTTTTTAAGAACAGAGCTAATATCAAAACCAACAGATTTCTTGGAGCATTGATCCCCTGAGATTTGAATAACTCCAGGCCTGGGGGTTCCCTGGCCTCTCTGGGCATGGCTCAGGTGCATGGCCCTTGTGGTGAAATACATTCTTCCCCCCTCCCCCAGTCTAGCTGGAATGTCCCCTGCTGCTGAATGCAACTATTGAGGCTCTCCCTTCAGTGTGCACCAGTGAGAAAAGTGTGGTTCTGTCTTCTTGTATTGGTTTGAAAACAAACCAGTGGGAGATCACAAGTCAGGATTAAAATCTAATAGGAAAAATTAAAACAAAGTGAAATAATACAAGGAAAAAGCACTGACAAAGTCAGATACAGCCTGGCACCCTGTCGGTCAGGGTGTTGGTAACAGTCCAGATGAAGTGGTCCTGTTGAAGCAGTGATCCTGTAGAGAAGAGTCTGGTCTTCACCTGAAGGTCCAGTGGTGTAGCTCTAGTGCTCCAGAAGTCCCGTAGGTAAGGGCTGTCTGTGCTATTCCAAACCTCTGATTATATACAGATGGGAACTCTCAGCTCCTCCTCCTGGGCGGAGCCTCTCACAATGGGATGGTGAGTCACGAGGCAAGGCATTGATGGGCCCATTAACAGGAGATAGCCCCCGGAGGGAGTTATCAAGGGTGAGTCATGGTAGCAGATAACGAACACTGCCCCACCTGTTTTAACAGCTTATGAAGATGGTGATAGAATACATGCTTTTGGTTACATCTTACATTGCAGCCTAGGACACTTCTCCACAGCCCACTTTAGATATGGAAATCTATAATTAGATTTACTCACACTGTATTTGCCTTCTTTTCTCCTGCTGAACAACCCTAAGGCTCTCAGCTTTTTGCTGTACATCATATCCGCCAGCTCCTTACCTCTGTGATCTTCCCTGGGAATCATTCTGGACTATCAACATGTCTCTTATCCTGATAGGCCCAAAACACAGATGGGGGTCTAATGCTGTTGAGCAAAAGGAAACAAGCACTTATTGTAGGTTATTTCACAACACCACTTTTGCAAATGCCTGGCAGTTGTGCTTGTCATTTCCTGTGTGTAAAGCTGCATCAGCACAGAGGTTTTGTAGCCACTGTATTAAACTTGGCATCCCACAATGAAAACTCAAGAGTGAAATTCTTAGCTGGTTGCTTCCTGACTTTCATGGTCTTCTTTCTCATCAAGTGTAATATAATTAGTAGGGATGAAAAATGACCGTTGTGTCCACACATTTTAGTCTACAAAAGGCACACCCTCTTTGCAGGGTACCTTCTGAGAGGCTTCGAACAATGCAATGCTGGTAAATAGGTGAGCATCTTGTTGCACCCCTTCTCTTCATGATCTACCTGCTATAGCTCTGCAGAGGCTGAAAAGGGCCTGTTGAGCACAGGGAACAGCTAAATCTGCCCAAGTCAGGGGCCCTGCTGTTTTCTGTGTCTCTTCTAGTGTGACTGTGAATTCCTCGATGTATTTTTGTGTGAGCACAGAAGAGGATAAGTGATAGGACAGGGGTTTGTCCCTCAGAGTGAGGCTGTCAGCATCTTGAGCAAATCATAGACCAGTTATCACTGGTCACTGTCAGAGCTTTTTGATTTGCGCTGCTTAGAGATGATGTACCACTAGAGATGCCTCTGAGTGGCATAAATTCAGCTGTGAGGTGAGGGACACCCACTTTGAAGACGGCCTTAAAATAAATCAAGCTGTTCCAGAAACAAGGAAAAAGACCTATTTGTTTTGGTCTTCATCTTTAAAATGATGAAGTTCAGTTTAATCCTCATATGTATCAGCTCCTGAGCCTCATCATTTTGTCTAAGACTGTTTTGTGCTTCACAGAAGACTGTGCACTAAAACTCTTACTGCTGATTGCTGTCTGTTATTTGTCAACACCTCCACTCATAGACAACCCACAGCTTCCTAAGGCCGTTCCTTGAGAGCTTCCCTCTCACTGGAATCAACACGTTTTTAGAGTATTTTTCCTGAATGTTCCTTGTTTATATAGTAATATTATCTAACTTACACTATAATTGTTACGTAAGGAGGAAATGCATGGTGAGTTTTGGTTTGTTGGGGTTTTGTTGTGGGGTTTTTGTTTTTTCTTGTAATTTAATTCTGGTGTAGCTGGGTGTAACAGCTAAAACTGTATTTATATCCAATGCACTTGGTCAGTAAGGCTCTGAGTGGTCCGGGAATTTGCCAGCTAAACTCTGCAGAGATAAGACAATGAATTGACTTGAGAAAAGGTGATTGAACCTCTAGCTGTTCTCACAACAAACCATTGTGACAGGAGATACCCCTAGAGAGAATTTTATGAAGTGCCAGAGACTTCTTCAGGCAGCTCTTGCTGTGCCTGCAGCAACTGATAAACATTATTTGTCTGCTTAAATGTGTTGACTATCTTCTGCAGAGGAAAATACCGGAGGGTGGTGGTGGTGTCTGGTACAAATGGATTTTCCAGAACAGACAAGCTGTAGATAACTTATAGGAAGTGGAAACTACTCCTGCAAATATGGAAATGGTAACGTAGTCTTTGTACCTAGATGAGATGGTCAGGACATATTTTGGATCTAGCTTTAGAAAATTTGGGACTGTAGTTCAAAATAAAATGTCTAGCATCTGGATATCCAGGTGATGATTTTGTGCAGATCCCATCTCAGCAAGACCTGTGCTGTGCTCTCCTGTTCACTGGAGGTGACTTCTCAGAGGGAGCTAGATATGCAGCTAGGTATGCTGTCCATAGCCACTGGTCCACATCCTGAAGGAAGTGGAGACTTTTTTCTGAGAAACAAATTGGTTGAGACTTGTTGGTCAGTCAATTCCTGCTAGAAACATTCCACGATCTTTGTTGTCTTTCACCTTGTTTTAGGCAGCCAACATTTCAGTCCAAATGGTATCTGCAGAAGACAAGTTGGCAAAGAGAATTCTGGCAAGGAAAAAGCATGACAAATTGAAGAAAAAAGATAAGTTGCTATGGAATTTTCAAAACAAAATAATTCTCTTTACCCTCATTCTATTCATTTTAGGAGTTGTAACCTGGACATTACTGTGGCTCTTCATTGGTGAGTTGCTGAAAGCTCATGCCAACTCCATATATCGTTATCACCAATAATTCTTTCAGGTGACTTTAGGATCTCAGTTGTCCTGAGGGCTGTTTCTAAAATAAACATGGAAATTTTTAAATAGGGTCTGAAAAACTTTTGTCTTACTAAGACTTAACAAGTAATTAGAAAAGCAGGCATATCAACTGGCTTTAGGGAGTGTGATTTTATTTCAGCACTATGCAAAACATTTTTATGTGCAAACTGATTTGCATGGACCTGACAGGTTTTTATGAGCTTGATTCCTCAGAAATTTTGCCTTCCACTGTGTTTCTTGGCCTTCTGAAGTTCAGGTAAGTCCTTTGTTTTTCAGAATAGATTTAAGGAAATAAAAGGGGAGTGAAATAAATATGTATGTAATTAAGCATTAAAAGATATATTTTCCTCTTTGGATCCCTGATGCTAATACTGCCTAAGATTCCTTAGGGATGCTCCAGAATCTGGATGTTGATACTGCCTTCATCATGCTGGTTCATTTGTATGGTGGTATCTTATCTGCTGTGTAGGGAACAGGAGCTCAGTTAACCATAATTTGGTACATATCTAGAATAGTTTGGCTGTAAAAGTGTAGTATTCTTTATGTAGTTGTTTCAAACTAGAAAGTAGATTAGGCCAAATAGATTAATTTGGTTTCAAATTTAATAAAAAGCCTTCATTATTATTAAAAAAAACAGAAAGAAAAAAAGGCTAACTGTCTTCTTTGTTTCTTGCAGTTCAGGCAGAAAACAAAGATGCACTGTATTTTGTTGGACTGTTTCGTGTTGCCAACATAGAGTTTCTTCCAGAATATAGGCAGAAAGAGTCAAAGGAATTCCTCTCTATGGCACAGACTGTGCAGCATGTGGTAAGATGGATGGGCTGCTTGGTTAGCAAAAAAGATCAGAGCTGTGAACAAGTGATGTTCAGGTGCCATTGAGGCTGCTGTGGTGTTCTTCCACCCCTTCCCCCCTCCCTGGAGGATTGTGTACGAAGGGTAGCTGTCTGGAGGTATGAAGGAACTGACTGCTTTCAGCTTGTTAATCACAATCTGAGTTTTGAACGAGTCTGTTTGGTTTTTACATTTTACTTAAAATTTTACATACTTCCTCCACAAATCTATGACTAAAATTCTACAGAAGTCCTTAAACTCAATTGCCACTTTTGAAACATCAAACAGATGAAATCTTTTGCATTTACGCTGGTCTCTTCTGCCAGTCTTCTGCCTTAAAGCATCTATAATTACCCTAGGGATCACAAGCATATTTACATTTACATTTCCTTCTGATACTGGTATTCTAAAGACCATTATTCTTCCCAAACACCTTCCATCAGTCAAAGCAGAAATAGAACTCTGGATCAATAGCTGTTCTACAGTGGAAGAAAGGGGTGGAAATCTTGGTTAAGAGGGAATTTGACTTTAAGGACATTTGGTGTAGGGAACAAGAATACATTATTGCCACTCACTGCCGTACTATCCACATAAGATTTCAAGTGACTGTATAAAAACTCCTAAACAAAAACAAACAAACAAAAAAATTTTAGATACAACCAAGAAATTTTTCAATAATTACTACGTTTTTGTCATCTTATAGTGTCAACTAATGTTCCTGTTTTCCAGCTCTTTCCGGGTCCTGCATATTAATCATTAAAGTTCTTTCAGATAACCATTGCAGGGCATCACCTTCCTCTGCCCTCCATGGACCAGCTCTAACCTCCTGTAATCCTTGTGTCTTGCTCTTGTCTCAGAGCATCCTGCCCTTGTCATACATAGTGGAGAGAGGTGACAGAGAGAAGACGTTGAGCTGCCAGTGTCACCACCTCCTACTTGAACATTACTTGGAATTTATTCTTTATCTGTAAACTTTGCCCGAACTCACCAATGGATTTTGCATTGCTGAAACTGGGCTTTGGGGCAACATTAACTGTTGACTAAAATTGTTGGTAGGGAAGTAGGGGATTGGGGATTTTTTTCAGTTTTTCTCCTCAAAACCCTTTTGTTCATGGCTGCTGGCCCAGAGACCCCAAGTGGTAGTAGAAGAACCTCTCAAGATAGGGTCTTTCCATTTGATAGTAACAGTAATACATAAAATCCCTTGTACCATTGTTGCTGTTGTAGTGAGCACAGAGAGAAAACCAACACAGATTTGGTTCAGGAAGAAAGGGTGAAGAAGTAACCTTTATTTAATTATATTCAGCCCATTTTATACATTAGTATTCTTGCATAGTGTAAGGTCATTGGATCTTTGGTCATCCACCTCCTGAAGTGATTGGTCAGTTCTCCCAACACCCTTTTCAAAATATTTCTCTAGTCAGTACCATAACAACCCACAGGTGCAATATAGAAAAGAATAGTTTACAGAAAACCATAATATTGTTTTGAATAACCCGCATGGGAAAGACAGAGCTCTCATGAAATGCTGCAGCCTCACAAAATGCTGCAGAAAGCTGGAAGGTTTCTCTGCTAAAGCTTTTTAGCATCCATAGTACCTTAATCTGGAGAAAGACTGAGCCCTACCCATTTTATTAAGACCCTTAAAATTATTGTTCAAACTCCCTGTTTCAAACAGTAGAAGTTAGGGATTAATATGGATGTGATTTTTATGGTCTTTGAAATAATCTGTGTCATAGTCCTTTGGGCATTAGTTTTAATCATAAAGCAGCAGAGTGAGGTCTGAACAGTTTGAGGTACATGCCACCTTGTGGCTTTGAACAGGAGGCAGAGAGGAAGGTTATTGTCACACTGGTATTATCACAGCCCAGTAACAGAGAGAATCAGGAGCTTGCTTTGCCCAAAGGCAGTCCTTTGGCAAGAAACAGGCAGAGATTTTGCTTCTCCACGTTTTACACTGTATGTATTGGAAAGAAATATATTAATACTAAGCTATTGATGAAGAAAATAGACACAAATTAGGCAAAGTGCAAGAAATTCCATGGAAGCATTAAAAAATAATTCCTTACCTGTGAGGGGAATCAAGCACTGGGGGTTCTCATCCAGGGAAGATGTGGAGTCTCCATCCTTGAAGGTAATCAACTGGAAATGGCCCTGAGCAACATGGCATAACTGACCCTGCTTTGAGCAGTGGACTAGATGCTCTCCAGAGGCTCTTTCCTATCTCAGTCTTTCTGTGATTCTATGGGAAGAGCTCTGATATGTGCTGTTCACTGCACTTTAGTAACAACACAATAAATGTTATGCGTGTGTGCACGTTTCCTGAAGTTTGGCCTTAAGTTTTAGCATCAGCATAGGGAAGCCCTCTGTGTTTGGGATTTTCTGAGTGAAGGACATGCACCTGTTTCAAAATTCATTTCTATGGAAAGAGCATTACTGTATATGTCAGCTGGCCATCGGCGGAAGATTTGATGTTTCCTGGGAATATTGGATTTGTTGTGTGTGCACTGAAGAGCTGGTCTGCCTGTCTCCTGTTCTGCCTAGCCTGGCTGATGCGTGTCTGGAAGTGCGTGCATGTTGGGTAATCTTGGTGGAAAATAGGTTGTTCCTAGGAAAGCCTGGGCATATAGCACCTCCAAGTGTGACTGATGTTCAGAATGCTGAATCTTTATACTTTCTATTTCAGATGAACTTGGTCTACACAACTTCTTCTTTCTCCAAATTTTATAAGCAGTCCACCGTCTCAGAAGTCAGGTAAAACTGCAATTGATGTAATTGCTTTTCTGCTGGGCATTATGTAATGGAATAAGCCCACAAGACAAGCTTATTTTTAATGGTTATGATTCAATGTCTTTGCTGTATACTTGAACTGATAGCAAAATAGGTTTATAACCTATACCAATTCACTTAACAAAAGTAAGGACAAACTAAAGTCATATAAATAGTTCCTTGTCTGCCAGGAATACAATGCAAGATGAACAGAAATAATGTCAATAAAGAAGTTTGGTGATACTTTGGCTCATGCAGAAGTTTAATCACTTAAACATGCTGTTGGAGCACAACTCTGTGTTATTGACTAAATTGCACGTATTTTGTAGGTCATGTTATTGGGATAAAACTATTTTCTACTTACAGCAGAAGCAGGAAATCTCTATGCAATAAAGTATTCTTACTCAAATATTGTGCATGCAGTTAATGTTAGAAGTTTAGTTATTTCAATCCTCTTGAACCAAATACAGTTTTGGTTCAGAAACTGGAGGTTTTTAGGCTGTGTTTGATTTAAAGGGCTTTCTCCCCACTAAGGAGGTAAAGAGTAGTGTGATCATAAACGGCCTCTAGCGTGTTACCTAAATAATCTAGGAATTGTTTCTTACATCCCGCAACACACAGTGCGGGGTAAGATGCATAGCAATGCAGAGCTCTGCATTTCTGGAGGTGATAATTCTACTGTTTCTGTTCTACTCTTTCTGTTTTGATCTTTAGGAAATAGTCCAGCTCTAATTCATGTGTAGACAATGTGATTTCCATAGATCTCAAAAGTCAGGAGCCCTCAGGAAATAAGCCTACTGAATATTCCCAACTGCATGTGAAGAATGTATTTTGGTGTTTTGGGGTTTGTCTTGTTTGTTTGATTTTTTAAGGGGAAAATATATATTCAGTGGGTTAAAGTAAATAAAAATATGGAAATGAGCCATACCCTTCTGAATTTGTACTTCAGAAGCTTGGGCTAAGAGTCTAGTCTTCAGAGAACTTCCAACAGGATGGTAATCTGAGCTCTTTATTTCAGTAACAACAACAATGGAGGCCTTCTTATTCATTTCTGGATCGTATTTGTGGTACCACAGGCGAAGGGGCAAGTGCTGTGTGAGGATTGTGTGGCTGCTGTTTTAAAGGATTCCATTCAGACAAGTATCATTAACCGGACTTCGGTGGGAAGTCTTCAGGGCCTTGCAGTCGACATGGATTCCATTGTCTTAAGTGGTTAGTACTAGAACATATCCATATCCTTGAGGAAACACTTCATTAAGCAAACGTTTTTACCTTGGAGTAGCAAATTCTATAAACAATCTAAAATCTTGATCCTACATCTCTATCTTCTAATACTAAAAATTTAATAGAAAAAAAAAAAGTGAGAAGGAAAATAAAAATGAGATTTGAGGTCAAATTAAGGTACAAATTGTCCTTGTAAACAGTGATTGCAGAACTTCCTGTATTCAGAGTGCTTATGTTCATAGTCAGGAGGTAAGACGGATACCTTGAAGGCAGTTTTGGGTTAGTCTGTGATTTTAAAAGCATAAAAAGATGAAGGGTTAAGGTGGATCACTTGGATCAAACTTTAGCCCCTTCATTGAAAATGAAACTCTTATCACTCCTTTATTAAAGGTTAAAAAACAGATTATAAAGCTGCCCACTTGTTAAATAACTCCTGTGCCATTCCTGTCTGGGGAACAAACTCACAATGTGTGATTCAAGCACCTGTTTAACATATTTAGCTACAAAATATTTAATGATTTTCCATTCTGTGGACATCAGACAGAACGATTCTGTCGAACTGAAAGCTGAGAGAGACTTTGTGGCCAAGGAAGAGAAAATGACCTCCTGGGTACCTCTGTCTCAGTCCTTCAATTAACTTTGGCTGCTTAATTGCCATGCAGTCTCCTCTTGCCTCACTTCCAAAGCCGTTTGCAGAAATGAAGGGGGCTATGGCAATCACCCTCATCGAGAGAAGTGTTTTGTCCTGTGTGTTCAGTGTAATAGGCCTGAGGTGTGATTGAATTAAAACGTGAATTCTGGATTTCAGGCAAACAAGAAGATTCACACAACTCTTTTTCTATGCAGCAGGTCTTCGGTCAGATTATTGGTCAACAACAGGAACAGGTAATTCACCCTTTTGGCAGCTTCCTGCAGAGGAGAGGTGGAGAACAAAGCTTTCGGTTCATGACTTGAACTTAAAGATACTGTTCAGTGTTAATTTAAGAGGGCTAAACTCAGCCTTGGCATTTAAGTCCTGACTTACTGAAAGAATAACCAAGAATCTTGCAGGTAACAAATACAGAAATAATCTACCTTTAATCTGCCTGGTAAATTTTTTAGATGTGGCTGGTAAATTTTTTAGATGTACCTGGTGACATAGTAGGAAACAAACTAAATCAGGTGTTTGCTATTCATTGTGTTGACCAGCAGATTAACCCTTTCTAAACCGGACATTAATGAATTTAATATGCTGAAGAAGAGCAATGCTTTTGTCCATCCTTTATCCTCCTTAACTCCCTTTTCTCCAAGGTTAAGGGTGAGTTATTCTTTTGAATGAATTCCCTAACAGTACTTAGTTTAGGCAGTTGAGTTTTGCCAGGATTGTGGGAGACACTATTTGTACACCTGCTTGGTTTCATGTTGAAAACCTCCCAGAAGGTTTCTTTGCCAGTGTGCAAAGCACTGAACGAGCAGATCAAAAGTACAGTACATCCACCTTCACTAGTACATGGAGTAGGTACCTAGAAAAATGTGCTACTAGGCTGAGCAATAGGCTAATCACCTTTGATGCAGACACCTGCTAAGATTCTGTTGGGCCAGCAGTTATCAATCAGCTGGGGATGTGTTGGCCTCCCTTGCTCCTTGACACAGACTGACTCTTCATCTTGAGAAGTTGCACTGTTTAAGTTTTTCGAGTTTTTTTTATAGCTTTCTGTGTTTGTATTTTTCTTTCCTGAGACATTTTGTTGCACTTCTATCTCATTTTCAGTTCTGTTACCTTGCAAAGGTTTTAACCTGCATGGTTTTTTTGGAATCCAAGAACTACTTTTGCCATGCACCCAAGTCAAGCTCTCCTACTTCTGAGGTCCACAGGCAGACTTCAGGTCACAGAGCGTGGCCCAGGGTTTGCAGTGGGGATTGCTAACAGCCCATAATTTCTCAAAACTCAAGTCGAGTTTGCTACAGCATTCACTTGTTAAAAGCCTCCTGACTTAAACTGCAGTGCATAACAATATTGGCTTTTATCACATCTCATTACATGCATTTTATTTCTATAAAAGAATTTTGCGTATTGGTGTTTGCTTGCATAGTTATTTCATTTCCCAGTTCAGTGTTCCAGAGTGGAGGAATTAGCACAGTTGGAACTTGGTTCCAATTTATTCCAGAATGCAGCCCCTAAAACAGAAGAAATTAAGAAGAACACAACACAATTATTGTTGCTAAAGCTTTTTCAGGACTTACATGGTATCTTTCACACGAAGGTAAAAGGATGACCTGCCTTATTCTAGACACCTTTAAGAGACTTTGTATAGGCACCCACAGGTGTCAGCTGGTATCTGTGGGAAGCATGGAGCGGGTATGTGATGAAGTTTCTGAGGATCAACAACATGGATGGCCACAGTAGTTGAGAATCTTATACTGGTGCAATTTTATTTGTTGGGGTTCTTTGGCTGTGTCCGTTTAGGACTACGGAATATGAAATAGAGGTGAAAGTGATCGTGCAGTAGCACAAAAGAAATGAGCATCAGCAGGCTGTATTTTGAGAGCAATGGAGTTAACTTTGGGTATGGAGATGCACCTAGTGGTTGGTTCAGGCACAGACTGGAGTGCAGATTTATTGAAGAATGGTGGAGAAGGGTCTCATGGACATTCATCTGGTGCAAGGTTCTTGCATTGCTGTAATATCTGGCTGTGCAGGGTTTGCTTGGGTAAAGACTTTATACAGCTTTCATTTCAAGCCAGCGTGCTTGCACTAATTGTAGTTCTAGAGTCAGCTCTGAATTCTTTGCACGATGCTCCGTAGGAGCAGTGCACTCATCCCATTATTAATTCCTTCGTAGAAATAATGGTAGTCACATAATTTTAGAGATTATCATCAAAGTTGGCTCTGCTAATTAGGGTGACTAAATAAGCACAAATAACTATTACAAAAAGAATGTTATTGGGAAGAGATAAGAACAAGGAAGAAGGAAGAAGAATGACTTGAACAAAGCTTTAAATAGCTATAACTTTAATTCATTTGAATGGAATGTGACCCTTACAGATTGTTCATAAACATTCATAGCATTAGTTTCAAGATTGTAATTAAGAAGTGGAAGTTGGACAAAGCCTGCCTCTTCCTGTCTTGATTAACTGCTGGTCAAAAGGTCAACATTTAATTTGAGTCAACAATTGGTAGTAAACTTTCACAGTACTGTAATTGGTGTTCCATGATGGTAACTATTTCAGAGATTTGTGTTTGTAGTAGGCAGATATTAATGCAAATATTCGCTTTGTATCTTATTCCCCCTAATTTGCATTTTCCTTCCTTCTCACCTTTCAAAGAGCTATGTTAAGAATTTTAGATATGACCAAACAAAAATTCCCTAAGTTTTTTTGCTGTCTGTGAGCTGCAATATTGAATTGAAATAAAGATCTCAATATATTTTATTTGGAAATCACAGTTGTTTCAGCTTAACTGGAAAATTGGATGCAAGTAGGATAATATTCTTCTTATCCTTGTCTAAATTATGGCAGAAATTTTTACCTTTTTTTTTAATAAATGTTGTATAGGGTAGGTTGCGTAAGTTGTATTTCGGAGTATTTCCATTTCTAATGGTGATTTCTAATGCTGCAAAAGTTTTCAAGACTGGGCTGAACAAAGATGGGGTCTGAACTGATTTTGATCCTGCTTTGAGCAGGATGTTGAGCAAGAAAAGTCCTAGCATCCCTTCCAAACTGAAGGACTTGGGGAATCTGAATTTGTTGCTAGTACTTCTAGCTCATGTCATGATAAAACATTGAGAATCTTGACATTTGATCAATAAAAAAGCTGGGGAAATACAGACATGTAGCTGCATTTTTGCTTTGATTTTGTTTTATGTATTATAAATATCATAATGTCCGTAGGGGCAAGCAGTTCATTTATGCTTAGATAGTAGATGAGTATCTCCCAGTGAAGAATTATTTAAGTAATTTATCCTCTAGAGAGTCTGCAGAACTTTAACTGCAAATTGTACAAAATGGCACTGCTTTAGTGCAAATACCATGCAAGAACTGAATTACCGCACCTGTTGGCCATGCTCTGTACTTTTATGAATAGACTCTTCTTTGACCACAGAGTTGTAACTGAGATGAAAACAGTGAGTGGCACGGAAAGCCAGAGGGGGACTCTTTACAAGGTCAAGGGGGAATGGCTCTAAGCTGAAAAAGGGTAGGTTTGGGTTTGGGGTAGGACGAAATTCTTTATTCTGGGCCTGGTTGCCCAGAACAGCTGTAGATACCCCTTGGAAGTGTCCGAGGCTGGGTTGGATGGGGCTCTGGGCAACCTGGTCGAGTGGAAGGTATTCCCCTCATGGTGGAGAGTTCAAAACTGGATGATCTCTTACAACTCAAACCCCTCTATGATTCTATTATTACTTTGTTTTCCAAGTTAGATATGCTTTCATATTTTGCTTTAGTTTAACACAAGTTTTAGGATTTCTTGTTGTAATGCTATGTGGATTTAGGAGTTTTGGAGTGATTGCACCCAGTGTTGAAAACGTGACGTTTTCATAGGAACAAGTTGCATGTATGATCTCTATGCTGACCGTCTACACGAGCACTTTCCTCTGGATACACAAGCTACCTCAGAGGGAACAATCTGCTATTTTAAGCTTATTGCATCTGTGGGCCACCTTATCCGCCTTTCAATAGTGTCCCTTCAGATTGAAGCAGATAACTGCATCACTGACTCGCTCACCATTTATGACTCTCTGATGCCAATCAAAGATAAGATACTGTACCGGTGAGTATCATTTTTTATTGAGAATTAATTGACAAGACCTGTCACCTGCATTTTTTTGGTTAGTTTGGTTTTGTTAAAGTTGCTCTGATCTTCATGTATTACTCACATAACACATGACAATTTAAAATTTCTTAGAGAAGTTATCTTACTAATAAAAGGGAACATTTTCTTCAAATATTTCTCTTTTTCTGAACTGGAGTGCATCTTCACCTAGCTACAGAACTATGAGAAATTCACACATTGCTGGGCAAAATTTTCTGTTCCTTATCAGGAAACAGATGCTAACTGAAAGACAATGTCAAAATTTCCTCCCTTAAGCAAATTCTTCTGTATGAAGATTAGTGCTTTTCAGATAAAGACTGAAGTTCGGAAACTAAGTCTCATGATTCTTCACTTACTGGTACTCACTAGTTCAGTGCTTTTTTTATCTGCTCTATTTGTTTAGAGGGTTATAAAAATCTAGAGCTGAAGCTGTGATGGGTTAAGGGATGTGGAGTATTACTTTTTTCTTTTTCTTCTCTCTCTTTAATGATCTGTTATGCTTGTTTAGGGACTTTTTCTTTAAAATTCCTAATAATTAATTCCATACGACTCTGTAAGTCAAAAGGAAAAGAGCACCTTCATGAAGTAGACAAAAGCTCAGTGTTTTCACCCCTGAAACCCTTTTCTCTGGCATTTCAGTCTGTGTATAAGCCTCAAAACCAGAGCATTTGCTTTTCAGTCCTTTTTGAGAGCTGTCCTTTACTAACCTGTATCTCCAATTGACTTGTCTGTGAAACAGCGGATGGTGTTCACTTACATGTTAGTATCTGTAGAGGACTGAAGATGTCTGCTAGGTAATGCATATGGAAAGTAATATTTATTTTTTAATGAGCCTACTTGATTGGCTCTGTTTCTTAATTTCTGACTTGAAGAATAACTTTCTTGTCTTTCCTGCTGTCCAACAAGAAGATAAAACTGTTGGTCTAATAAAATAAGATTTCTCTTTCTTCCAGCTTTTTGTTAATATTGGCTTCATTCATTTTTACTGGGAGTGAGGGCTAAAAGTCATTGTCTCGTAGATGGCATTCTATGAACCATTCTATATCCATTTTCATTTTCGCAATTTCTTTCTTTTTTTTGTAAGAAGAATTTCCAATATTGGGTTTCTAACTGGCCTTGTAACAGGTACTTTTGTGCTTAAGAGCATGGAGATTTGACTGGACTTGGAAGTAGATAAGATCTGAACCAGTGGAAAATTTATGCAGAGAGTGAGAGTAATGTATTAAGCTTTTTGATTTTTAAGCGATTGCTTATGTATTTGCTCTTTTTTTCCCCCACAGAGCTTGTGAACCAGCTGATTCATTGATGTCACTTGTGTCCACAAATAACCTCATGCTGGTAATATTTAAGGCAGCACAAGTAAAGGAGCATAAGGAATTCCATGGCTATTTTGAGGTCATTACACAAGAAAGTAGGTTTGTTCTGTGTTTGGAAGTGTGTTTACTGTATTGTTTTTCTAAGTTCCTGAAGTGGCTGTTACGTTTCTTACCATGGATAAATGATTCCTGTGTCTGAGTTTCTTCTTTTTACAGGCGCCTGTCTCCCCTTCTCCTCTGCATTATTGTGTGCCTTCCTATTGAGTAATGTTATCTGATCAGACTAGTTGTAAAGTATGAAGGTAGAAGGCTGAAAGCAGCCCGGAGTTCAGTTGGCGAGGGCTGCAATGTGCCAGTAGATGGAGCTGTTATTTCAGGTGTAGCAGTGGCCTCCCTTCTGCCTTGGGACTCTGGGATCACGTTAAAGGTGGAAGGATGCCAGCACTAAAAGCTGCTTTCAGAAAATAAAGGTTCAGTTGCTTTGTCTGCATTTGCAATCCGTCCCTGCCTCTTCAGGAACACAAAAGAGTCGGTAACATTTTTGCGTCAAGTCCATCACTTTATTGCTTTAATCTTTAGGTGGTTAGATCATGATCACAAATAGTACAAGGAATATCATGCTAGTGGCACAAGGAGAAAAATCTCACACAACTCAATGCAATGAAATTCAGGCTGCTCAAAAAGATGCTACCTACTTTTCCTGTTGACAATAATTAAGCATTAATATACCATCATAAAAGCATGTGATAAGTTCTCCATATTAAGTGATTTCAAGTTCTGTTCTGTGTGGGTTCTGGGTTGGTTTGTTTTCTTTAAGTTTGAGTCTGGGTTTTCTTTGTTCATTTCTCTGTGTGTGTGACTTTGTCTTTAATGATCTCTCTAAATCCATTGAGCAGTCATACAAGAAAGTTGTGGGTTTCAGGAGGCTGATTAGTTTAGTATGTTGTCCATTTCACTCCTAACTGGCTGCATTCTAAGACTCGAGGGCCCTGTGTAGTACTGCAGTGTGGATGTATTGATATTCTTGTTTGCAAAACTGTCTTCAGTGAAATAATATAGATAAATTTTACAATGTGTTCTTCTGGTCCTGCAGAGCCAAGCACTCATCCCTGGATCTTTACATCCTTTGTCTTCTGTGTGCATCATTGGGAAGGGTCTCTTTTTACAACTTGAATCCAGCTAAATATAATTCCTCACCTGCCCGACTTTGCAGTTACAGACTTGTGATAAATTCAGATGCTTTAGCCTACTGAATAGCTTTACTGAAAGTATATAAAGGTTTGCCAAATGTTGCCTCTTTTTTCCCTTAGGGTGTGGAAAAGCAATAGTGACAAAAGAGAAAACTGGCTATGAAGGGAGAATCACAACTCCCTATTATCCAAGCTATTATCCTCCAAAATGCCTGTGTGCATGGAACTTCCAGGTAACATGATTCTTTGAGGCACTGCTGTGTGTTTTGGGTGCATAGAGCTTAAGCAAAGCAGAAGTGATTCAGTTGACAGTAACCTGCATCCTCACAGACGTAGTAGTTTGTAGAAATGGCATTGCTGAATAGCTGGAAGTGCTCAGGTGTTTTGCATCAGTTTTTTTTCTTTTTTCTCTTTCTGTGCACTTACCTTTAAGGAAAAGAACGTAGTTCCTAAGCTGTCCTATTACAGAGTTGAAGAGCTAAGATAAGTTTTAATGTTTAGCCTGCATAATTACTTCACAGCAGGCAATGTAAGACTTGACTCTCTACCCACTCCCAGAAATTTGGATGAAAAGTATGTACAAAAAACCTCCTCTAACCTAGTTATTACTGCCACTTCTCTGGTATCTTGGTATCTTCAGAATGATCTGTCCTATCAGCACAGTCCCATAGACTGGTTTTTTAATTTGGTATCCTTTTCCTTCATCTTTTCAAGTACTCCCCTGAAAGCAAATTGCTGAAAGTTGACATTGTTTTAAAGTAGTTTTGTTTTCTCTGACATGAGTGTTTCCTTATTAATGCTGCTAAAATAAGGTCTTTGACTTAGCATTTGCACTTCAGTGTTTTCCTCTCTAAAGAATACAGCAATGGGTATGATGAGGTCCACTGTTTACCCATCTTTCTACTTATGTTACTCATGACTTGTTAAGCTAGTGATTGCCCACACTGAATCACAGCAATATAAATTATGTGCAGTGAGCCATGACCTACAGCCTCTTCCCCTTCTAGAATGATAAGGTGATTTTTGGGGGGCTAAATTGAAGGTCTTCGGTTCACCCTGGACTTCTGATAAAAGTTTATTGCTCAAACCCATTTCATTTTCAATATTGTATTTTCGTACAATATTGAAACTTCACTCATTTCCCAAATTATATTTTCCATAAGAGAGAAGGAGAAAAATTTTCATTTCTGGATTTTTGCCCTGAATCAGCCCTTGTTTTTAAATGAACACTGCCTTGCCTTGCAAAAAACATTTTGTTCCTTTTATGAAAGGAATTTCCAATTAAGTACGAACTCTCGTGATATTGCTGGGTTTAGAAATGTTTTGTAAAATACTAAAGAATACATGGCTGAGCAGGTGCTAGCAGAAGACTATAATTGTAGTATATATTGTGGTAGAAGTAACTCCTAGCATTACAAAGGTGACACAAGTATTCCAGGCGGTATCTTAACTCTAAAAATCCGCTGGGGTTCTGTGTCCCTACACAAGTACATTTGGATGTGTTTGAGGTCTTTGATGTTGCTACAAAAGCTGCTTTCTATGGGCTTTCATCTCTGAAGATGAGAAGGCTATTGGCTGGAGGGGGAGAAAGCCTGCAGCTGTGGTGGGGCTGTGCCAACCCTTGCTTTTACTCAGGACTGAATAGCTGGCAAGTGTGTAAAGTGCTGGCTGTTGAGCTGGTGAAGCCAGCACAGCTCCCAGTGTGGCATTGCCAAGCTCCGTAATTGCTGAAATAGGTTTATAGACTTTTCTGTTCTATGCCCACAAAAAGAAAAAGAAGACTGCTTGCACTCTCTTTCTTGCTCACAACAGACTCCACAGAAGAGCCTTGGTGTAGCTCTGAAGTTTCATAACTATACTATTAGTGAGAAGAATATTAAAGGCTGTGAGCGGGGGTGGTGGAAAATTAATGAACGCATGTAAGTACTCTGCATGGATTATTAATGTAATGGTACCAAAATAAACCTTCCCATTACTGCTGCAGCTCAGAGAGCTTCCACAAGGACAGAAGTAATTCACTGGGCGTCCTACCATTCTTTCATTTTAGCTGATGATGTAACAATCTTTCTAAAATATATATCTATTAAAAAAAAAAAATATATATATATATATATATTCTACTGAAAAGTACCAGAAAGATGAAGACAAGAGTCTTTGGTACTCTCTGGAGAGAGAGGAATGGAGAGAGTTGGATGAAGATGGATGTCCTGTGAACCCTAAAATAATTCTGTGTTTTCTGGGGCCATTAAACAAGGTCTGTTTAAAGCCCTTTTAAGTGTAACTTAATTCTATGATTGCTCAAGAGGAACAAATCTAATTAACTTCTTGGTGAAAGCCATTGCAATGAGATGACTGGGAATAGAACTGTGCTTCCTCATTCCAATCACTGGCTCTTGAAAGAGAAACTGCACAAAGTGGCTTTGAAGGAACCACTGTATTTCTGACGTGTTTTTTATTAAAGCAGTGCTGCTGGTTTTTTATTAGGATACCATTGCTTTCCCAGCACATTGTTCACCCATTCTTTCCTCAGTTTTGAAGTCATCTGTGGAATGCTGGATGATGAGGCAATCTGACTTAAAGCATCAGATTTTTTTTCTTAAACTTCGTTCGAATGGAAACCTCAGTAAGATTAGTCTTGAAACTGAGTTTCTGAACTCACTGCTGAAACTATGTCAGTTAGGCCCTTAAGAGTGCAACTGAAAGAATTACAGAGAGAAGAAAAAACTTCAGTAGCATGTTGTATTTATAGAGAGAAAATTCAGTTTGAAGCTCCTACAATTGTGCCTTGATGAAAATTGGTTGCTGGACTTGATGAGCACGTAAAAACACCAGTCAAAACGCACCACACTTAGTGTGTTTGTGGGATTTTTGTTGTTCTTTTTATGATGGAAATGGAAAGATTTGTGATATTTGGGATGGCTGAGATAAAAAACAAATAAAGGCAAAATCTGGAGGAAAAAATGGTAAGAGGTTCATACTGAAAGAATCTGAGCAGTTTTTTGATAATCCTGCCAATTATGCATTCCACAGAATCAAATGTCCATGTTATGATTCTTAGAAGCGCACTCAGGGTTACTTTTGAAGTACTGCACAAGAACGCGTGCTCCTGATTTCTGATTCAGGCGAGTTGCTGGTGATAGTAGTAGACCAAGACAAGCTTTCCTTTGAAAGAGTGTGTTTTTCACTAAAAATAAGGCTTTTGAACTTCTGATTTTCTGTTTTATGTTTACTTCTGAAGGGGAAAAAAAACTTAAAGCATGAAACATGGTGTTGTTTTATTTTCTTTTTTTTCCCAAATTTTAATGATTAATGAAATGCAGGGGGGTGGGGGGGGCAGGGGACCCCCATCTTTTAGCTTCTTGCAATTGCAGCTTATGGGATGCTTATTCTGTTATCTTAGGAAAAAAATGGTTAAGAACCTTTGGGATACTTATACTAGTGAAGACTGGGACCAAGAAGGTGGTGCAGCTAAGGTTCCTTCAGACCTCTAGGGACAGCTTTATGTAACCAGAGACACTGAACACAACCATGCAGCTCTTCCTTGTCTTTCTTCCAGTGGACATACAATGCTCCACTGCCTAGTCAAAGAAGTTACAGCTGATGAACTGCTTTTGCTGAAATTCTCAGAGGCAGGAATACCAAGGAGTCTCTTGTGAGCAGACCACTAGAGGCTTACATGAACACAGAGGTGCTTTATTTGTCTTAAAACTGTTAGTGCAACATCCCATTGTTTCTGCTACAGCATGCATTTATCTTCTCATCCCCTGAAAAACTATCCCACTCACTTCTCCAGCATATGGGACAGGATCCCCTTAATCAGTTTCTCTCTGGAGCAGTGGCAAAGAGTTACAGATGGTGCTTTGCAACTTCCATTTGCCCTGGACCTGGATATATGACCAGTAAAACACCAGAAAAAGGCTCCCGAGGGCCTGTAGCTTAGTCTTACAAATTCTGTGAGCATATGGCATTTCTCACTGTGTATAGGAGATAGCTTCCTCAATGTACCTGTTCCCACTTTTCCACAGAGGGGCAGCAATTTCCTCTGCTTTTGGTGAGGTGAGATGAGTTTGTTTTGTCTGAGAAGCGGTCAATGCAGCCTGCAACTTTTGGGGGTTTTTTTTATGGTACTAGGGTTTGTTGGAAGGAATATTGCCTAACTCATCGACAGAAGGAGAAATGTAGAAAATGTCTGTGGGATAACTGAAGGGAATCGGATCGTTAGATGGCATTTTGCTGTGCACTTTTACAGGCTGTATTAGGTTGGGAGCATTGGTGACAAACACTAAAATTAGTGACAAGGAAGTCTCCACTCTTAACACTGATCGATTTGGTGGGTGGGCGTATGGTTTGAAGGCAAACCAGCGGGAAGAATTAACTCCACACGAATAATTTTTGCGAGAGATTTGAAGTCAGAGCTACAGTTTAATAGGAAAATTAAAATAAAGGCAATAATACAGAAACACTGGCTTAAACTGACAGAGAATACAACCTGACACCCTGTTGGTGGTGGCTGCAGTCCCATTGGAGTGATGGATATGGTTTTGTAAAAATGGTGATCCTGTAGAAAGATCTGGTCTTTCTCTGGAGGTCCAGTGGTAGTTATTGAGCTCTTGTCCTCTGAGAATCCAGTGGTAGTGCTACCGTGGTGTTCCAAGCCTCAGATTATATACAGGTAGGAATGTTTGGTTCCTCCCCTCAGAGCAGGGCATCTCACAATGGGGTGATGTAAATCTGTGAGTCACTCTGTGAGACCTTGATGGTCCATTAGCAGAGATGGCCCCCCACGGTGGCTACTGCTTCCCCGAGGGAGTTAACAGGACTGAGTCATGGCAAAGATAAAGAACACTGCTCCCCCCATTTTAACAGCTTGCTTCTTTGTTTGGGGCTTCTTTTACAATTAATTTTCTTACAGTAAAAATCTATAAAATTAACTGGGGTTTTTTGCATCTGCTTTCAGGATGTCAGAGAGGAGTCTTGGGTTTTTTAAATTGTTTTCTTCCTTTATTTTTCACATTGCTGGAACAGAATCTCCTAGCTCTGTTAACAGGATGTTTCATTTTAGTAAGGTGAAATAAAGCACACGTGAAAACATATGTATGTGTCCATTCCCTGCGGCAGACTTCACTGGATGCTCAGGACACTGAGGCAACATCTGTTCACATGGAAATCACTGACCAATTTTTCTCCATCCATTGACATGAAGAGTAGTCCTGATGCAATGCTTGATGTGGAAAAATACACAAGGGAAATATTTACCTCTGGCTAATAGTCCACTAGTCCGGTTAACAATACAATAATCCATTTTTTTCTTTTGTTCTTTGTGTTCATTCTGTTGTCAGCAACTGACCTTGTACTGCTGTCAGACAAGTATGTGTGCCAAGTCTGCTAAAAATCAATACAGCTGCCCGGGCTTTTAAATCTATTTAAGATTCATGTGTACTTTGATTTTGGCATGAATATTAAAGCCAGATGTTTTTCTTATAAGTGCTGCATCTTTGAGGCATTTTTGTTGAACAGAGGAGTCTTTATTTCCACTTCTAGAACAACCTCTACTGTTGATGCTCACTAGTTTACTACATTTAAAACAGTCTCCGTTTTTAAAATAATGATCCAGCAACCTTTCCCTTGTCAAAGAGGCTTTGTTTGGTTGTGGGGTTTTTTGCTTTGGGGTTTGTTTGTTTGTTTTACTTCGGTTTTTTTTTTAATGTAGGGGGTTTTTTGCCCCCCACCCCACCCCCACACCCCAGCTAGAGATTGGCCTATTTGATGAAAGGGACATTAGAAATTCATTAACAATGGATGGACTAAATGTTTGCTGGCATCAGAGAGCATTTAGGTTTCTCTGAATCAAGTGGCACCTAGGGAGAATCCAAGGAACCTCTTTGCCAAAATAGCAACTTAAAGTTGATGTGCACCCGAGGCATTATTTTTAAGACTGTTTATTTTAAGGCATGACATTCAAAAGTATATTTCCACAATGTTAGTGGTGAATGAAGGCTGGGTGACCACCAAGAAATATTTTTGGTTTTTGGTTTTAAAGTCTGGCAGCTGACTGTATTTCTGAATTTCACTGGTGTTGACATTTAAATTGTATGTAAGGCAATTTGCCTGTGAAGGCTGCTCTAGAACTCGCCTGAACACTTTTAGGTACTGTGGTTACTATGTTGATCACCAAACAGTCTTCCACATTACAAGTTCTGCTGTCAGTGTGGAGCTTCAGTGCAGTTCGAAGGTCTCTGAGAAGGCCCTGCTGGTGGAGTATGGCAGCTATAACATCGGCCAGCGTAAGATGGATTTTATCTTTTTCAACCCTTCTTTGCATTTCAGACCTGTGAAGTAGCATTTTTTGGGTCCAGTAGGACTTAATTAAGTTTATGCAGGAAATTACCTGTTGGGTTTCAGTTCATTCTGTTTTCTAATCTTACTAAGTCAGATTGCTAGCAAACAAAGAACCTTTTCTAGGCTGCACATCTAAGGTTTGTGGGCATGTGCAGCATGCTCTGGTTTCCTGCATGCACGCAGTCTGTTCTCTTCTGCACAGTCCTCAAAGCTTCCTGCATGGCTATGACCATGGTGCAGTCAGTTGAAGTCTGCTGTTCCTGTTTGTTTTCATCCCCAACGTTTTGTTTGCATTGTTCCTATTGCTATAAGACTTCCAGGTAATGAAAAGAGTACCAAATAACCAACTGCTTATTTCACTGTTTCCATATATTTATATATATTGTGCGTAAATCTGAGCTTAAAAAAACAGCTCAAAAAGTTGATAAACTCTGAGACCCTGAGTTTTTTCCAGTCCTGAAACAGACAATTTGTTTACTGGTACTTTTTCACCTGTGTTAGTCTTATATATTCTTGTTAAAGTAGTAGAGAAGCTGTGGTTTCTAGACGTAGTTACTTGTCACATTAGAGGAATTGTTACTTGTCACATTTTATTCAGTGTATATATGTAGAGCATGTAAAAAGAGGGTTAATTTGATCATTTTCGTTTATAAGGCAGAATTATGTCGTTTATACACCACCTCAATGCAGGTTATTTACCAAAGTTGCAAAGTGCTGCAAATTTTGGTTATTGGAAGTGAGACTGTCCTTTAAAATAAAGATGGCACTCTAAGCAGTCTTGTGTTGCACCGTATAACACTGGCTGATTTGGTTCAGCCCTAGAGAGCCTATGGTACATATTCCAGGAGTAGCTGAATTGGAACTTTAAAGAAATTTTTTCCTCTTCTTTAAATCCCAGTTTTCAACATTTGAATTCAATTTAAGTGCTGGCAATATATACAGACTATTAAATTTATCATTCCTTGCAGCAGCTTAGTGTCTGTAAATTGAAACAAGCTGGCAATATTTGTGAAAAGGAAATTTTGAAGTTTGGTTGCTTGGTTTTTTGTTTTGTTGTTGTTTCTTTTTTCCCTTTTTTAACTTCCAGCATGTCCACCTGGACATTTCAAGTGTTCTACTGGCTTATGCATCCAGCAGATGCAGCGCTGTGATGGCATAAACAACTGCTTCGATGAAAGCGATGAACTCTCTTGTGGTTTGTATTCACTTATTGGAGATCTTGACTGGAAAACACAGTGAATGTATTCTCTAGTCTTACAAGGCAGCTGAAACAAGGTGAAATTTTTTAATGGGGATAACAAAAGATGTTTTCAGCTTCCTTTGTATGTCTATCTAGGGTACAGACTATCCATCAATCTCTTGAGTGCTTAATTTGTAGTTAATTGGCAAGGGACAAAACCAAGAATGAAGAAGGTATGGCACCGGAGAGCACAAGGAAGAAATTTAGATGTGCAATAATAGCCGTAGTAGGTTATATTTTGGTTTTTCCTCACGTGATAAAAGCTGACAATTATTAATAAAGTTCTGTTCCATTTTGAGTTATTTTATTTTTGTGGGAGAATGACAAAGGGGGTGCACAGAGTAGATGAGAGTGATACTAAACATCTCCACCTGGGGAGCTCGCTGAAATCCTTTGTGCTCTGTTTTCTCTGTGCAGGATGTGGCACTCATGCCCGTCCTTGTACCGTGCTGTGAAGGAATGAATGTGGTATCCAGACATAGCCAGAAGGGGATGTGTTAGCATTTACAGGAATGCTTCTGAACCTGATTAGGCTTATGTTTTTAAAGTTGTCCCTGAGTGGAACTGTAACTCCAGCTTCGCAATACAGGACAACTTGCTTGCCTGCAATGGAGTACGTGATTGTGAGAACGGAAAAGATGAGCAGAACTGCACCCACAGTAAGGCTGGTGTCCTGAATAACTTTTTTTCTCTCTTTTATGATCTATCTATTCATGACTTCAATTCTGTATGCTGCACTCAAAGGGCTAAGAGGCACTGTCAAATCTCACTTGGGCTATATAATTCCATTCAATTTTTCTGAGACACTTAGAAACAGGCCATTACTGATTCTAAATTATTTCTTTTTAATAAGCTTATGAACATCTGTTTCCGCAAAATACTGGCAGAAGAACTAAGTTCTTCAGGTGCATGATGGGGATCTAGGGATTTAAATCTTGAATGTGAGATTTTATGTCTTTACAGCATAATCTCTACAAATTAATTCCTGGATCTGTTTTACCATCTGTAAAGTAACTATAAAAATGATGGCTTCTCTGTAGCAGTTTTCAGGGTCATAGGGTTAGTGGAAGCCATAAACTTAGCATTAGGCAAATAAAAGTTGAATCAGAACTTTCTTGAGCTTTTTAGAATAGATGGACACTAGCATATGAAAGGGAGCACAACTGAAAAGTGCTGCAAGTGACTTTTTTAAAGAAAACTTTTTTGACCCCTCTGACAAGACAGTCTGTGTAAATGATTACAGGATGCTTCTGTGTGCTGTCAAGAAAAATAGATTGGGTTTGAGTGGCCTCATTTATTGCAAGCCACAGGGAAACAGGAAAATGCCGAGTTTGGGGGTTGAAGTTTAACTGAATACAGTTAATACGGCTGCTTTCACTGCAGTCTTTGGTTTCACATTTAATACTGAAATACAAAGGAGAGCTTCTTTCCAGAGTACTGGATGTTTTGTCTTGCCACCCTTACAGTCTACATCTAATTTTCACTACTATATCTGTGTTTGTTAATGCTGTGGAAAAGGATGGGAGGAAATCTTTGTTTGGACTTGGCCAAGTAAATGCACACCCAAGTATAGATGCAGTTCTATTTGAATAGTTTATTGTGTTTAGAGGTTGGTTTAAGCCATCCCAGCCAAAGTGGTTTTTTGTCATGTTACTTCCTATCTGTTAATACATGTATTAATACATGTATTCTACATGTATTCTACATGTATTCTTCTATCTGTGCAGACATGTCTTTGTGTGTTAAGCTGAGCCAATGGTGGTTTGGGGTTTTTTTTTCCTCACAACTATTTCAGGTATTCCCTGCACCAACCACACATTCAAGTGCAGGAATAACATTTGCATTAGGAAACAATATGCAAGGTGTGATGGGACTGTGGACTGTGCTGATGGAAGTGATGAAAGCAGCTGCAGTAAGTTCCTCTCAAATATTCATCTTTCTGAACTTTGAACTTTTTACACAATAAAGACTTTTATTTCTTCCTGGTTTGGAGTGGGTACAAGTCATGCTGGAGGTACTGAATTTTTATTGCATTCTTTTTGTGATAGTGGGGTAGTGATCAGCTATCAGTTTACTTCAGATCTGGTTGCAGAATTTGCCAAGTCCTTGTGGGAGGGTGGGCTTCCAGTTATGGGGAGCCTTAGACAGCTGTACTGCTTATCACAGCTATGCTAAGGATTAGGGCAGCAGGGTTAATTACAGAGTGAACTTGGTTATCTGGTGAGGCAGCATTTTTGTTGTCTGCAGCAATGCCGGGCACTTTGTTGAAGTCGGACTGTATTTGGACTTTAGGAGTGATACAGCTGCAATGAGAAAAAACTCACGAACTTTGCACTTCTCTGACTCATCTAGATGGTGAAGACCCCAATACTTTCTACTATCAAGTTAGGTTCTAGTCTTAAATCTTCCTAAAGTAACCTCTGTACAACCTTTTCAGTTTGTTTTGCTCTAATGCAAACAGATGATTGTTACTGCAGTAGCAATAAAAGTGGGGTTAGGATTAGTTGCTTAAACTGAATGGTCTCAGGTATATTACATAACATGGATGTGTTGGGACAAGTCCAAGGGAGGTTTGTGAAGATATCTGAGGGCTGGAGCACCTCTCCTATGAAGACAGGCTGAGAGAGCTGGGGTTGTTCAGCCTGGAGAAGAGATAGCTTTAGGAAGAAGGCTCTTAGCAACTTCCCATACATAAAGAGACCTACAAGAGAACTGGAGAGGGACTTTCTCACAAGGGCATGTAATGATAGGACAAGGAAGAATGGCTTTATAATAAAAAAGGGTAGATTTTGATTAGATATGGGGAAGAAATTCTCCACTGTAGGGGTGGTGAGGCCCTGGCAGAGGTTGCGCAGAGAAGCTGTCGATGCCCCATCCATGGAAGTGTTCAAGGCCAGGCTGTATAGAACCCTGAGCAACCTGCTTTAGCAGGAAGGTGTCCCTGCCCATGGCAGGGGGGTTGGGACTAGATTATCTTTAAGGTCCCTTTCCAAACCATTCTGCGATTTTATGATTTTTCCTGGCCCTAAGCTGTCTCTGGCATGCCGCCTGTATGTCAAATCTCTCAGCACTTGCCTTGGATCCAGTAGGACATCTTAAGAGACTAGCCATATGCCTATTTTTATTTGGAAACATTAAAGCTGCATTTGACTTTTTGGATGTGTTCAGGAAAGGGTCCAGAAATATTAACACCTCTGTGTGGGACTAAAACTCCTGAGCAGAAACTTTATGTGCAGGCACTAGGGATGGACATGAGGCTCTACAGAAGGGTCTTTCTTCCTTGCTTTTCAAATTAGGAGTTCAGATTTTTGTGCTGATGAGACATGACTTCCTCACCTGTTAGTAATATACAACATTGTCAGACTGTTGGTCATCTCCACACAAAATAATGATTGTACCACCTTGTTTCTCAAATAAATGTCCAATCTTCACATACATTTTTCTTGTATCATTCCCACTGTTTTGGCAAGAAATAAGTGTTCTGATGATGTCGAACTTCTTTGTTGATGGTCTCCTTTCAGGTCAGGGTTGGCAGTATTAAAAAGAGATGAGAGATTGCCTATTTGCGTATATTCATTGTGATTCTTATTAAATCAATGGCATTTCTGACACAAGAAATATTTAGGGGCTAATTTCTGTAGCAGAGCTAGAAAACGGACTTAGTAAAATTTCCAGACTAGTGCCTTTTTATGGAGTCACCTCCTGTTTCATTAACAGAGTAGCCGAAGAGAGAAGTTTTGTGATTATAGAAGGAAAACAAAATAGATTTCAAAATATTTCAAAGTGCAGTATTTTTTCATGCCCTGTGTGGGAAGCCCCCTCATTAAAGAAAGGTACTGGAGATGGGGATTATAACCTGAAATATCCCTTGCAGGTTGTGGCAGTAGCAAGATCAGCAATCTCATCTCTCGGATTGTAGGTGGCTCAAACACTGAGGAAGGTGAATGGCCCTGGCAGGTCAGCCTTCATTTTGGGGGAGCTGCTTATTGTGGAGCATCAGTGATATCCAAAGAATGGCTGGTGTCTGCAGCCCACTGCTTTCAAGGGAGCAAGTAAGCAGTCTTCCCTCTAACTCTGTCCCAAACGTGGCCAGGATCCACAAGTGCCTTTAGGTTCCAGAGTTTGAACTGCATGGAAGTGCTGCGCTTCCCTTTCCCCAGCCCTGCTGTCAGTGGGTGTTTTGGGGTACTTTTTTAAGAAACGTCTTCTTTGTTTGCTCCCACCCAGGCTGGCTGACCCCAGAGCATGGCGTGCCCACCTGGGCATGCAAATGCAAGGCCGTGCCAAGTTTGTGTCTGCGGTGAGGCGGATCATAGTCCATGAGTACTACAACAGCAGGAACTACGACTATGACATCGCACTGCTGCAGCTGAGCACGCCGTGGCCAGACACCATGAGCCACCTCATCCAGCCCATCTGCCTGCCTCCCTCTTCCCATAAAGCCCGCAGCGGGGACAGGTGCTGGATAACGGGTTGGGGCCAAAAGCAGGAAGCAGGTGAGTTTTATCCCTTCTGCTGAGCTAATCTTGTTCCCAGGAGCCTTCACAGCTGGGAGAGTGTGCACCTACCTTCATATGCTCAGGAAAATTGGCTGCTGGTCCCATGGATCTGAAAGCCTTCCATATTGTGTTGTTAGTGTAGGGAGCTACACTTATTCCAAAATACCACAGTGTTGTCTTTCCCCTCTGTTCCCCTTGGAGGTGTGGGATGGTGTGGTTTCTCTCTTTGGGCTGCTGGTTCGTTGTATGTGAAATTAAAAAGCTGGTTATTTGAAAGATAAATGTAATGCCTAAAAGAAAAACAACCCAGGGGGGTGGTTTTTTTCCATTTCCCTCTATTCCCTTTGTCAGTTTTGACAATACAAGTGCCAAATCAGTCTTTTAACTTCAAAGTATACTTTATTACATACTGGCTTTATCAAATCCTAAAACAGAGTTTCATGATGTAAACCAGCACTTGCATATTTGAATATGTGGGTGAGGGTTTTTTGGCTATAACCAGATTTTGAAAGGATCACCTGGTGATGAGATTGGGCCTGTTGTATCAAAAGGAGAGGAAAATTTGAGTTAATTATGTTGTTATTATTAAAGTATATATCTTATAAAAAAGAGGTGTTTTACCAAATCTTTCAGACAGAAAGAACCAAATTTGGGAATTGGTTCTTTATGCTGCCAAAATTCGCATTCTGCAACTCTGGCTCATAATCTTAATCTTGAATTTGGCTCCTTCACATATACTGCCCTCGCTGCAAATCTGTCATGTGATGATCTAAATATCTTTGTAAAATTCTGTCTCCTTTTTGAAGTAAAAAGAGAACAGATTAAGAAGTCTTGAGACATTTTGAAAAAAACAAAAAACTTTTTGGGCAATCCTAGTGATTATGTCATTGTATTTGGTGTGTCTAAAGGACCCAGATCATATTACACAATTGCCTGATAGTAAGAAGAGGCTTTCTGCTCTGTTGCAGTTAGTTGTGTGGAAACTGGATTCATTTGATGGTCAAAAATATCTGTGGATATTTTCTGAAGACTTCTTGTTTTGTATTTCAAAAGATGAGTAAAATGCTAAGCTCTGTTGAACCACCCTTCTCTGAATTTGTTTTCCAGATGATGAAGGTTCAGCAGTTCTTCAAAAAGCAGAGGTAGAAATTATTGACCAGACATTATGTCACTCCACATATGGAATTATCACAGCTAGGATGTTTTGTGCCGGGCTGTCATCTGGGAAAAGAGATGGGTGTAAAGTATGTATCTTAGCACACTTTGCATAGAGCTTATCTTGTCTTTCATGGTTGCATGATGAGGTGTAAGAGTTGACTGGCAGACCACTTTGTGGTCAATATGTCTCAGTTCTGAAAAAGAGCAATGTGAGAATTGTCTGTCAGCAAATCTCTTCTGCGGGTGATTTTGGAGTTCTGCTGCTTTATGTGCATGTGTAGCATCACTGAGTTTCAGTTGCAGATCAAGAGCCAATCAAATTGCAAGTCCCAATAACAAGTTGTAATCAGTCAATTTTTGGCACAACAGGCTCTCAGCTGAAGAAAAAACTGAGAAACTAGTTTGTGTCATTTCAGAATCCTTCCCTTCCAGCTTGGAACTACAGGACTGTATGATGAGATGCAGACAATTAGGTATAAATTTGCAAATGTAAGATATTTCTGCTCTGGAAAAGCTGAAAGATGATAAAAGTAAAGTGCTGAATTTACTTCTAGTGAATAGTAGTAAAACCTCATAGATACACAATATGTGTCTATATGACACAATATTACAGATCTTATATGCCATTTTATATTATATTGAACTTATATAAACTGTACATATTTACTGCTAGAACAGTAGTAAATTTACTGCTGAAATAATAATAAAAACATTTTTTATGATGGAGATCTGGAATCTTCAAGATATTCTAGCTTTCACTGATCTACATAAAAGTGAGTGAGACTACAGTAGCTGAGGGAGTATAATGCGCCAGCTGTTTTTAGAGGTTAGTGAGACCATTGATATTAAGTATCATTTTCAGTAACTGGAGAATTTGTTTGTTTATGGCCACTCAAGATATAGGCAAGGAAAGGCATAATTTTGGCTGCATTTTTGTAAGGGCAAATAATTCATGACTGTGTCTGGCAGTTGTTAGAGCTAATCAAATTGTGATATTCCTGATGTGTGAAAAGTGCTGGTATTCCACTTTTCTTTTGTCCTAGGAACGAAAAAAAATTTTGCAAATTTTACTCTCTAAATGTAAAATCTTAATTGTCATGGAAGGAAAAAATTGTCTTCTAAATTCTTAAACCTTTTTGAGGCAATTCAAGATAATCCTGCTTTGAGGAGTGGGTGCCACCTAAGCATCTTGAAAGAGGTCCCTTTCAACCTGCATATCCCAACAACCTATAAAGTAAAGGCAAAATAGTTTTCTAGCTCTAAAAAAATATTTGTCTAGAAAGAAGGCACTTCTCTTGCAAAACATCTGAATTTTGCCAAATGAACCTTTTGCTTTTAGAAGTTGTTTCTTGCACCCAATGTTTTGGTAAAGTTTAATGTACCACTGGGTGTCTTTTTCAGAGATGCTGTGTGTACAGCAGAGGCTTACAGGGAAGTGTAATCTTGGTCCAAGGAATTTTCCCTGAATGGTGGCAAATGGTTTTATACCTGAAGCTCTGCCAATGCATTTCTACAAGAACACCTTGTAAAGGAAGAGTCCTAATTGCTTTGTCCTGTATTACAGCATTATGACATCCTGTACTAAATTTTGAAGTCTAAAACAGATTTCATTTTAACTTCTCTAATTACAAAGACATTATGGGCCTCTAAACATTACATGCTGACTAGTATCTACTAAAGGACAATGCTTAGGCTTTTTCCTTCTTAAAAAAAAAAATCAAAAAAACCCACAGACACAAAACAATTGAGGGATTCCATCTGTTTCCATTTACCTCTAATTTGAAAGAAGTCATACAATTATTAAATAGTTTATTTACTGTATTTATCTTATTTTATTTTTTAATATTTAAAAAAAGCTTACTATTTTTGAGTTTTAGTGTGTAACCTATGAATGCATGTACATGTTAAGTAGCAGATTTGGGGTTTAGCTGTAAGTTTGAGGCTAGGGGAAAAAAAAGTGAATTTCAAATGTAGTCCATGCAAAATAATATCTTAATTAGTGTCTTTAAAGAGTGAGAATTACCTTCTCTCTTGTGAAAGAGCAAACTTTGGTACAACTATGCAATCCCATCTACTTGAAAAAAATCCTCTATCAATTGTTTGAATCATGTGACTATGAAAACATAATCACTGGAATTACTCATGCAAAATATCTCCTGTGGATTTTCCCCCAGGTTTTATAATTCGTATTGTAAACACATATAACTCAATATATTATTTTTAGGGTGATTCTGGTGGACCACTGTCATGTCAAAGCAATGGAGATGGAAAATGGTTTTTGACTGGCATTGTGAGCTGGGGTTATGGATGTGGAAGACCAAATTTCCCAGGTGTCTACACAAGAGTGTCAAATTTTGCACCATGGATGCACAAATATGTGCCTTCAGTATTGTAACTTGAAAACTGTTTTCTTGGAATAAAACATGTCCTGGATATCTTCATTAAAATCATATTTGAAGAACTGTTCAGTGGTGGAATTTCTTTGCATGTCTCTTGCTGATTCTGGAATTCACATATAATAGGTAATAAATACTGTCATTTCAAGCTTTGGTGAAAAAAAGGAGGAGGCTGTTCCTTGTGGTGGTTGTTCTATGCAGATGTCTGGAGACATGGGGGGAGGTGCAATAAACTTCATTTTCAAGGCACCATCTAAGTGCAGGTGCACTCATCTGTCAGGAAGCTGAAGATACAATTGATCGTGTAAACAGAGAGCTTGAGGCTTACTCATCATTTCTTCTGAGATGTGTATGGCCAATAGAGAAGTGACTGTGAAGTGGCAGTGAACTGTTTGCACTCTGGCAAATACTCCTTTCCCTGCCTCCTCCTCCCAGAACAGCTGGCAGGGAGAAAGGGAGACGAGACATTGCCAAAAGTGAACTCAATCCTTCCAAAGCCATAGGGCCGTAATTTTTGAAGATCAGAAATTCTGCTGCTAAAAGTGGTGATTTGTTGCATGCTTATTCCTTCTCCAGATTTCATTTTAATTAACTGCATGATTTGGAGCTACTAACTCTTTTATTTCCTGCTTTCATTTCTTTATTTTCAAGTTCATCCAGCTAAGAATTTGAATTCTCTAGCTTCAGGCAACCTTAACAAGATGAATAAACATGGTGGTGTGCGTTATTGCAATGGTCTTGTCCTTGCCCAAATAAAACTGATGTCTCTGAAAGGTCCTGATACAACTTTTATGCAAAAGTGGGTTTATATTCTCTAGGCTTTTTTCTGTGTTTTGTTCTCTTTTCGATGAAGGAAGGGGGAAAGTATCAGTCAGCACGTTGTGTGTGTAGCAGAGACAAGCTGTTGAAAAAAAGAGGACTTGAACAAAGCCATCTGTCTGCAGCTGTAGTTTGAATTTCTGAGCTGTGACGATTGCCTTCCAATTAATCCCTTTTGCAATCCCTGTGTGAACTGTGTTGGGATTTGTTTGTTCCCTTTGTATTATTTTTTCTGGGGCTGAGATTTCTTCATTCTGTTTTGCTTTTCTAGGTTTTGTTCTTTGTGCTCGCTCTCTCTGAACATGTATCGAACATGTTATTTCCCCACACCCATCCTTAAATTTCTTATTGTACATGCAGAATATGCTGAACTTGGTTTTCTGACTTAAAGCTGCTTTTCCTTTCAAACAGGAAATGTGAACATAAATTGGTTTGCAATTTATTTACCACATTTATTTTGTGGTACCATCTTGAGGCTGGAAAACTAAGGTGATATGTACAACTGAGCCTTTATCCTCTGTTGTGGATATTCCTATGGATTCCACGGGGTGTTTATTAGAAGTTGCCTCCTTTATATTGCCCTGGGACCTTTTATCTGTAAATTGGTTGCATGTCCTTTGCATTGTGTTGTAAATTATTTCCCTACTCTTGTATTTCTGAAAGAAGTGATCTATTTCCAAATGATGGGATCCATATCCTACTTAGCCAGTTAGGAAAACAAAGAGTTACAGTGATGGTCATTTTCCTGCCCACCTTCTTTGACTGTAGATCAGCTGGCTCCAGCTTCAAGCAGTATGGCAAAGGTGAAATAAGAGAAGCCCTGGGTATGTGGTGGGGAGAGCAGCTATTCTGAGTCATGTTTAAGAAACGAGGTTCATTTAGGGGGTTGTTGCTAGGTTTGTCAAAAGGCATTTGTCACGGCATCATGCTCCAGGCTTTTCCCTCCAGACGGATTTCTGTGTACAGCATTCCAGCTCCAGACGCTGAACGGGCTGCAGGGCAGGTAAGAGCCACCAGCTGAACTTTGTAATAGGAATGCAGTAAATAAATTATCTCTGTCCACTCCTGTGTGCACTGACCCCTGTTCTTCATACATTGCTCTTAACTAAAGTGATAACAATTCCCCACCACGCTTTCACAGCCTGAAATGCATACAAGGGGGAAACAGCCAAGAGAGATGCAGGTTTCATGTGTGATGTAGATGATAACATGAAAGACCTTATCTCAGTTTTAATCTCCTAAAAACTAAGAGAGTAAATACACCAAAACGTGATACAATAGCTCTTCTTTTTTGTCTTGCTGACTGATGCCTTCCATGGTCTTTCTTTAGCAAAGTCCGCAAGTTTGCTACTGCCCATCCTACCAAGAAGGCTTGTACCAAAAGTATCGTTTCTTCAAATGGATGAAGTTGTGTTTCTGGAGGAGATGGCTTCTAGGAATATTACCTACAGTTTCTTTAACAGTTACAGTAATCGTGCTAGTCCTGCACTACTCACTCTGTAAGTGTTATTCCCTGGTGTGGTTTGGCTGGGATGGACATTTCACCCTGTGAAAAGCTCTGCAGCAAGCAGCTGAGCATATAATGTGTGTATATAAACTACTGACTTTCCCTTCTCCTTAATGTCTTTGCTAAAGCAACAAAATGCACAGCAATTAGCCATTAGTAGTTGCACAAGAATATTTAAAGCGTGCATTTTAATCTCTAATTATTTTTGTCTCTGCTAGTGAGTACCATCATTATTATAAGTGTTTCTTTTCCAGGAACCTATAGCAATTATCTGTCTATTTTCTCTTCAGTTTTTTTAAAAACAGAATGGGTACCTAAATTGTTTGTGTACTTTCTCAAATGTCGACACATAGCCATTAAAACCATGCCTCTTCAGGAGGAGAGCACTGCGAAAAAATGGAAGCTTAACAATGAAATCTTCCTAGTAGAAATGCCTGCCTAAACCTTTATCTCTTTCCTTTCCTTTACTGCTGGGCTTTACTCTGTCAGTGGGACTGACTCAGTGCTCTGGCTATTACTGTATGTTTCTCTTAAGACCTAACACCTTAGGACAAGCACATACTTCTGCAAGCCTCTTGTTCTGTAATGTTATTAGGTGTGTTAATTTTTTATCTTTTTTTTTTCTCAGCTCCAGCTTCTTCCTTTATTTATATTGGTGGAAGTGTAGAAATTCCTAATTTGACTTATATAAATGACCTCAATGATCCAACATCACAGAAATTCGTCCTGCAAGCAAAAGCAATCCAAAATTACGTAAGTTCCCACATACGTAGAGCAATATTTTGTGAATATTTATACAGAATCAGACTGGGAATGAGGAGAGGACTCCTGTTAGCCATAGTTTATTTTTTTTTCCTTTGAAATAGTAAGTGTAAAGCTAGCAAGAGCCTTATCAGTTTTCAGATTTAGAAATGTAGCTAGACGGGGTTGTGTGTCTTAAGATACGGACAATATTCTCTAGGTAAGAAGGTTTCAGGGTTATGAACAAATTACTTGTCTTGAAGGAAATAGGAGAATGAATTTTGTTTTATTTTACTTTATTCAAACTCTCTTCCTTCTACATTTTTCTTTTTAATTTTACCTCCAATTCAGTGCTTCACCTTTTTGTTTAATTTTCCTTATCACTCACAACAGTGCTTCCTTTCTTGCCCTTCCTATGAGTTTCTATTTGTGATATTAATACTGTTTCCTTGGTACATGTGGACAGCAGTTTTGAAGACAAAGCTGTTCTCTGTTTGCCTGTATTTCCCAAAAGAACAAATCTGGTGTCTCAAAGCTGCTTTGTGCACAGCCAATACAAGTTGATCATACTGGAAATTTAAAGACTGAAACAAAAATATGAATGTATTCATAAAGACTTTTTTCATTACTAGCTATCAAGAACTGTCTCAATGGTCTTGAAAAGTGATGTGACTTAAAAGCAAATTTTTAGTGGAATTTAATGCACAGTTATGATCCTTGTTTGATACATTTTGTGAAACTGATGAACAGTGCTTGTAATGGGGGAGGTGAGGAAGAGGAAAGAAAGAAAAAGACAAACACTTTATAGTATTAGAGATGATATTGGCACTAAAATATAATGTTACATTTTCTTTTACCACTATTTAATTGTCAGCTGGCAGAAATATATGAATCTTCCTTCTTGGGAAAGTACTACTTGAAGTCTGTAGTGGCTGCTTTCAGGTAGGTGGTGTTTCAGCATACGGTAGAAATTTGAAATATTCAACTGTTTTTGTCCTTTTTTTCATGTGTTCTAAATTAGTTATCTGGAAGAACATGCACATCTCTGTAAGAGAATTAAAAATGCAGAAATGCACTTAAGGGTATGAGCTAAGCTAATAGTGTGACTTCTGTCCTGCTCTGTAGAATTGGTGAGAGAAGTTAATGATTAATTGGTCCTGAGTCTATGGGTTGTTTTGTTGTCTATTAATCTACTTTTAATTTTGGAAATAACAATTCAGCACTTGCAGAATCTTATTTTGGTTTTGTCCATTCAAATTAAGTTCCTTTTTAACCTCTGAAAACAAACCCTTAAATGTATAATTTGGAGCAAAACACTCTGTTTGAGCTCCTGCTAAGAAATGTAAACCCATTGAGCAGCAGGTTACTACAGTCCTGGTAGTTTCTGAAAACCCTGAAGGGTCAGTACACAGGCGATTTCAAAAGGAGGATTGTGGTGGAATCACTGAAGGAAAAATTTGTATGTGTATGCTCAAAGATTGTTTATTTCAAAAAAAAATTGTGTGAAATGCTGTAACAAAGTATGGGCATGAAATTCTGTTGTTGTATGGTGCTAGCTTCTGTTAAAAAATATTAATTACAGTGTGTCTGGAGCTGTTATATGATCTTAAAAATGTATAATTATACAGCAGGGATGGTAACATCCAATTTCATAAAAACTGCTGAAGGATTTCAAGGTGTGGTTTTCAGTCTCAGTGTGTAGCTGGTTAAGCCCCATATGTCAAAAATATTACTACTGTATAGCAAAAATAATTGCTAAACAAGAGAGCTTTTTGTCATCACGTTCAGCAGCAACTATTGGCACAGAGGTTCAGCTGACTATGAAACTGTGCCAGCCAAAAATGCAGACCAGTGGAAAAGCATGTCCAGAATAGTAATAGACTGTATTTACGATGCTTTTTTTTTTTTTCCTTTCACAGTGAAGGACAATCTGGGCTGCGAGCTTACTTCTGGAATACGTTCTGGGTACCACAAGATATGGTTGCTTCTCTTAAAAAATTAACCCCAGTGGAACAAAAAGAAATCTGTAGTAAACAAGCAGCTCACTTGTTCAGTTCTGGGGAGAAGGATTTTGATATTGTTACAATGGAGCTTTTTGGTAATAGTGTACCTGTAATTTAATACCTATTCTGTCTATTTTTCTTTCTCCAGTTGGTGTCTTTGGCTTGTGTAGCTGATAGTTATTAAATTTCAGTTTCAGATTCCACAGAATATGATGCGATGCTAAAATCAGGTAATTATGCTTCAATCCCAGGTGACACAACTTCGGGGGGGGAGTGGAATCCTGTGATAGAAAAATGGCATGTTTCCAGTTATTCTTACATCTGTAGGGCTTACAGTGAACTTACATCAGTGAACTGAACCAGACTACGGAATCTCCATGGCTTGTGTTTCAAATGAGGGCTGAATGAAAATACCTTACAGATTTTATTCTGATGTTCCGACTAGAATGGTTGAAATGTAATAGTTCCCACTGAATTGCAGTGAGCTGTGGCTCCTATTTTTGGCATCTCTAAAAAAAAACCAAACAAAAAACCATGTAAAAAATTATACGTAATTTGTCTTGTGATTAGATAGTTTTGGTTATAAGTTGTTAGTTATCAGTCAGATAATGTAGAGCTTTAAATCACTTTGCCTGATTTCTTCATATCAAGCATGTCTCGAGATTTGTCTTCATGTACTTAGTGTTCTCATTGCACGGAGAAGGACGAAGAGAAAATGGCAAAGGAAGCAGTAGGTGTGAAGCAGAGTTTGTAGCTATTGCAGCTGAATCCGCTCCTGCTCGTGGAATGTGCAATGAGCTGGTGATGGTGAGGCTTTGTATTTCCTCAGCCAGAGCAGGAGAAGGTGATGCAGTCTGATAGGGAAAAGGGAACAAAGTTGTTAATACAAGAGCAAAAAGGGACTAGAGTAGTCAAGAAATGTGGGTAGGTGATTGTTTCTACCTTGTCTGAAATTTTACCCAAGAACTTGTCTTTCAATCTAACAGTTTTTCATCCACTGATCTATATTCTTTTGTGTAGCAGTATCCTTTGACCTGTATGCCAAGCCAGGTAACAACAGGACTCTAACTCTGATGAATCCCAAAAAGTCTTTTTATCAATGGAGGCTGCGAGTTCCCTCGAACTATGTGGTGAGACTGGTAGTTATCACTTTGCATGGTGTCACTCCAGAGAGCTGTGCATCACACCACTTATCAGCATATAATTTCCTTCTTCCACTGCAGAACAAGATCATTACCAGGTATGATACTCAGAGGAAAGATGTTTTACTGGGCTGTAGAGAAACTCTCTGAAACTGTACCAAATAGATAAAACGTGAGATTTGAAATACAACTTAATTAAAAGGCTTGTATAGGGTAATAATCTTCTAAAAAAGTTGGAAGGGACTGATAAGGGTTTTCAAGTCCAACTCCCTGCTCCTCAAAGGACTACCTAAAACTAAACCATCTGACTAAGAGCATGGTCCAGATGTTCCTTGAACTCTGACAGGCTTGGTGCTGTGATCTCTTCCCTGGGGAGCCTGATATAAATTTCTGCAGAGTTTATTCTACACTGTGACTAATTCTTAATGGCTTTGATTTCATACAATTACTCTCACAACTCAAAAAGATACAGACTTTATTTTAGAGTATTGTATTCTATGACTTTCAGAAAATATACATTTTGTAGCAGTCCAGCCACAGGTGAATTCCTGGTCATAACAGGGGGGTTGTGTCTATGGAAGGCTCCATCCTCAGAGTCACCGTGTGGTCCATTTGCATAACTGAGTTCAGATGATGTTTTAATTTGAATGGCTACAGTGCTCCTACTTTTCAGAGTCAAATTTCATGTATGAACACAAGAAATCTGTCTTCCTCAACCAAATAAATAAATAAGTTGTAGGATCTGAGGATGGATGGCTTCAAGAAGGGAACTTTATTTAATTTTTTTCTTTTAGGAACTTCCAGGAAGAGGTTAGCTGGGCATGAAGATTCAGCTAGGAATCTGAAATGCACTTGTTTAGGGGTGCTTTAACTTACTTGAGTAGGTGGTTCTCTTCAGCTGTATTAATGGACTAATTTCTCTCTATTCAACAAGACATAACAGACTGTCATTGTTGGCATGGAATGAGCACAAGGTTTTTGTAAGGACTCACTCTCAGATTGTAGCTTAACAAGGAGAATCCTGTTCCTGATGTGGGCCTGCATCTGTTCTGCAAATTGTTATTTTATAAATGTTTAGTCAGCTGTTATGATAAAAAGGATTTAATAATGTCTATAGGAGAGGCAATCTTCTCTTTTGAAGAGAGATTCATTCTCACTTCAAATGGGTGAAAGGAATAGCTTCCTAAAGCAGAAGACAACTACTTTCAATTTAAGGTTCAAAAATTTGATTTTAATGCTGGCAATCTGGATTTCAGTGACATCAAAGAACTTGATGCAGGGCTGTGATGAAAATACTCTGTTACTGCGAGGTCTAATCTTAATTGCTTTCGTTTGCTGTACATAGGAAAAGAGAAACCTGTTAGAAATTTTTAACACAGAGATTCATACACATCACAGAATATTCTGAGTTGGAAGTGACCCACAAGGCTCATTGAGTTATAAATAAATAAAAAAGTCCAAAATACAATGTGGGTTGCAAAATGGAATAAGCATAAGAGTGCATTTACAGATGTAAGAAATAGCATCTCACATTACAAGTGGAAGTCAGTTTTCAAGCTTCAGGATATAAATTAACTCATTATTTAAGTAAAAGATCAATAGGAAGTAATAGTTGCCAAGCATGGGGCTTCACATTTTGTGTGATAGCTTTTGTGACATGAAACCAGGCTGAACTTGGATAGATTGGAACTCCTTTGGGCTTGTCTGTTGCATAGATGCTGCTCGACTGCTCAACACTGCTGCACTGGCACTTGTTGCCTTTTCATTCCTAACCTCTGCTCCTCAGTGCCACTATCACCACTGAAGTAATGTAATCTGGCATTGCCTTTCTGATGCTTCTATAGGTGTGAAAACTCCAGGGCACTTGTTAAGCAAGAGAACAGTGATGTACACCCAGAGTGATTAAGCCTCAATGCTGGGAAGCTCTAGCATCCCATGTGCTATCAGCTGGGTGGAAGAATAATAGGGTAGCCAAGGGAATGCTTCTGAAACACAGATGCCCAGATCAGTGTTACTTCTGCCCAGTTTCCCTGCAAAGATGACAGGAATGTGGGAAATGTTTTGGGATTTTTTGTTTAATGCATTTTTTTGGTAACCTTCCAGATGGTGTGGGCCTGGGGCCTGGACTCCTGTTGTGCGTTTAACTTCGTCAAGCAATGTAATGTTGCTTACCTTCTCACTGGACCAAAGAGGAGAAAGCAACATATTCAAAGCTCACTTTCAAGCCGTTCCTAAAATCAGTACGTAGTTAATGGAAACAAGCATCTGATGGAAGCACACTTATTCCTGGTTTTGCCTCTAAAAAGGTTGATATTGCCTTGAACACATCTGGGGGAGGGAATGTTGGCATATAAATCAGGGAATTATCATTCTGATCCACTTTACAGAAGTCTGATAATTGAACAAAGACCACCCTTTGGTCTGGAAGACTACTCAAGCCTTACTTGCCAGTTGTTACTCTCACCACATGGGTAACACTGAGCAGTGGCAACAGAGCAGCCAGCCAGCCAGCTACAGGCACTGTCTGTCCAGGCAATGCTGGATAGCCCCAGTGACAGAGCAGCACTTTTATCAGTTTTGGCAGTGTATCCAGAGATTGTACAATGTGTGTTTAAAGGAAATGGAAAACAAGAGCAAACACTTCTAATTTATCTTTGTTCTTTTTCTGAAAGGACAGTGTAGGACAGAGCAGCACTTTTATCAGTTTTGGCAGTGTATCCAGAGATTGTACAATGTGTGTTTAAAGGAAATGGAAAACAAGAGCTAACACTTCTAATTTATCTTTGTCCTTTTTCTGAAAGCACTGTTCAGTGTAGTCAACTGAATAAGAAAAGTGTGTTCCAGACCTAAGAAGGATATTCCAAACCCATGGGGTACTATGGATTTTACATGAGTGCTGTGTGGTGAAATATTTTGAGTAATGATAAACTGTAGTATTAATTTTAGAAGAGATAAAGGGGTTTCACAAGGTCAAGTTTAGCCACAGTTATTTGGTAAGGTATAAGTGAAAGAGTTTTGACAATGAAGCAAGCGACTGTTTTTTAATGTGTAGAACAAGTCACAGAGGATAAACTCCTCCAAAGCTGCCACATTTCAGCTTATGTCTCTCTGTATGCTGCTTATGCAAATACTTATCCCATGCACATCACTAATTAAAATGGCTTTATCGTTCTGAGGATGGGCATTTCAAATTATATTTGGCCCAGGTTTTGCCACAAGATTTTTTAAATTTCAGAATTATATTATTTTCTGTTATGTTCATGTTTGCATTCACGGTGTTACCTACAGGGAACCAAAAGCACTAAGGCCTGGATGTCTAGGAGAGTCCTTGATAGAAAATAAAACTTCAAAGATATTGTTCAAATAGGCATGAATTTTCAAACTGAGAACTGACACACAAACTTCCTTGTTTACATGAAATTAATCAGTTTTCACTTCACTGGGCTGATTGCTTTTTAATTTTGAAAATACCTACAGAGAAGTCAGAAGTAAATTGGAAGGGGGAGGTTTGTTGCACACACATTTCATTGCTTCTTTCACTTGTCATGAAAGAATGCTTTTTTAAAAAAAATATTTCAGTCAGAGGTGTTTTGTACTTACCCTTAGTTGTAATTTGATCCAAAAGTAAGAGAAATTCAGTGTGATGGGGAGGTGGCAGTTAAGTGATTTTCAGTTAATACAGGAAAAACGTGAGTTTAATGCTGTCACAAGGTATTCTAACTCTGTACATAGAGAAGGATCCTAGCAAGTGAAGTAGACTCTGCACTTTGGTCCAGCAGAGATAATTGTGTTCCATGCTGATGTATTTCTCTCCTAGTATGTGGTGGTCATTATATTTCCTGGAATGGGACACTGAGTTCCCCTTACTACCCAAGTTACTACCCACCAAACATTGACTGCACCTGGATCATCAAGGTCAGTGCTGGGAACTCTTCTGAGTACTGATGGCTTTTCTTTATCTTATGTAGACACAAAAAGAGTCTTTTTTCCATTTCTCTCTGAAGAAAGATGTGGCTTTTGATGTGGGTGAAATGGAGAGAAAACCTAGTGAGACCACTGAACCTGACTTCTCAGGCATCCATTTCTTTCCTGTCCTATGTACAGGTGCCAGCTATGGGAGGGAAATACTGCCAACTTCCAGAGCTTTAAGCATTATTCATGACAGAAATGAATTAATGTGTAAGATGACAACTCCCAGCAGCCAGAGAAAATGAATAATAATCAGAGCTTTTCTTCTATGTCAAAAAGAAAAAATGGTTATGTAAATCATGCCTCACGTGATAGATACCACACTGTATTTCCCGGAATTGTGCAGAGCCAAGACCTTCTCTGGCTCAGAAATTCAACTCTGAATTTCCAGCAAGTCCTTTGGCAAGACTTAAAATCTGCTCATGATTTCTACCAACCACCCAATGTGTTGGTCTATTGCTCCATTCAGCATTTAACTACTTTTTTACTTTCCCAGGTAAAGGAGACTTTTCATGTTTGTGACTTGATAAGTCTCTACCTTTCATGTACTCAGTGAAAATTATTAGCAGCTTGTAGCACTAAACTCTCACCTCTCTGCAGTACAGGAACAGGAACACATGGCATTACAAACCTAGCAGGAACCTCAGATACAGTGCTTTATGCTGGCTGCAGAAAGGCTTACACTCCGTCTGGCACAGTCTGGCCAAATTTGGGTTTAAAAGGGCTTCTATAAGTGTTCAAATTAGCAAAGTTTTTTGTTTCTTCAGAGGTGCTAATTTCAATAATAGAAATGCAGTACTTTCAATCCCATAATAAGTAAACCATCTTGGAAGCAAAGGCTGTTTTCACTTTGTGAATGTGTGTCAGGGTATTTATCTTTTGATTTTTAGGCACCATTACCTGGCTACAAGCTTTCACTAAAAATCGTTGTAATACAAATTCAAGAGACGTCTCCAGGGTCCAGTAAATGTGATAAAGACTGGTTAGAAATTGATGGTGTTAGGTGAGTATATACATTATTTTCTGACATATTAATTTGCACTTTGAAGTTCTGCACATGTAGGCATCCTGGTTTTTTCTTACAAGCATTTACTTTTTCTTCGTTCCCCTTAGAGCAATCATGTAGAAAACTACAGGATTTTATGCAGCTGCAGCTGAACTGTAAATTCCTGGCTGTGGTCTTGATGTGGGTGAAGAGTTTCGTAATCAGAAGATTCATTTTCTTTACCACTTGCTCTTCAGTGATTGTAATTGTTACACTAACACTAAAAATAACACTATTGAGAGAAATTTGTCTCTTGAAAGGAGCATACTGAAACAAGCAACAGCTGTTGGATTTGGCTGAATGATTTAATCCTTTCCTGGATTTGTAGCTTTTGGGTTTGCAAACCTAAATGGGCAATCTGAAATCAAGCATGCTTGAAACAGTTTGTGTTTATAAGGTAGATCCTGACACCGATCATCTTGCTGTGTTTTGTTTTGAAGTCTGTTAGTCCCAAAAAAGTCGCAGAGTGGGAGAAATTTGTAACTAGGCTTTCTAATACTTCTGTTGGACTGTTTTTAACACCAAAATACAGCTGATCCTTACTGCATTGCCTTAAAGCTTTTTGACGTCACTACCATTCAGCAAAAGGAGACATACCTGGATGGTAGTGGTCAGTTTGGTTAGAAATTAATATTTCTCACTTTTTCTTGCTAGATACTGTAAAGCTCTTTCAGAAAACAACAGAAACAGAGAATATGGTTATTCTGTAGCAATCAATTTCCATTCTGATGAGATGGTCACCCACAGAGGGTTTTATATTGAATACAAAGCCTTCAGTCACACAGACCGTAAGTTATTAAGCATATAGTTTAATTTTTAAAGAGAAACCTTTGAGAAACCCTGCTTGACAGACCAATCACATACAACTCAACCTGCCTATTTTTTTAACCTAATTGCAGGAGACAAATATTTAAAATGTTGTTATGTCTTTAGTTGAACAAATAGAGGTACAAATTTAGATATAGGATGCTTTTAGAAGCTAGTACTTATTTTCTAACTTTTATCAACACTTCTGTAAATTGGGGAGTAAAAGTAAAATTTCTCAATTTCTGTAGATATAATTATAAGTCATTTTGCTAACACCTTAAAAAGGTGTTGCCAAGCTGCAACATGAAAATAGAATGGCAGAGGGCCTCTAAGCATGACTTCTGCCGACAAAGGTTAACAATGAATACTTAGTCTTCTCTTTAAAATCACAGCTCAAGGTGCTCTAGATCAGTTTCCAGGTTTAGAAAAACTATTTAAGTTTTACTGGCAGTCAAAGAGAACTCCTTGCTAGAAGATGTTGCAGAAATATGTGTGCGTTTTTTATAGGCCTTTCCTAACTCCTCAGTCTATGTACTTCTTGATCAGTGTTAGATTTTGGGGGGCTTACAGATGGTAGAACAGGAATTTTCAGTAGATACACATATTTAGTTGTGATATTTCTTAGAAAAGATGCAATTTCTGATTTTTTAAATGTCTGTTATTTTGTTTACCCAATTAATGTCTAGGTAGCTAAAGTTCTCTGTGATTTCACGAGATCAGTTCATTTTGAGAAGCATCTTCAAATCCTCAGCTTGCTTGTCTGAATGTCATTCTGTTCATTGTTGACATAAAAGCATTTAAGTATTGAGGTCCCTGGTAAAGATTTTTGTTTCATGCCTTTCACTCTGAATAAGTGGCAGGTTTTGTGGTCGGTCATTCTGTAAGACTCAGGTATTTTGAAGGATTTCTTCTTCTACCAGTGTGGGGCTCCTTTTACTAGAAAAAGTTACCAGCTATTCTGAGTTCTGTGGTTAGTCTGGTTACTGCCTCAAAAAGAGGTTAAAAGAGTCTAAGCCTAACAATATCTTTTTCAACAGAGAAAATCCCCAGTCTTTATTGTGTGTATCTGTGTGCTTTGCTTCTAGCAGTGAGCCAGCAAGCAGATGGCTCAAAGTTATTTAATGAATTCTTAGTCACAATCATAAGGCTCTGTATAAAGACTCATCAGGAGTGAAATAGCTGTGATGTGTCAGTATCGAGTTGATGCAGTAGTGTGTGGAAGGCTGAGATATCAGCATGGATTGAGAGCACTGGCCTATATCAGCCTTGCCTGTAGCAGTAGTAATAGGAGAAGGAAATAAAAAATTCATGTTCTCCCACATCTTTACCTGCAGTCACCTGCCTGAGATTAGTTTCTTCCCATTGCTGGGTCCCTATCAAAGCACTGTTACTGAAAATCATAGGCACTGCTCTGAGCTGGCCTGGAAAGCAAATGACAGCCATCAGCTGAATAACTTCAGGGAGAGGTGACAAGAAGATGGAGACACTCCTGCTTTGAGCTCGTGCTGGCTGCATAGTGTGTGCCTTCCTCCCACTGACATCACATGCAAGGCAGTGAAGAGGACTAAATTACTCCTGACTGGAACTGATTAAACAACTGTGGGACAAATGGTTTTGGCCCTTCAATCTGATGTAACTCTTAATTTGCCCATGGCGCTAAATGGGAGAAAGTTTCATTTTACTTGACTTGGGCAGACATGGGAGTGGTTTGGGCTACTTATTCTTTCACAGAATTTTTTTTCTTGCACATCTGAAAGAGTGAAAGAGAACAAAATTTTTTTATATATTGGAAAGAAACAACTTATCATCTATACTAGTAGTTAGTTTGTGTGAATGTGAAAGAAATCCTTGGTCAAAGGCTGTTTCATCATGAGATTGCAAGATTTGGGAAGTGTTTGATAAAGCACTTATTCACATCAGACATTAAGTGTAGTAACACAGAGATTAATTTCTACGAAATTTTAATATGTGCTTGCAATACTAAAGAGAATGCCTAGTTTTGATTTTATTTTCCTTCCTCTTAGATGCTCCTGTATAAAATACATTCCCTTAATAAATTAAAGAAGTGTTTCCTATCAGTAGTTTTGTATCTGTGGTGAATGACTTCCAACCCTTAGAGCTGAGGCAATTAATGTGAATTTAATTTGCTAAGTCCACTTAGGTGAATATTGACTCATTTAATTCAGACTGCTTGATAAAAACCCTTGACAGATTGTGCCAAGTAAGATACTATTTCTTTTCTAATATTCAATTTATTTTACAAATGACACTAGCTTTAATTTTTAACAGCCATTTTAATATTTCTTCATGGTAGAGTCCTGCATTACTGCATTTAGACTGTATCAATATTCCTAGTGTCATTGATTTCTTATTTTTCTAGCTTGTCCTTAGATACGCATACAGAATGTGCATTCCTTCAAGAAATCAGTCTGAATCCTGGAAAGGCTGCTCAGATGGTAGTGATGAATTGGATTGGGGTAGAGCAATTATTTCTTGTTTGTTGTTTTCTGTAAAGAGTTTCTTCCACAAAGTTGAGAGATGGGTTGAAATTATCTCTAAACTACTGCTGGCAGTCTTTAGGATCACATGAAGGATGTGGGTGAAAATGTAAAAGTCTGGAAAAGAGTCTGGGTAATGTGTCTCTTTAAAGAGTGGGAGAACAGAAAAATCAAGAGGGAATTTTACATCAATCCTTATAAGTTAATCTTCCAAAGGAAAAAAAAATGCACAATAAGTAGCCAAAGCTATTTGTAAATAGTGAAAAGGATATTAAAACCAGCATGGAGATTTAAAATTTTGTTTTAGTTCCCTGCTGTGAGAGGATAAATAGAGAAGTTGTACTTTGACACTGTCTTGTGTGACAAGCTTATCAGTAAGTAAAGAAAATGTGGGGAGGAAAAAAATACAGGAAACTATTTCCACAGAATGATTGGTCAAGACTCATTACCAAAGAGGAAGGGTATTTTTTATGTTATTCTGCCAATATTGTTATGGAATGTCACGTAATTTTTGTTCATGATCTAAACGATGGATTTGAGTAGATGCTTATGAAATAGGAAAAGTGTTACACAATAGAAAGATAGATGTATTTAAGAGGGATGTTCTTGTAAGTGGTCCTGAGAAGCTGTAGAATATATATGGAGAAAAATAAAGACAAGAATATGAGTCAGCAGTGCCCTGGCAGCCAGGAGGGCCAGTGGTGTCCTGGGGGGGCATCAGGCACAGCATGGCCAGCTGGGCAAGGGAGGGGATTGTCCCGCTCTGCTCTGCCCTGGGGCAGCCTCACCTCAAGTGCTGGGGACAGTTTTGGGTGCCACAGTATAAAAAATATTAATCTATTAGAGAGTGTCCAAAGGAGGGCAACAAGGATGGTGAAGGGCCTTGAGGGGAAGCCATATGAGGAGTGGCTGAGGTCACTTGGTCTGTTCAGCCTAGACAAGAGGAGACTGAGGGGAGGCCTCATTGCAGTTACAACTTCCTTGTGAGGGGAAGAGGAGGGGCAGACACTGATCTCAGACACCAGAGATCTCTTCTCTGTGGTGACCAGTGACAGGACCCAAGGGAATTGTCTGAGGTTGTATCAGGAGATATTAGGAAATTGGATATTGGATATTAGGAAAACCTTCTTCACCCGGAGAGTGATTGGTCACTGAACAGGCTCCCCAGGGCAATGGTCACAGCCCCAAGGCTGCCAGAGCTCAAGTAGCATTTGGACAATGCTCTCAGGCACATGGTGTGACTCTTGGGGATGGTGCTGTGCAGGGCCAGGAGTTGGACTATGAAGTTGATCCTTGTGGGTCCCTTCCAACTCAGAATATTCTGTGAAGATCTGAATGTAAATAATTAAACAGACGTGGATTGCCTAAGTTGCTTTTTTTGCTAAAAAATGGCTGGGGGGATGATTGTTGCTCAAAAGCTGACTTGTGAGTCAAAGTCACAAAATATTCTTTGTGATTTTTGTTTGTATTTGGTGTTTCATTGGTTGGTTGTCTTTGTTCTGGGGTTTTTTAAGTGTCACATTAGGATGTAAGACAGGAATTTGAAAATACCTTTTCAGTCATCACGGGGAAGGCTTCGGCTAGAGTATTGTACCTAAATTATGCACTGCATGTCAAAGAAGATAGGGAACATTCATTCAAAAGATGCCAGAAACAGTGACCAGAAGGTAATCCAAGGTCAGAGAGTACAGCACAAGTCTCTCTGCCACTGGATGCTATTAAAACCAAGGTAGATATATGTCTGACAGAAATGGCACAGCAACATCCAGGTGACCTCTGGTAGGGAGTGAAGCATGTGGCTGTTAGTCTGCTGTTTGTATTATAAATGTACAAATTATAAATTTTCTTCAGGTTGTAATCCAGAACAATTGAACTGTGGTAATGGAAGTGTAAACTTCAGCGTAAGTCTTGTAAAGATATTGACAGGTGTGGGCAGGACAGTGATGAAAACAACTGCTGTAAGTATGTATTTTTAGCTACTTTCCAAAAGATGGTGGAAGGCAGAAGCAGGAACATGAGTATTTTATTGGTTAAATGTGTTGTTTCTATTTTGGTTTGGTTTTTTCTTGGGTTTTTTTTGGGTTTTTTTGTGGCACAAAGTGAAAGTTTTATAATAGTGAACACAAAACATGCAGAGTAGAACTAGGTTTTGGGAGAGTTTAGACAATTAATGAAGCAAAATCCAAGGTAACAGGGATTTTAGTAAGAAAGCCAAACCACATTTTGCTAGTGATCCTGTTGGAAGAGCACTTTCCCCCCAAATGCTGCCAGATCAGTACCACATAATTTAAGGAAGAGAGACATAATAGGCTGGGCACTTTTGCCACATTGATGGTCTTTTTATGGTAGATCCACAATGGTTGTGGACCTTGCTGGTACTACCAATGGCTTCCTAGTGACTTGCTGCATTTTGCTTATATAATTTTTGTCTTGCTTTCAATCTTGGGTCCTTGAGGTAGCCAGGAGTATGTCTTTGTTTAAAAAAAAACCCTACCTCCCACTGTTTCAAGGTCTGTATAAACAACTGGTAATAAGACTAATAGTAATGGAAGCCAACTGCTGACAGCCAACTGCTCAGGATTCTCCCACAGTAAACCATGATAGTCCTTAGTCAGATATTTATTGGAGGGAGGTATAAAACTCTTCCACAGTTTCCTCAGTTTCACTTGAAAATTAAAAGATGCTGTGAAGATTTATGATTTGTAATGCCAGTAGTGCTGTGAAGGCAAAGAACAGATCTGACTAGCCTCGCTTACCCAGTTTAGAGTTATGTAAAAAGGAAGTGTGAACAGTTGGAGGCTCTTCTTTTTCCTCAGGAATAGTGGAGACTGAAATTAGTGTGATCATTAGAGTGGATCATTCCCCTGTCCCTTCTCCATAGAGGGACCAGTTTACACCAGTATAGACTACTACTGCAATCAGGCTAGAATGTGTAGCTTTGAATAACTTGTTGAATGTGCAAGGTTTTGTTAATAATTTGAAAGCATGACTCCAAACATGTGACACTATTTTGTCTCTCTTATTTCAGCCTACAAAAGTTGCTCCCCTTATGCATACAAATGCCTCAACAGAAAATGCTTGCTGAAACCAAATCCTGAGTGTGATGGGAAAAGAGACTGTACAGATGGATCTGATGAAATGAACTGTGGTGTGGTAACATTTATTTTTAAATGTGTTAATTACTTGGGAAACTAAGTCAGCAATTTGTGTTATTATTAAGTGTTATTGGATTAACAATTGGTTAAATCAGATATGAATTTAAAAAAATAATTTTCTGGTAACATCTGTATGCAAACATCTGTCTTGAATTCTGCACTGCTTCTTTGAAATCAGCTCATCCATTCTGTCTATGATGACTTATTTCAAGCAGTGCACTTCCAGGATAAGCTGGTAGGTCTTGCTGGTTTTTTGAGCTGAATGAAATGCAGTCAAAGAGCTGTGTTTGTAAGGAGGGAAAAGATATGAGAATGATTCAAATTAACTTTTGAATTGTGGTTAATCTCTTTTTGAGTTATTGAGCTCTTTAGAAAGCTGCATGAGAGGATAGACAATGATTGGTTTATATCTGACCTGTCCACTGAGTGAAAATGGGCAAGTACTCACCTTTTTACCTATTGCACAGTAAGGTCTAAGGATAAAAGTTTGTGTAAAGCATGGCAAAGTGAATTAACTGGTGGGCTGTTTGCTAATTTATTAAATTATTTCTATTAGCTTGTGGAAGACACCAGCTTAAGAAAAACAGAATTGTTGGAGGTGAAGATGCGAGATCTGAAAAGTGGCCTTGGCAAGCAAGTTTACAGATGGGAGCACAAGGCCACATGTGTGGTGCATCTGTGATTTCCAACAGGTGGCTCATATCTGCTGCCCATTGCTTCCTGGATTCTGATTCTGTGAGGTATGAGGAAATTACGCTGTTCTAGAGTATTTGCAGTTTAATAACCTTACAAAGTTGCTTTCAATAATTTGCAGAAGCTATTCCTTGTCTGGATAAATTGATCCAGGTTTTAACTTTGTGACATGACCTCTTTACATAAACACTCAGTGTTGTCTGCTGGCTTCAAAAGTCTTAAGTTTTTGAAGTTATTCTTTTGCTTCCATTGCCAGTGAATCCTGCATGACAGAACACTGTTCTGTTAGATTTCAGGTAAATGCTTTTTTTTTTTTTTCCTTCTTTTCAAGAGGCAGAGATTTTCTGAGTAGAAGCTATGGCCTTTTTTCCCAAGACAAGTCCTATTTATTGATCAATGGAGTGAAAACCCACTGATGTTCAGTTTAGTTAGTGTAAATTGAAAATGCATACCTCCCACATGTGGTAAGGAAGAGATAGAGTTCAGTAATATGCTTTTATGAGTTCCAAATCATGATGCATAGCAAAGAATTGGTCCTACAGCTCCAAGAAATTAATCATTTTCAAGATAGCAAGTAAAAACATTACTTAATGTTTTAGCAGACACACTAGAGTGCACCCATCTTCTGAAGTCATATTCTACTCTATGCACTTTGGTTTTGATGAATGTCCTCAAATACTGAAAAGTAGTTAAAATGGAGTGAACTAACATTGCATTGCTTTCCAATGGGACGTTCTAAAAACTTTTTTTTTACAGATACTCCGTTCCAATGGGATGGAGAGCATATATGGGCTCACATACTATTAATGAAAAGAGCAATCGTGTAGCTATGAGATCAATCAAAAGGATTATTGTCCACCCACAGTATGACCAATCTATCTCAGACTATGACATTGCCCTGTTGGAAATGGAGACACCTGTACTCTTCAGTGAGCTGGTACAGCCCATTTGTTTACCCAGCACCTCTAGAGTATTTCTTTATGGAACTGTCTGCTATGTAACCGGATGGGGAGCCATAAAAGAAAATAGTATGTTCATTTCCTGGATATACTTTTTGCAAGTTTGGCTTAGTTTTAAACTCTAACAATGAAGTATTTATACTTGTAAGCAGAAAAAACCCCATGTGATTTACTTAGTGTGTCTATAAAAACCCAGAAAAGATCTCCTTAGCTACAGTCTGTGAATTCTGAATGGTTGCTTGGGTGGCAGGTGATATGTCAAAATGCATACTCGGGATGCATTCGCAGATCATTGAAAAGCAAATTATTATAGATTCACAAAAATGTGCCCATTTTCATGTTCATGACTTATTTCATCTGGTAAATACAACCCTGCAGGTAAAGAGATCAGTGACTTGCAACTATTGCAGAGAAAGAATTTGTTTCTAAGATTGTTGACAATATAGAGCCATAAACAGCAACAATTGCAAAAAAAATGTGGAGGATCTTTCATTTTCTCTGTCTGAACCAAAGGCAGTTTAAAGTATGCCTCATGAAGAGTTCTTCCTTTGTGTAGCTTGGAGCAGCCAGCTGCAGTGGGGAGGCAGGAAAAAGCTCACTGAGTTGGAGAGGGCTGGTAGGAGAGCCTGTGGGATCCTTGCCCTGTCTCATCATTAAACAGCTTGAAACCTGGGCTTGGACAGTGTCTCAGCACATCAGAGGTGTCAGGATATTTAGCTCCCAAGGGCACTTCATGTCGATACCATAGTACAGTATTAAGCTCTTAGCATCATTTGTGAGTTACAGACTGAAATTTGGGTTGGTTTTTTTTAATTATTATTTCTTTTTCCCCACTCAGCTTTATTCCTCAGTTTCTTCCCTAGAACTGAGAGGATGGAAAACAATATAGAAATTGCATTTTGTAGGACTTGGATGTTGTTTGGAGCACAACCATGGTGTAAATAATAACAAAAAGCTTCAGGCATAATTTGAAATGGCATTCAAAGTTTGTCACTCTGTGTGCAGTCTTACCTTACAATCTGCATGGCACTTTTACTACTTTCTGGCAGAATAAGATCGTAAGGATAAAGTCTAGGGAAATGGAAAGGTGGTGCATTGGAACCCCTATGGCTATAGGGTGGTGTGGACAACAGCTTACAAAAACTAGGGCAGGCACCATTTGAAGGGAAAGGAATTACTCTGCATTCATTAGCTGGGTAGATTTTGAATGTTTCCTTTGTTTTGATAATTGATATCTCTATTAGAAATTTGTGCCACCTTAAACTCTGCAATACCATTTGTATTTTTTTGTAGGTCATCTTACCAAAACACTGCAGGAAGCTCGAGTGAGAATGATTAACCAAAGTGTTTGCAACAAGCTGTATGACGATCTTATTACTTCACGTATGCTGTGTGCTGGGAATCTTAATGGTGGCGTTGATGCATGCCAGGTAATCTGGAACTTGTAGGAAAACTACAAAGGAATATTTCCTTTCATTGGAAAACTGTTCAAAGTTTTAGGTTTTTTGTGTGGAGGGGTTATTTTATTTGGTTGGTTTTTGGTTTGCTTTTTTTAATTACTAATACAATGAGATGTCTTGAGTGTGAGTATATGGTTAATTTAACATGGCAACAAAAAGCCCATCAAAATAAGGCAGAAAAATTGTCATAGATAATCTCTGACTCTCTAGAAATATCATTTTGCAAAGACAAGGGGTAAAATGTGTCGAGAAGAATTCTTTTTCATCTTCAACAGTTGTATTTCATACAAGAGAACAGAAATATAAAGACAAAAGGAATCAAGATAGGTCCATCTCTGAATTATGCTATTTGTATTAATTTCTTTTTCACTTTTTTAATATCTGGGTATGGAATTGCTAAAATACTGTAAGAGTATGACGACTAATGTATTGTTACAGTTGCAAAGAAATACACAAGGAAAACCTAAGCTAGGTTTGGGAACTGCAGCTGCAATGGTGCTTTTTAATTTCAAACATTCATTCATGTGTATAATTACAAGTTGTGACTACATCACAGTAATGTAAGTTATAAAACCCAGCTTGTTTACACACACAATCAGAAACTGCTTTTTGGTGATGCTTCACCGGTCCTGACTGTGCCTTCTCTCTCCTTCTTAGTTATTAGACTAGTTGTGTATTCCATTGGTGTTCAAATTTCTGATGATGAATATCAACTTTAGAAACATGTTTTTTATACCAGTTAGCGTGTAAACAGGATAGAAATCTGTTGCCGATTATTAGACTAAAGCAATTTGGTACAATTTTTGTGTAATATATAAATTTTATTATTTTAATGCAATAGGATAACTTTTGCAAGATTGTAGCTCACGATGTGTCAAACTTCTTTAACACAATAGCCTATTTGTAGAATTTTCTTGCTGTCTTTAAGATCTAATTAGATTAATTATTATTTTTATTAATGTTATGTAGAGTTTGTCTGCAAACTTTGATCTTGGAATTGTTTTGCTAAAATATGTTAATTTAGAGGGGTGATGTTCTTCCAAAAAACATGTTGCTTAAGAAATGCCCTTGAATTTTCAGATAAGCATTGTTAACCAATTCAGCTATATATCACACTGGCCAGTTTCCAGCACTATACACTGTGTTTGCATTCTAGCATGTTGGCCTTCTGGGTATTTAAGTTCTTAGTCTGGGCAGCATCTTTGATGCTTTTTTGCCTTTTTTTTTTGCTTTTTTTTGCTCTTTTTTGCTTTTTTTTGCTTTCTGTCACTAGTATATATATTATATAATCTATAGTATGTATTTCCTGTACAGTGCTAGAGAGGAATGACACTGGGCATTCAGGAAACCCCCGCAGCACCATAAATCCCCTTTACTATGCTTTCATCCTGTTTTGTTTCACTTCTTCCTGGACATGTAAGTGGTGCATATGTTGCACAAGTTATGTGAAGCTTCCAAATACCTTTCACCTTTAAAGGATCTGATACATGAGAAATAAAAATTTACCCTTTCAGACTGTTTTTTATTACTCTAGGATGTTCTTTGATCTTGGTTCCTCTGCTTAGGAGCCTTCCTCTCCCCACTGGCATACAGCCCCTTTGGTCTTTCAGCACTGGCTGAGTAATTGGCTGGAGTACACAGCCTCCTTTCTCAAGTCACTTTGACATTAGTTTCTCGGATTATCAAAATTTCTAGTATGACAGCAGCTTGAGAGAGAGGAAGAGCTCTGGCTTCTTCTCTTATCTCTAGATAATTTTGTACCACCATAGTAGATAATTTTGTTTGATTGGATGATGAAGGCTTTCTGTTATTACCCCTTTCTCAGTACATGGCTTTCTCCTGACCTCTTATGTGTTTTGGCTCCAACTGGGGGCTCAAACAAATCCCAGGGTCAAATTGGAGGCTGCTGACTGCCTTGTGTGCATTAGGAACAGCTGCAGAGAGGAGCTGCACTGAAGCTGCCCAGAGGTCTGTGAACAGACCAGCTCACAGAAGACATACAAGGTTAAAGCAATGGAGGGCAAAAAAGCATTGATGAGCCCATATGCATTTTGATCCTGTGAACTGAATTGAATGGGAATTTTTATTTTTCTGCATTGCTGTGCAAACCTGCATGTTCGATTTGAGAAGCCAGTTCTTATTTGCACATGCCTTAGTCTTTGTTCCTTCTTCTGCCTCTACAAAGTAGTCTGCTGTAGACTCAGTCTCGATTATGAAACTGCTGATAATAATACTGTGCCTGGCTTGTTTGTTGGGTTTGGGTTTGTTTTGGTTTGTTGGCTTTTTTTTATTGGGGGTATGTGGTATCTTTCTGTTCCTATTTAACACACAGTACAAGAGATCTGCCTTCAACCTATGAACAATTTATGTTCAAACTGTAGTAGAATTCCCCATTTCCATCCCTGTGTTCTTCTCTCCCTATTTGGGCTGTGGTGAGTTATGAATCCAGTAATGGGACATTATCAAGGAGTAATTCTATAAACTTCTTCTATAAGCTTCTTCCCATTGGCTTTATATTGATTAGGGTGCTACATCCTTAAGTTAAAATAATTGAATAAATTTGGCATCTGGCTGGGTACATGATATCCAGAAGTAAGATTCTAATACTAAGTTTTAATTTGAGAAAAAAGAGGGGCAGGTATTTACTGTTCTTAAATAATCTAATTTTTGTTACAGTGCTCACCGTGTGTGTACTGATGGCTGCACTTCCTTCATTTTAGGGAGATTCTGGAGGTCCCTTGGCCTGCACAGGGAAGGGCAATAGATGGTACCTTGCTGGCATTGTGAGCTGGGGTGAAGGGTGTGCTCGGCGCAATCGTCCTGGTGTGTACACCAAGGTGGCAGCACTTTATGACTGGATCTATCGGAATACAAACTGATGAGCCAAGGAGAAAATGCAGATCACCTCTGTGTGAAAACTGCTTCCTACTTTAGTTAATTTGATGATTCAACATGAAAATGCCATTGACTGTTCCTTTGTGAAAGAATACAATCTTTTAATGACAAAACTCTCATTTGTGGTTCACCTAGCAACAACTGTTCAGTCTCAGAGGAACTTCAGATTCCTTACGGATTCATCTTCCTTATGCCCATTTGCAGAAACAGCACTGCCTTAAAAACAAGATAAAATGGATTAGAACCTGTAACAAAAATCCAGCCATACCTCATTTGTGAACCTTCTCCTCTCCTTCCTTGTCCCTTATTATTTATATTTGTTTCCACATATGCATATCTGGATAAAAATGACCGCATGCCATATATATCCAACTCCTTAGTGATGTTACAGGGTTCTAAACATAAATAATTATTTCATAGTTCTCAAAAATACAAATAGTGTATTGTGTACAAAGCTGAGATTAATTCGCTCTAGTTACGTGCCACTGCATGACTTTTACTTTCTGGGCTGTAACTTTTGGGGGGTCTCTACTATGTTTACTTAAAAACACCGGATATATAGCTCAAAAATGTTAGGATGCAAGAAATTTTCATTAAAGAACTGGAAGAGAATAATTTAGGTTCTTTGGGATGATGTCTAAATAAAAGGAAGGAATTAATGAATTGTAATTAATTAAACAAAAGGAAACTTTAATGCTTTCTTACATTCTCTTTAGAATTTGAACTAACTGTAGGGTCAGATGTTTGCAGTATGTTACACGTGTATTTCTCCAGCTCTGGCTCTGGCATGCATTTTGAATTTTTAGCATGTTTCTGGTAGGTTAGGATTGTTTTTCCTTCTGTCCTTGGTCCACAGTAAGCAGAGTTTCAGGCTCAGGAATTTTTTTTTTGTGTATCTTTCTGGGCTGTGCCCACAAGGCTGCACTAAATTGAAATGGACATAAAAGGAAGATGGATTTATGTGTTTGGATGCATCCTTGGGCTCAAAGAAAATAAAAGAAGAAATGACAGCAACATTCCTTTACCCCTGGCAGTAAATCTAGTTTTGATAATTTTAATCTCCTGATGTGCTTATCACTCCAAATCTAGCCGATTTAAGGTTTCCAAAGCTGTTTATGGGACTTCAGAATACCAGTACTTAGCTTAATAAAAGAATTGTCTAGATGGCCTTAAGACCATTCAGATGGTCTTTAAGTTGTGCTCAGTATTTGGAAGTGTTTAACTTTCATCTTTAATATATATATTTTAAAAATGAAGCTGGCAGTTTGAATAGCTGTCACTGCTGTCCACACAGCACACTTTTTCTGCAGTACATAAGTGTGTGGTCTTTGTTTAATGTTAGACCCACCTTGGCAGCATGTGGGGAAAATGTTGAAAAGAATTAGCCCTGTAATCTGCGTGCAGTGAGGTTCCTCTAACACAGCTATTGCTCTTCCTTCCTTTCTCGTGTTGAGCATCTTGCCCAGGCTCGTGTCAAACTTACACCATAAGCTCTATTCAAAGCCTATATGTTAGGAGGTTTGTTTCTTTAATGGCTAGTCAGTTATTCACACTTTCCTTTTTAATAAACATGCAAAAACTGCAACTGGCTGTGTTTTATTTGTTTGCATGTGCCTCTGAAACTCTAAAGCCAGGTGCAATCAGAACTGCATTGGTGCCTTGGACTTTCCTCTTTTTGTAAAGCTGAGCCTAGTGCGCCCCAGTTACTAAAGGGTACATTTAAGGGCACAAGTTTCTTTTCCTTTTGTTGAAAACAGAGATATCTTGCCTAGGGAAGAAAACAGATTTCCTGCTGTTCTGTTTTAGATAAAAGCCTAGCCCAGAAAGTTCAGGTCAGTTCTTGACTTCCCATTTTCTCTGAGAGTTTCTTGGCAACATGTCAGAAGGGTCAGCATTTCACGTGGAAGAAATGCACCAAGTGTGAAAGTTAGATCCCCCAGATGAAAGAAACCCAAGACTTTAAGGAGCTCCTTCACAAATATATAAAATAAAATAAGGACTTCGGCCTTTGCATGGTGAGAGCTGTATAATCATTAACTCTTTCTCTTAGAGGAACAGTTTTAGTTTCAGACAATTCAGTAGGAAGGTAAAGCCTTCTACTGTGAGCATAAATTAAATAAATTAACCTGATATCCAGAAGGGAGATTCCAGTAGTGAGAACCTGATTCCAGTAGTAAGAACCAGATAAAGGCTTTTCTATTGTAAGATATCCCAAGTAAGATTTTGTGGATCCAGATACATGTTCTGAACTTGATGACTGCTCAGCTTCACCATCAGTCCTCCAGAGCTTTAAGGATTCTCAGAACCAAAAGGTGTGGGGTATACCATTTGTATTTCTTTGTACTTGTGGAATAAGCCTAAGACGTGCTCACTTCCGTGGAGTGCCTTTGCCTGGATGGGTGTGACATGGCATCAGGAATGCAAACCCTGGGTATGCTTCAGGCAGCAGAACGAAGGTGAGTTGCACAAAGACAAAACTGAAGTGGTTGGGTGAGGAGAGAGCACCCTGAGCTTTTGGCAGGAAAAAGGAGCAGTGCTCTGAGTGGATACTCAGGCAACAGGAAAGGGGGCTGGGGAGAGAGGCTGTGTTTGGTTCTTAATGCATGGTACTCCCTGGGACAAAAGAGTGTGGGTGTGCTTACCAGCTGTCTGCCCAGACTTTCTGATTCAGAGGGGAGAGGGATGCTCTGTGGGGAGGAGGGAGAAACATGTGGATGGAGTGCGAACAGGAGAAATAAGAGGAGGTAGGATGAAGGATACTGGGGAGGCTGGGGGCATAATCAGCCCCTGGCTACAGTAAGCTGTTGTGAGTGACTCTAAGTGCACATGGGAGTTCATGTGGGAAGCTAGTGCAGACCAAATCACCATGGTTGTTTCATAAAAGCGTGTCCTGTGGAGCACAAGTTGCAATTGAAGGCCATCTTTCTCTTCTCTTCAGCTATGTCTTTTGGGGTTTTTTTCACCTGAAAGCAGCTTCTCAGGTTTAGTTTGGGTAGTACGTTAAAGGACATAACTGGTTCTTTAACACCAGATATGGTTTCAGGCAGTGTAATAGCTAGAGAGAGAACAATTTACAGCACAAAGGTCAGTAGTGTTCATTTCTTTATTGACTATAGAGGGAGACTAGAATTACAAGTGTTGACGATGTCCCAGCCTAAACAAACAACATGCTCTATGAACTTTTACTCAGTTTGTGCTGTTCAGCACCATATCTGTTTAGCTGCATGGATAACAGTAATAACATTTTATTGTTTTGGCTGACAGCAGCAGAGAAAGCACTCTGGTTCCTTTCAAAATTGTCCCAGCAAATGACAGCATTGCTGAAGGTTTAGTCACCTGCTTGTCAAGGGCTGGTACAGGCAGGTAGGCAAACTGGAAAACCTAGTATTGCACAGTTGAGAGCCGGAGTTCTCACGGCTACGCAAATCGATACTTCCTCTGCCCCGTTTCTCTGCAGCGAGGGCAGCCAACTCCATTTGTTCATCCAAGGAATTCCCCTAACTTAACAGTATTTTGAGACCTCTCTGTGAAAACTATCCCCACTCTCCCTGTTTCTAGCCTCGTATCAGAGCTACTGCTGACGATAATTGCAGCTGAAACCAGAAGGAAATTAGTTGGCTCCGTGCTTACTTCAGAAACAGAGGTCCTCGCACACAGACAGAAGCAATGAAAAGGCAGAGCTCTGCTCAGGAGCATGAGATTATTCAATTACAGGAACATAAGGTGGAGGAAAGTGAGACTGATCATGACAAGCCTCTAAATGCTCAAACGAGAAAGGTAGGATTTTCACTTGCTCATTTGATCCATCCTGCTGGGGAAAATACTACACAGCAAAAGAAACAACACTTGAAGGAACATCTTGCAGGGCTAATTTAATTTGATGTTTGAGGGAGAGGGAAAGAGGGTAAAAACCTGTTAAATGTATTGTTTCTTTCTTATCAATGAAGTGTTCTAATATGAGAGTGGGATTTTAAGCTTTAATTTAGGAACTGAAATTGTAATTGGTTCTCTGAGTTTTGTTTTCTCTTTTCATGTGCTGTCAGTGGGAGTGGGCTAAAACCAGAAAAGAGAACAGTTGAAATAAGTTTTAAAACCAGGCTTCCCTTCAGTAGAAATTAACCAGGAAACAGTGCTGCCAAAACAAAAATAAATGTCCTCCAACAGAGCATGCTGGATTCTTTTTATCTCTGAGTAATTTTCAGTTTCTAACCATTATGAATTTGTATTAATAGAATGCTCCAAAGCCTCAGTTAAGATCAGCACGTGAATCCTGAGGGAGGTAGCTCCTAGTCCCTAGCTTAAAGCTACGGAACAGACCAATGCTGGCTGAGGAGTAACATGTTCACACGTGACTGCTGTACAGTGAATTACACGACTTATTCCAGGAATATTTGTGGCGGAGCAAAGATGTTTCCCGCTTTTCTGTAGGCACGGCTGACCCCGCTGGGAGTTGTCTCACGAGTCACACCGCCCCTCCCTTCTCGCTCCTGGTGAGCGGCGCTGCTTCCTTGTGTGAGCCCCGCCGATCACCTCTCGGGCTGATTCACTCCGCTGACTAGCAAAACCCCCTTTATTCTGTTCTAGAGGTAACAGGGGTCAGTTATTTCTCCTGTGGTCTGGGAAGCTGAATCAGCTCGCTGCAGGGTCAGACACATTCCAGGAGGTGCAAAGAGGAACAACAGGAGAGGGTGGAGGAGAGGCAGGGGTGAGCTAGATCTGCTTGATTATCGTGAGAAGGTTCACCCTTAGGTTTATCCTTCCCCTTTCCAGAACTGAGTTTTCATTTGAGCTCTCTTTCCGCTGATTCTGGCAACTGGCTTCCCGTCCTATACAGACTGCTGGAAAGTTACCATGTTCTGCTTTCTGCTCAGCAGGCAGGCTAATCAGAACTGCCCCGCCCACCGGGGAGAGACTTTCTCTGCTGCTGTTGCTTCCGCCCAGCCTATGGGCAAAGTTCAGAAGGTGTTGGACTAGCTGGGGAGCTGAATGTTTTCTTGGGATCAAGCCAGTTGGGATCAAGTTGCTATGTGTGATTAAGAATTGCATTTTGTGATAGTCTAAACATGTGGTGGCTCAGTCAAAACTTGGGCTTGACAGCTGTCTGTCTCAACAGATGAGGCTATGGCTGATTTCATGGTTGCACTCTAGGCAGTAGTTACTGGCTTTTAAATTTTTTTTAAATACAAAATGATATGCTAGTGTTAAGTATTAAATTGAAATTCATACTTCTAAAATATTTTAAAAATCAAATTTGAAAAATATGTAAATGTGATTACAGCTGAAAGCATGCTGTAAACTAAACCATATTCAGTGTTTGCCTTTCATCCTCTAGGAGAGCAAAGTTCTGTGTGCAGAGGTGTCTACAGAGAGTGTTTCCCTTTTTCTGCCTCTGCTCCTGGAGGAATCTCTCTTGTAAGATCTTTCTCTATGTGTCTGTTTTCTCTCCCTGTTCCCCTGCCACCCACACAAAAGCTTTTATCCAGCTGGTCGATTCAGTTAAATTCAGTGAAAGCCTCTCTGTTATTCTGGGTTCTTAGAAAGTTCAAAAAGTAAAGAAAGGAAACCTGGATTAGTGCCTCCAGCCAGCAGCTGGTTCCTGTCAATCTGCACGTGTGTGGCCCAGACAACCTTCATGTGCTTTTCCTTATCTGGTAATGATGTCAAAAAGGACATGGAGTTTACTACTACCTTTATGGTGGATGGAGAGGGAATGAAAGGAGTAAATAAAAAGACAGCATGGTCTGCTTATGAATTCAAGCCCTTCCTTCAGTCTACTGATTCTTCTGGCTGTGGAACAAGACAGAGAAGTTTTCTGTTTTGATGTCTCCTAAGCTTGCCTTCTTTTTTTTTTTTTTAAATATTCCTCCCACTGGATTAACTCATTAAAAGACTAATTTCTGTCATGGTTTTCAATCTTATTAAAAATTAAATGACAGGCAAGGTATTGTCCTTTCTCTCCCTTATGAATGTACATACCTGCACAGCTGCTTTGAGTAAGGTTTTCTTATGATCTCATTGAACAGGTGAGATTTGCATTTAAACTCTCTGTTAAATATACTCAATAGTGTTCAAGTTTCCAATCTTCTGAAGAAAAAGCAAGTCAGCTATGAAAGTCTCAATTATGTTATGGAGGGTTTAATGCAATAGTATCTATGGAGTAGCGCTGCCTTCGCTTTGGGTGCTGGCACCCAGGAGCTACACAGGTTGACATCATCAATGCTGCAGAGGTGAATGATTTTGGAAATACCTCCAGAGACACCTTTTAGTTGGGAGAGATGACAGACATTAAAAGGAGAGCTTGTGGAATATGCAAATTTAATTCATGTAGTTAAAAAAAATGGAGCCAAGAAATGACCTTTGCAATACTTTAGCTTTATGGGCAATTCAGGAGTTGGAAATTCTGCTCAAAGGGGAATGATCTCTCTCAAGAGAATGTCCTTTGCCTTCTCTAGGTCTGCATTTCCTCCTGCAGCAGTAGTCAAGGCTGGGAACCCCTGGTCTAGGGCATTGCTTACCAGTGAGGCTCTCCTTGTCTATGTGGGGGTTTTGTTTCTGCATGTGACAGTAGAGACATGCCTCAATATTTTTTCCTGCCTTATTTGATTAATCAATCTTCTTTTTTATACCTAGGAGAGAGATCCCTGGAAATCATGCCGGAATGTAGTTTTCTGGAAGTGTAAACTATGGATGGTTATAACTACAATATTTCTGGTGATCTTCCTGGTCATTCTCATCAGCCTAATTCTTTATTCTAGTAAGTATCTCACTCTTGGTTACACTAATACAAACATGCAATATGTACAATCTAATAGAACACAAATGCAATCATAGCATCCTTTAATCTCCTTCAGTAAACTGCTGAAGGAACTCGGATACTGACTGCAAAGGGTGGTGTGTTCAGTAGTGGATGTGAATGCTTTTATCTTACCAGGCAGCAAGCAACTTGTATCCTGATCAGGTGGCAATTCCAGTTTGTAGCTAAGTGAGAACATATTACAAGAAAGGTTTGGATATGAGGATGGAAATGTTTGTAATGTTGGAACAAGTGCCATGGATGACTTAGGTCCCGTGGTGTCATTGCCTGTCAGGCTCCCAGAGCAGATGACTTTTGCTAATGGAGGTGGGTGATTGACCTCCATGTGCTGTCACTTTTTTTCGAGTGATTTGCACTTTCTTTCTGTCTTTCCCGGTCAGTCCTTACCCAGGAAATTTGTGAGAAAGCTACCCTGGAGAAAGCCAAGAGGGGTTTTTTTCAATACTTCAGCTAAATGAAACTTTTTCCTCCCCTTTCTACCTCCTTTTGATTGTTAGATGTTTACACAGATGAGGATGACTACTGGGATCCTGATGAACTACTAAGCAGTGGAAATTGTCACAATTTTTCAGGAGCATTGGAGTTAATGTGTGTTCTCCCACACTTCTCCTCCGAGGACATTACTAAGAGGGTAAGTGTTTATGTGATTCTTGGCAAAGTTGATTCTGCTTACAACATAGTTTCAGTGTTTCGCCTTTTAAGTTTCTGTTTCTCTGTGTAGCAACTCAGTCGTTTGCAAGTCCACAAATAAAATGCATTGTACTTTTTAAAGTTGCAATCTAGAAAAAAAAGAATTGTCTGCTTTTAAGCACAAAAAAGTATTGATCTTTTTCCCTTAAATTTGACCATTTGTTAAGACACAGTCTTCACCTTTTTCATAGAATCATTGAATAATTTAGGAGGGGCCTGTGAAAGTCATCTAAGCATAATATGGGCTAAACATTCTGTGTGCTGCAGTCTCTTATGAGTACACAATTACAGCCTGGGTTTACAGCTGTGATTTCTACTGAGCCAACACAACTCTGAGTTACAGCTGAAATGAGCTCAGCACACATGGCAGTGCTCATTTGGGCATTGTGGGAAGGCAGTCTCAGGGCAGAGACTCTCCCCTCTACAAAGTAAGAGTTAGGAGAGCCTTTTGGTACTAATGAAATCCCAAATCTAACAACATCAATTGCACATGGCAACATGAGCACATGCTTTTAGTTCACCCTGAATGCCTCCATTGTGTTAAGGTTATATAGCAATCACTCAAATGCACAATTAATTTGTCTGTGAAATTTAAAGGGACTCTGTACCTTTTCCAGGGCAGATATTTGCTGTTATTTGACCTTCAGCACCTGTTTTTATGCTCCTTAAAGCACCTTGCAAGAATGATTTGCTACGCATTTTTTTTTGTGAGGGGAAAAAAGATATTCAATATATGAAATATGTAATTTTTTGTCTCTCTCTCAGCTAACAGAGGTCTACAGTTCATCTCCAGCTTTAGGACGTTACTTTAGGTCAGCTCAGGTGATTTCTTTCAGGTAAGCAATTTCTTTCACCAGAGTTATCTGAAAATTACAGGCTTTTGATGAGAGATATATGCACTTATGTAAATATGTACAATATTTAAATCTATGAAAAATAGGTTGTTTGGGGGAAATTATGTGTATAGGCAGTAAAAACTGATCAAGGGATCCCCTGGTGTAAATGGTAAATGCTGCTAAAATTGTATAAGGATAGGAACATATTGTTGCTGTGAAGTATCATCTCTGTTATCTTTGGTTCCAATTGCAGCCCTTCATAAACAGATTCAAGGATATTTATTAAAAGGAAAATGAATTGCTGGAGACACTTAAGATTGACGTAGTTTAAATAATTTTAAATAAATAAAACACGGTTCATGGGGAGGAGAGAGTCATTTTGTTCCCGAAAGAGATAAAGGCAAGAGGAATATACATGCCACCTGTCATGGAGAAATAGCAGAGAGGCAAGGGAAGACAGAGAGCTTCCCCAAGGACTTCTGAAAAAGAACACTTACAAAAGGAATTAGAAAGACAGGAGAAAATCAAGGCAAGTAGATTTGCAAAGTCCCAAGTTCTTTGAGGTAGCAAGGAGAAAGGAAGAGCCACGTTGGAATGTGACAAGGGGCAGTTGTGAGGGCACTTTGCTCCCTTGAGGAATATGCTCCCTTGCCCTGCCAGCCTTGGGCATGCCAGCTCTGTTCAATGGTGAACTCCTTAGCCTCATGGGTGCTAATTATGATTTAGACCATCAAATACAAAGCTGTAGTTCTGCACATATATTGATTAGTCGATACCTCTCTCTCTGCCTCTTTGATGTCTCTCTCTTGCTGTCTCCCTCTTTCTTTCATTTTCCCCCATTCAAGTATTTTTTGAAAATGTTTTGAATTCTGTGAGTACAAAAGGTAGCTGTTGAATCATAGTCAGTTTTGGCAGACAACAAAAAATGAAATCTCCAGAGATGGTCTCCAGTTCACTGGTTTGTGTAATGCCTTCCAGAGCTGAGTCAGGAGCACAACTGGGTGGTCCCAGGTACTGCTAGCAGGAAAACAAACCTTCCTTCAGGTTCCTAGCTAAACTATGCACAGATACTGCAATACCTCTTATCAGCAGTTTCTTGTGAAGCACCAATGCTGAAAACCACATCCCACCAGGACACGTCCAGCTGCCTTTTTGCATTTGAAAACATGTCTCTGGCTGGCTCCAAGTATGTACCCAGTTTCAACAGCTGTTGTGAGAAGGGAGGAGGAGGCAGAAACAGGCATTTTTATTTCATAATGCTTTTCTTGGGGAAATGTTTCTTTAAAAAATCCATGCCAACATTGATATGAAAAGTCAGTCTTCTCAAAAAAAAAAAAAAAAAGATCCTGTTGAAACTTGAAGACATTCATCCTTGACTTTGTTTTTCAGTAATGAAAGCTCCAGTGTAATTTATCAGCTAGTGTTTTCTGTACCACCATCAGCAGAGGGATTTATGGAAAACACTATGAACCCAGATTTTATAAGGAACGTTTTACGCCAAAATGTTTATGATGAAGATACTCTTAATCCTGGGACATCTGAATGTGACAGGTTAAAGTTTGACCCAACTTCTCTCACATGTAAGTGCTGTACATTAGAGAAACTGTTTCTTTACAAAGAGCAGAAGTAGTTATGGGAAAGGAGGGAAATATTTCTAGAAAGGTATTGAAATTCATTTGTAAATATAATTTTCATAACAGTATTAAGAAGATTTTAGAATAGTTTTCAGAAAGTCTTGATATCCTTAACTTAAAACCTGGGACTCACTGTTTTGTCCTCTGATGAGAAAGGGAATACTGATGAGACTGGTTAGCTGTGGACTCCAACCAAACTCTTCTGATCTAATATTGCAATTTATCTGTACAAAAAAATTCTCCTCATAAGTGCGTGTACCATAATGGGGAGAGAAATAATTAAAAATATTTCTCCTTATTGTATATTTGGTTTTGAATGATGACAAAACAAATTTTAATCCAAGGGATGAAAAAGACTCCTGATTTTTGTCTTTCTGTAGTTTTCTGGGAAAATTTATTATGCACAGAGATACCTTTTAAAGGAACCAAATGTTCATTCTTCCAGGTTTTCTAGGCAGTGATTCCAATGACTACCAGTGACTAGGCAGTGATTCCAATGCATTTATATTTGTCCTGATAGAAATGCCTGTATAGAAGTCCTGTGAGCTTTGAAGTTATACTGAAAACAATGCATGGAGCTGCCTCCCCCCAGCTCAAATTTACTGAGCCACACCTACGTGCTCTTAGAATAATCCTAGGCTAACAACTCAGCATTGCAGTGTATGTAAGTAAGGTTTGCAATTAACTTGTATTGATTTTTCTTGGGGCTCTTACCAAGAGATCAACAAGTCATGAGTTCCAATTTTAAGAAGCATTTTTTTGCTTATATATTGACAGGATTCTTAGAAAAAGTAGTTTAAAAAGAGACAGGAAAGAATGTGTTGAAATAACTAATTAAAGTTTCATTTTAATATTAATGTTGTACTGTTTTAACTTTCAGAGAAATGATGGAAAGATTCCTCATCATCACCTAGAAGAGATGGGATTCCCTATCCATTAGTAATCCCAGGGCAGGGAACGATTCATTAGGTAGAAACACTTCTAAAATAGTTGTCCTATAAATACTGCCTGTGATGCAATATTGTAAATGGAAAATGTGGTATATTTATGACAGTGTTGTACTGCTATAGCACCACTGCCTCCTTCTTCTGTATCTCAATAATCCATTTTACCCTTGAGAAAATAATGTATTTGATGCATGAACTGTTGACTTTCAAAGCTCTGCTTTGTCTTGCCCTATGATTAAATCTGAATGTGCAAGCTTTAAAAGCAGTCTTGCACGTGGCTCCTTTCTTCTTCTCTTGGCATATCCAAAATTATCTGCACAGCTTCATCCTTAATACTCACTTCCACCCAAACTCATATCTGTTATTTTTTTCCCTCCTAACTTCATATGGCATGTTTCCTTGTTGGTCTTTCCTTGTAAAACAGGGTGAAAACCTAAATATATATATGTGTGTACATACATATTTGTATTCTTTAATTACATGCAGGACCTTTGCACTAGCTTCTTAAGAAGGCTTTAACTCTCCTAATTTCCTTATTCTTCCTACAGTCTCCCTGGATTAGGTCCTCTTTGCTCTATTTTTCTCTTCTTCAATGTGAAATACAACAGAAGAAAGCAACAACATGAAGAGATGTGTCTTGTTCACTAACGCACCTGAATGTCACAGGAATCTAAGGGTCGAATTAGCAGTGGGCTTTTATAGTTAGTTACTGCTACTAGAGAATAGACAGCTACTTGACCTGTACTTGTAAATCTGAAGACTAGTCTGTACCCTTAATTAGAGTTCCTGCCCAGAACTGGGGCTAAAAATGAACAGATGTAAGGTGTTTGCCTTAGTAAGGCAGTAAATAGTTGTTCTTGTTGATGAGAGACCAGATAAGATGAATCAGTGGCAAGAGAAAGATGCTGAAGCAGACCACATAGGCCAGCATGGCATGAAAGTTATAGACAGTAACTGGCTATAACATAAAAATTAAGCATTAACTTTATGCAGAATGGAATGTATTCACTACCATGTTAGTGAAGTATATCTTGTCATTTATTTATAGCCTTATAAATGTTAGTACCGGTGGATAGACCCTTTTATTTTACGAAACATTTTGTATTGTAAGAAACATGTAATGGAAAATTGTTTTTTCTCTTTTTCTAATATTACTAGTTTATTTAAGGAGTAATCTGACAACATTACTGTGCATTAAATTATTTATTTTTACTCTTAAAGTGATTGTCTTCATTCTTTAGCAGCTCTAGTCTTTCAGCTGTTTGAGTTGGAAAATAGCCATTGGAATTCTAAATGCTGAGCTGTATGAAGCATGTCTGACAGAGCTGTACACTCAAACCTGTAGTTGTTGCTGCATGTGTTTAAACTGAGCTTGGGAAATATTCTGGACCAAATTTGTAGTTTGCATGACTCTCATATTCGTAGCTTATCCCGATCCCCTCTTGGTTTGTAAGATATAGCATTGATTGTAAGAACTATAATTTCTCTTGCTGTAATACTCTATGCAGCATACAGCTAGAAGAGAGATTCCTTTTGATTCTTACACTGGGGAAGGATAAACGTCATGGCTTGTATGGCTTGTCCCAAAAGCAGCAGGCTATGAAAGTACCAGCAGCAAAGAAATAAGTTGCTGTTGAGATGCTGCTCAATCTTACCACTCTCACCAAGACACCTGATCCTTTCCTTGAACACTTCTTTATCTTGATTCTAGGAACTGAAAAATAATGTAATGATTAGACTTCTTTATGATAATACTCATATGAGCATTAAGAGTTGAGAGAAAAAAAGGAGTCAAGCATTCATTTTTTTCCCAGCCATCCTCCTCTACATCCATACCTTTACCCCGGAACTTCACAGGAAAGAAGGAAGTGGAGCTGTAGTAAGATGTGATATTCAACAGAAAATGTCTGACTTTACAGACTGCATCCTGTCAGGTTTTGAGCTCTCATTGAAGAAAGTGTCAAAAAAAAAAGTGGTTTCTGGTTATATATCTGTGAGGTAAATTGATCATGTAAAAGAAAATTTAAAAGTGAATTAATTATGACTCAATCCATTAGGGACACAGGAATGTGAAAACACATTATTACATCAATAGATATTTTGTGTGAATGATCAGTACTCATTCTAATAGAAGGAATGAGGATAATACTTTAATGACTGAGACAACTGAGAGACTGTTAAAAAGCAGCTTATGAGTGTACAATCAGCCCTTTAAAATCCTGTGGCAAGTGTTATTTGTAGCCACAGCAGCCAGTATGAGTTTTGGGCAGATTCAGCTGCCTGCCACAGCAGTGATACCTGCACATGCTGGCAGTGTGTCCAGCCACTGCCTGTGCACTTGCCCACGGGACTGTCCCCAGCATGGAAATGGCAGGTGGGAGTCACAAAGGCACTGCACCATAAAGCCAGGGCTGCAGCCAGCAATCACATACTAAGGAAGACTTAAAATCAGAAACACTGTTCAACATTTTCTTCCATACTCTTTTGTTACAAAAATGGAGGGAGCGAAAAAATATGCATAAGCAAGAACACAGGCACATAATCACTTTATGAGGTGTGATAAACAGTTGGATACCTGGTTTCAGTCCTTTGCACTTGAAATGCTGCTTGCAGAGAGGGGTGCTGAGCTGTGAGGAGGTGATACTCTAGCACTGCAGAAAGCACAAACCAGAGACTCCAGCAGGAGTGAGCTGGAAGCATTGCGTCATGGAAGCAACACCTGGACTTCTGCTATTGAGAGGTAGTTACCATCTGGGCAGCATCAGTATTGACTGTTTTCTCAGTGGGTGTAATATTTTTTTTGCATGCAGTTTATTGTTTTGGGGTTTTTTATTTAATTCCATCTTCATTAAGACTTCACACTAAGTAGTATTACATTAGAAGGGGGAGGGGGGAATTTAAGAAATGAGTTCTTTATAAAAATTGTGCATTGTATAATGGTACAAATCAAGCAGGTCAGAGAAATTTTGGACAAGACTAAGTGCATCTAACACAAGGCTTATGCTTTCATTTAAAAACATGAAACATTCCCCAAACAAACAGAAAAACGCTGTTGTTATTGCATTTTTGAGATTTACAGCAGTAGTTCTTTAAGGCCCCTTTAAAAAAAAAGTATTATAAAAGTCCAGAAAAATGTACAGCCTCAGTTGCTTCAAATATTGTAGCTCCAAATTTTCCTCCAACGAGGAATATTGTCTTATGATGGCAGTTGCTACTGATTCCTCCTGGTTTAATTGTCAAGTCCTGTAACCAGTCCATGCTTCTTTCTCTGATCACCTGTTCATGGACAGGTTTGTCTCAGAGGAAATGACTGGGAGACGTAGCCTAATGAGTAAGCTTGGTAACAAGAGAGAGATATTTGTTTGAAGACCCAACAGCAGAGGTCAGATGGTTATCATAGCTGCACACACTCAGGCAAAAAGTGCCTTCTAAGTCACCAGGACATCATCATATTCACTATGCTCTTCAGGGCTGGTGATATTTCCCTTCCTCTTGGGCACACTGACAAGTGCATATTCTGTCCCATTATTGCTGTCAATCACAGAGACTTCATGTTTTACATCGTGGCTGACAGTCGAGTACCACAGTTCACTGGAATTCATAGAATCTCTTTTGGCAACATGTTCCTGAGGAGGAAAAGGGAGAAGAGAGAAAGAGCGAAGCTTCAGTATGGTTATACCCTGAAGAAGTTTGGAGATGTGAGCAGATCTGGTATAGCCTGTATACTCATGCAGTGCTGTTGACTAATACACGCAGTACTGAGAAGGGACTGTAGATCCACAGTCATTTCCCAGCTGTGGCTGCACACCTGGAGAGCCCAAGGACCCACGGCCCCGCTTAGCGGTGTTGACATGGTGAAAGCTCATCACCACACGAGGGAGCACAGCGGCACAAATGGAGCTGGGCAGCCTGAACCATCCCGGGCCCGGCTCCCCCAGGGCTGCCCCAAGAGAGAGGGCATCCACCCAAGCAAGGAATGGGAGCTGATGGGCAAGAAGGGAAAGTTACACGGGACATTTTATCCATGCATGTGAAGGGAGAGCATTTGGGATTTGAACAAGACTTAACATGGGGTGTTTAGGGGAGGAACTAAAGGAAGGGAGTCAGAGTGACTTGCAGAGTAAAAAGCCTAAGAAAACAGAGGAAGGGGAGGGACAGGAGTCACAGCAAGCTGCCAGAGAGACTGTAGGGTCTGGGAGGTAATTAAGACCCCAGGTGCATGTGTGCGTGTGGCTGTGCAGGAGATGCACTGTCCTGAAAGGGGCCCTGGCCTCTCCAGAGATGAAGTGATGGCTAATCCCTTCCCCAGCAGCCCTCATCTGGTGCCCTCCTTGAGAACAGAGGGAGGAGAAAGAAGAGCCATTAGCGAAGGAGGAGGTAAGATTGTGTGAGCGAATGCTTTCCCAGTTCTATTTAGACTTGTCCCTCCTTTTGCCTCCTGAAGGTCTTTGCTAATGGGTTGTGGGTGATTATTAAATAGATAGCAGGGTGACTCATTAAATCTAAAGGGACAATGTGCACTGATTAAGTACTTGGAGCCAGAAGTTAAAAATTTTTTTGCCCTTCTGTTCTTGATTTGAATGCACTGGGTACTGAAGCCAGTGAGTAAGTACTGGCTTTACAGTGGTATCCTCTGTTGTCTGCAGTAGTGACAGTATTTTGAGTGAGCGTTGCTGGGTTCATGGTCACATTTGTAGCTACATTTCACACTCTTTAAGTGGAACAGAGGTCTCTGTTTCATGGGTTAAAAACCCCAAAGGGTCAGCTTTTATTTTTCAAGCCCAGAAGCAGGACAATGTTGTTAGAACAAAATTCCTGCAGAATTTGCTTGGATTTTCCAAGTTTATGCAAATCATATTGTCTGTTTAGATTCTGCTTTGCATGAAAGATCTCCGGACCCTGAGGACACTTCACTGAAAATAAATTCTGATTTTTGATTTGAGGTTTTATAAAGTTTTGAGATTTAGAAATTCCAGAAATTTTAAGGAGCAGAACAGTCAGGGTAGACTTGCTTATCATCAAGTGCATGGTTCTCTTCTTCCCTAGTCATGATTGCAAAGATGGGAGGACAGCAGTATTTCTCTTTAATGTACCTGTGAAATGATAACAGGTAGGCTCTTAATTTTCATGAGTGGCTCTCAATCCACTGAGTGAAGTCTGGAGCACCTCTTGTCCCTTCAACCACATAGGTCTAACCAAGACTTGCTCTGAGTCACATTTTCCAGAATCTTTCCAGTCATCATGTTTTGAAAGGCTGTTATCATCAACCTTCTCTTATCAGTAAGGAGACTGAAGTGCAGAGGTGGAGTGATTTCTCCCACACGCTGATGGAGCAAGTGTGAAAACTTCCATTATTCACAGGCCAAGTTTAACACTCAGAAGGGGCGTCTCTCCTATTGCACTAACAGCCCTGCCAGGACTGTCTTCAAACCACACTCTGGGGCTTTTCCTTGGGACACCAAAAACTCTCAAAAGCAGACAGCTACTTGGCAGATTCCCCATTACAGTCCCACCCCCTCCTCTTCCCCCACAATCCATCCCACACTCACAGGTACAAATGATGAGCTCATTTCATCACACCCTTTTCTGTCATCTTGCCCACCTTCTTCAAATTTTTCTGCTAAACACCCACTTATCTGCTGGGCACCAACTTTTGCTTTACTGATGTCATCTTTATTTTAAAAAAACACAAACCAACATAGTTAGGCTGCTAAAATGCAGCGCTTCGTTCTGCGGTACATAGGGCTTCTGGTGATTGCTCATCATCAGGGACTCAAGAGGCAACTTCACTTACCCTCTGCTAAAATGAACTATTTACAAAGCAGAGGCAACAAACCACAGGTACTCTCCTACATCTCAGAGCCCAGCGTATTAATGCACACAAACAACCACAAGAGACTGTGAAGTGCAACAGTTGAGAGTGGCTACTCCCCTACCCCTGCCTTCCAGGATGATAAGTTTGGCCAGAGAAGCAGGGAGTACGCCAAGTTATAGAGTTACCTCTTAAATTACTCTGGGGTGCATTGCCAGAATTCCTAAAGCTAACCCCAAAGCAGGGAGGTAATATGAACAGGCAATGTGTTTATCTTACCACTATTTTCTTCACTGCAATGCAACCATTTGCTCCATTCTGGTTTATCAGAAACTAAATGTACAACCTGAAAGGGCATGTTTGGTTTTGCGGGGGTCTTTTTGCTTTCTTTTCTTCCTTCTACAGGCAGTGAGACACTGGAAGGGGAAACCTTATTCTTTTCCAACAGAGACTCAGCCATTTGTTGATACATCTGCCATTTTTTATAGTGCAAAGATTAACCAAAACCCTTTAAGCCTCAAAGTATTAAATCTCCCTTTGTTTTTCAAATTAAGATTTCTTTATTACTAAACCTGGTTGGCAATAGTCCATTTAAATGACGTTTAGAAAATGTAATGCTGAAACTGAAACTCTTTGGGGAAACATGCCAGTAGTCAAGAGAGGCTCCGTTGGCTGAGTGAAGAAGGGAAGGAGGAAGAGGACAGAGAAGCATCCCCACAGCCATAAGTTGTGCAGTGGCTGAGGACATTCACCCCATACATCATCACAAGGTTCAGCCTCCTGAATTGTCTGATTTGGGCCAGACAACATTACACTCAGCCTCAGAAATTATGAGTGTGTGCTGCAGTCTGTTTGGCCTGGCTGCCCAAGAGTGAGGCTGCATATCAGTGTTATAGTTTTATGTGCAGACACTTATTTTGTACATAGGCTTAAACCGGTGTTTTTCTGCATCCTAAGCAAAAAGTCCGATTATGGGCTTTCCTCCCTTCTGCAAGAACATGATGGACACTTTTGCTTTCTAATATGTGGATGTTTTGGACTCAGTTGCCCCAGAGAGCAGGAGTGGGGGGAAAAAAATCAGTTTTAATCTTTACCTTGATGGTACATGGTGGATAGCTGCAGGTCTGTGCTGAGAAAAGAAGAAGAAAACAAATGTGATTGTCGTTCTCTGGTGTAGCAACACAAGACAAGGATTTTTGTCTGCACAGGATTTACTCAGCTATAGACTGAGCATAGGCTGTGCAAAAGCATGAACTTTTGTGACAATAGTAGGGAAAAGGGTTGAACCTCTGAGAGCTAAATAAATCTGATGGCTTTTCGAGATTTATCTTTTCTCTAGTTTACACACACTTGTGTCACACAGCACTGCTCACTAACCTTAATTAAACCTAGATGTGCGATCTTCTTGGGTGTTTCTTTTTGTTTTGTTTTTGTTTCATTTAATTAACTGAAATCAGTTTTACATATCTGTCTTAGAAATGAAAGTTCTTGCTTGCTTTCTGACTGTATTTTAGCTTTATGACCAATGCAGCCTTAATTCTGCCTGGGATTGCTGGCTGGGTGCTGGGCACAGAGGCACTACGTGATGTGCCACATGCGCTGGGTGTCTGTGTGCACAGGTTTGGCAGTCTGGAGCTTTTCTGGAAATTTGTCTCTCTGTCCCATAAACATCTCAGTGGCAGAGGTCTGTCATTTTACAAGCCTGCTTTCTCCTAGCCTTGTCTTTATCAGTCTGGCTGGTTCTTATTATGAGGTGGATTGAACAGGTTTCTCCTGTAAAATTTCAGAGCTGAGCTTTCACTTTTGCTTAAGATAACAGGGCTTTTTTAAGCATACTTGTTTTGCAACCTGACAGGAGAGGTGTCAGTCTCTCAATATTGCATTAAAGCTGCCATCTTAGAGAATTTATGGTGTTTTCAAACATTATTGTGCTGCCTTAACACTGGCATGAAATTGTCAATGTACATGACTAACAAGAAGAGGGTTTTTGCTAATAGTGCTACTTGTGAAAGTGGTAAAAGTATTCTACCTTTGCTACATGAATGGCTTTACCCACTAGAGGGAAAAGGCAGCAGCCTGAAACTAAACCAAGACCTCCTGATTCACATGAGCACATGTGATCCTGGCTAGCATAGATTCTTCCCTATTTGCATATTCAATATGCAGAAACTATTTTGTTAGGAGAACACCTCTTACTGACATCTGTTTAGGGAAAGTCCTAAACGGTGCTTGTGTATGGGGAGCGGGGGCTGGTGTGTGAGCAAATGTAGGCTGTGCTGTGCTGGAAGCCCACTTGCTTCAGCAGCCCTCCACTTCATTTGCAGGGGAGGAAGCAGGGGCACAGCAGAGGTTCCCCTCCTGGTGGTTCAAATGCTTGCAAGCCTGCAGGTCTGGCTATGGCATACAAGGGCCAAGTGCCCCATGGCAGGAGGCACCTGTGGCTCCGTAGCTGGAGGGGATGGCTGCCCCCTCCTGCTGCCTTCTCTGGAGACTAAAAAGACCAAAGAGCCCCGAGTAATCCAGCACGGTGGGGCATCAGAGAGCAGGTATATTCCCCACTGGATGCAAGGAGGTTTCCCTCCACTGGGATGCAAAATGCCTTGCCATGGCTGCTGCCCATGGCTGTGCCTGCCAGCTGCCTCTTCAGCGATACAGAGGGCTACCCCATGTCCCCATTCATGCCATGCCACACCACCCCCAAGGGGCTCAAGCAGCTTCTTTACTTACTTTGCTTGTGGGAATATCTTTTTCTCCGGATGGGGACAGGCACTTTCCACCTAGAGCAAGGAAATAACGGTGAACAGGCAGATCTGGGGCTTCATGGTCCTCACTTCCTGCTGCCAACCATGAGGACATGTAAACCCATAGGGAGATGCCTTCTCCAGCTTTCTGGACAAGGCACTTCATGCAGCTTCTCTGCTGCTGTTCTCCCTGAGAGGCAGCCCCTGGCAGGCACCCAGCCCTGCTCTGGGGGTTGCAGAAGCAGGGGCTGCCACAGGGTAGGAGAGGCACAAATCGTAAGTCCAAGGGATGGAGGGTGGCAGCTGCTGGCAGGTGTTACAGCATTTAGCGGATCCTGGGAAGTACAGCCTTTTTTCCCTAGGAACCCTGGCAGTACAGCAGCAAAGTTTATGGATTGGACGAGCAATCAGCCTTTCTGGGCTTGTCCATATTAAATAGCTCTGGGTGGGTGAGTCAGCAGTAAATATCGGGAAGAGATAGGAAAGAACCAGTCTCATGCTCCCACAAATGATCTCCATCAATCTGACCTCTAGTGTGTCTTGGGAAAAAGCAAAAGGAAGAAAAACATAGCGATAAGTGTGACAGAAAGTGCAAACACATGGGGGTAAGCGCAAGGCAAGTGGATCTGATCTCTAGCAATTGAAGTAACCCTTGCTGGTTCAATCAGAAGACTATACTTGCAGGTTTAAGTACTGAAATTATTTGGCAAACTTAAGAGCCTTTACATTATGTCCAGGTTGCTGTTAGCAAGTCTCTTGGTAATAGGAGCTAGGCTTTCTAGGGCATGCACTGTTGCTTATAGTTTACAATTTTGCGCTTGTAAAAGGCCAGTAAGTAACAAACATTTTGCAATGTAGTGTTAATATTTATATGCTAGATTTATGTATATCATAAAAATGTGCTAAGGGATGTAAAGCTGCCAAGTCACATGAATTTAGGAATTACACACAACTTGCTGGTGGAGGTACATTATGAACCAGTCTCTTAATTGCTTATTTGCACTTTTTTTTTCTTTCCCAGGACTGAGGTAAACAAGTAGTGCTACCATTCTTTTTTGCTGTTGATACTTTCCTTGCTAAATGTGTGCTCTTAGGTCTCATTTCTTTTATAAACTTAGGTAAGTTCCACAACTCACCTGGAATTTCTTTCTGCAGATGTCCCTGATGCTGTTATAAGAGCAGCAAATATTAGTGAACTTCCCAATTTTCTGTTTAGTGGGAGAATTTAGACAGCTTTCAGTACAGCTGGGTATAAAATAAAGCTGCAATACTACCTCATTCCAGGTTGCCTACCTGGTTTTCTTTGAATTATAAATAGAGTTTTGCCTATAGTGGATATAAAATCCTCTAGCTTAGTTGGAGATGCTGGTGTGACCATTTCATACAATTCAATAGAAGTCTTATGAGCTACATTTAAAATAAAATGTGTATATGTACTTATAATACGCATAACTCACGTCAGGAGTCTGTTGGAGCTGTCAGATATTGTGAGTTTGATGTAAGTATTTTTGTTTCCTGACCTCTATTTATTCCATTTTTTCTTGTTTATATTCAGTTGGCTTCTGAATTTTTAATCCCTTGCTCAGATGAAAAGGCTGTTGGGTAGCTCTTCCCCTGAACTGTCAAAAGATAAATAGCATATGTTCCTATAGCAAATTAGATCTGTAAACTGATGCATAAATCTTAGATAACTTCTTATTTAGTCAATCATGTGTAATCCTGCAGAGAATATACATCACATGGTCTGAGAATTGAAAGCCTTTCTCAGCATCTGCATTCATGCTACGGACATGCTGACTCTTTGAGGCAGGCCCCCAGTAGTTAGAGAAAGGGAGCCCAGCTTGCCTATGGGTGCAGAGGGGTTCTGAAGGGTTGGCTCTTACTGGGCTGAGGTTTTTTTAGGCAATTATAAGTATAGCTTCGTTAGTAAAAATGCTAGGAAATAGTTCTGGCCAGCTGTGGTGAAAGAGGACAAATGTGAGTCTCATTAAAATGAGAACAAAGACAGATTTCCTTTTCTTTCTTTCCATAGTTTCACTTAGCTCTTTGCAGAGAAGCTGCATGAACTGTGTTACCGGCTACAGAGGCTGTCGTGCTCGGGAAGTGGTCAAAGCAAATATAGAAATGCCTCTAAAAAGCAAGCACTCCAAACAGAAGGGATGAAATGGCAGACTTGGGGATGAACAGAAAGAGGGAAAGGAGTCAAGAAATTAATTACAGAGGAAGCAGCAGAGTTTACAGATAAATGGTAGGGTCTGCAACATTTTCTCCCAGCAGCTGCTGTTAAGAGCTCAAGTTTGTGTTAGGTCTTCTTTTCACACCTGAAACTAAGGTTGCCTTCAGTCTGAATTTACTTCAACCCAGCTGCCAAGAGACAAAAGGGCAGTCGATACCTCTTTCTGTCCCTGAAGGGGGACTTCCTGGGCAGAGGTAGTGGGATGCTGCTGGTAAGGTCACACAGACATCCACAGAGCCACCTTAATAAGCAGCCTCACCTGCTTCCAGAAATATGTAGCTCCTCTAACCTGCTGTAGGGCATGACAGCATCAGCCTTCAGGAGGGAGGGCTTCAGTGGGGACCTGCTGCAGCTCTTGTCTCCATCTAATTTGGTGTCCCACAAGAGGTTGCTGGTCCAGAAATAGCTGGACCTTCCTCTAAAAATATCCAGTTCTTACCTGACTCCTTAAACCCACCACCTCTGACACAAAACTGCCAACCTCTCAAAAACCCCCACATCCAGCCAAGTAAAAAGTGTCATTCTTGTTCTGTGGCTGGCTGCTTGGCAAAGAAAGCCCCATCACTTCAGTACATTTTAATTGCTGCCACCTCTGTAATTGACTCTGGGCCATCCTCCCTTGGACCCCACCAGACATGGCTGGTTCTCTCCTACATGTGGGATAATTCATCTAAAGCTGATGAACTTTGCCTGCCTGTCTCACTGGAGTGATAATTTTGGGATATTTCTTCCAACTGGCTGCCAATTTTCCCAAGACTTACAGACACTCCCCCATCTGTAGGTGCACATCTACTTTGATTTTTTTCCAGATCTAGTTAAAGTTACTCAGGAGAGATGCTGACAGCTGGATGATGTAACTGCATGAGCCTCATTCCTCAGGAATTTTATGTGGATGGGCTGCCTGTTATGAGATACGTATAAACTTTGTGTCGTAACCTGAGCTTTCCCTGTAGCCTGACTCTGGGCTGGCCCTGTGCTCTGGAGCAGAGGAGCCTTTCCAAGCTGACCCTAAGTCTCTGCCTCTCACACTGCCTGGAGAGCAGCAGTGGCCAGGACTGGACCTCTGCAGCACCAGAGTTTTGCAAGGATGCTGAGTCACTGCATAGGAATGACTGTTTCTCTCGAAACAAAAAACAAAACCAAACCAAACCCCCCACCTTCGTCATTTCTCCATCCCTCTGAACTTCTGCAAGGTCTGTGATTTTTCTGAAAGACACGAGTTTGTCAGCAACGGGGCAGTTATGACTGAGGAGAGATATGCTATGCAAAAATCATCCCAAGCTGGCCCAGCTCATCAACAGCAGCTCGAGTGAGATGAATTCCAGTTGCTCTCTGCCATGCAAGGGCAGCTGGTCAATGTTCTACCTGAATGACTTCTGGCAGTGGTTTGTCAGAGTTTTTGAAAGTGAGGAAAACAGGGTGTGGAGCTACATGAGCACAGACTGAGGCACAGCACCACGCCACTTATGTCTTTTATGGCAGTAGCCCCTCCCCTCTGATGGGGGATATGGGTTTCACAGCCCCATCAAGCTAGCAGGAAAAATCTGCTTTACAAAAGCCTTGTTTGCAAGGTTCTTATAATGAATTCTGTTCTTATTCCTGCTCCTAAAAAGCAGTCAGGAATTATTTCAAGAGCAATGCAAGTCCCACATGTAAGGGTGACAAGACCACTTAAAGCACTGGGGATTCAGTGAGCTTGGGAGCTGAGAGCCTGGACCTGAGACCCTTGAGGCACACGAGCTCATCACTGCTCCTTGCTGCCACAGTTGAGGACCCACCAGATTCACATGGATTTTTTTGCTTGACTCAAACTGCTTCTGAGAGCAAGGCTTTGTGCTTTGAGGACTTCTGCCCTTTTCCTCAAGGCCAGGTAATGTGGTCACAACTTAGACACCTGGCCACAGACCTGCAGAGATGTGAGAGATGCATTCTCTTTGGAAACAAGAGGAACATTCAATTTGGGCAATGGAGTGCCTCATCTGAGCTCCTTAAGACCAAGTAAGCAGTCAGTACAGTACTCAGAGGTTGCATGACCTTTTCTTTGACCTATCAAAAAGACAATGGAAAAGAAAAGGAATTTTCCACCTGTCCTAGGTGGTTCCTGTTGAGCATCCTCCTCTGTCTTTATAGTTCCTTAGGAGACAATCAATTCCTAACCACTGTTGTACATAACTATATGATACTCACATATCTCGTGTACAGCATTTAAATATATTGTACAATTTAGTCTATTTCTATATGGTGTATATAAAAGCTTGTCTTTATGAGACATGGTACCAAGAGATAAGAGATAGCAAGGTGAATCTCCTCTAAGTGTAGTTTTCCTGCCTGGAAACTTGGAGCAGATGACAAGAATTCTCTGTTCCTTCTGTTCCTCACCAGGATGAACTCCCTTCCTCCCTTCAGCAGACTCTCTGTGCTGGGAGCTTACAGACTACTTCACCTCTCTAAACATCATCCTGAGGCAATACTCTTTGACATACTAAGAACTTCATTGTTCATCTTCATTTCCCTTCTAAATTACGTTTTGTTAATCAAGAAGCTCCTCATGGTGCCTTGCATGATCCCTTGAGGCTGATTCATTGCAGGTATCATTTGTTTTGGAATCACTCTCTTAATGCTCTTGTTTAGTATTTAAATATAAGATGGTATTGGACCATAACTGCCTACTTATTTTGGTAGGCAGTTTCCCATCCTTCCACTGCATCCCTGCACCTTTGGGTGGCCAATTTTAGTGTGGTTTCCTTGCTGACTAAATTGTTTTCTGTACTTTCTGTGTTACAGAATGAAACTCAGTGATTAAAGCAGCTCATTATCTCTCATTATCACTACCTTAGTCCTCTTGTTTTGTAATTAAATAGAAAATGGTATTGGACCTACCTTTTTTTTGGTAGGCAGTTTCCCATCCTTCCACTGGATCTCTGCACCCTTTGGTAGCCAATTTTGGCGTGGTTTCCTCGCTGGCTGAATTGTTTTCTGTAGTGGCTGTGTTACAGAATGAAATTCAGTGACCAAAGCAGCTTGTTATCTCACTGTAAGTGTATGAAGCACTCAGACGTTGTGCACCTAAATAAACCAAAAACCACCCCAAAGCCTCAACTGCAGGCAAACATTAACAAGTGGGGGTGGGAGAGGAAGAGAGTGGAATGGATGAGTGATATAGCTTCCTGGGGTGCTGGGATGAGCTGGGGGCCTCCACAAAGTGACTAATTTGTTGCAGAATGGACTCCCTCTACGTTCTGTAGTCTGAAACAGCACCTTCGGGTGCTTTTGGCAAGGGGAAACCATGTGCCTAGCCATCTTGCTCTTCTGAGAAATGCTGTGACAAACTGAATGGTAAAAAACCAAACACTTCAAACCACAATGAAGCATAGCCTTTGCTACTGAAGCTTTCCAGTGCAGCCTTTTTGTGCTTCTTCATTTCCTTTTTGTCCTTTTTTAAAAATTATACTTTTATCCCTTTTTCTTTCTCCTGAACTACAAGGAAGAAGAAAAATAGAAGAACCAGAAATACAATTTGCAGGGCCAGTTGGCTGGGGAGGAATCAAGTTTTAGTTGACACATTGTAATTGTGGTACATTGCTGGGAAAGAAAAATAAAATCTCTGTAAGTCTTCAGGTGTCTGCAGCAATTTCATCAAACCTCAGCGGCAAGAAGTGTCAGGCAGTTAGCAGGACACTTTAAGAACAGGTACTGTCCCCTGGGAACATGTGGTTTTGCAGATAGAGGTATTCCACCATGAGCTAGGTCTCCGCTAAGTAGCCGCTGTGGTGGACAGTGAGCCCATGGCACCAGGGATTGTAAAAAACCCCTGAAGAAAAGGTGCCCTAAGTAGAGAAGTGCTCCCCAGGTTAAAGTAACTAAAAAAGCCTCTCTCAGACTACCCTGTTCTGTTATGGAAATGTTCCCCGGTTCTGTTTCCCCTATTGGCCCGTTGGCCTGCCCTGCCCCTTTCTTCCCTACACGGCCCTAATCCAGAATGTTCTCCCCTCCTTGATTCCCCATTCACCCTTGTTCCTTAGTCCCTCCCTCACTAGTTCCTCATTAGCTCCCGTACCCCAGTCCCGCCTATGTACCGCCCTGTGCCCTCAGACCATTGGGCCCTGATGCTTTCCCCACCCCCGTATTTAACTGGGGGCTCTCCTTTGTTCTGGGTCTTTTGTCCATGTTTCCACTCACGTGTAGGGGTGAATAAATCTCTGCCGTGGAATTGCACACAACCCTTCCTGCCTCTTTGCCGTCGACCTGTCAGAGAAGCTATCCGGAGCGTGTGTGTGCCTGTGTGTGCCTGTGTGTGCCTCTGTGTGTGTGCAGTGGCTGCCGAGCGACTTTCTGTTTAGAGTCGGTTTCGGAAGATCATAGCACCCCACCCAGAACACCCCCGGAGCCAACAAGCCCCCTCCTTTGTTTCTGTTTTGCACTTCCTCTGGGCAGTCCAACACCAGACTTCAGCAACAGAAGCTGTAACTTGGTGCTGACAGTAGTTAGCAGAGGGAGGGAGTCCGGTTTGGGGAGAGATCACAGATCACATACCTCCAAATCAAACATGACAAGGATAAACAGCTGTGTCTGTGTACAAACTACCCTTGTGTCTTCTGAGCTGAAACCTGTGCACAAACAATTTGTGTGTAACCCTGCCCAAATGAGCACCACCTTGTCCTGCAGCATCCCTTGGCTCTGAACTGCCAAAGCCTGCCCTGATGCAATGACAGAGGCTGGAGCAAATGTTGGTAGGTTCAGCTGCTGTTTCTACCTCAGTATACTGCAGGTCTCCAAACTCAACTGAGATGTGGAATGATTTGCCATATGCAGGCACTACTTAAACGTGCTGGAAAGTTCAAGGCCAATTGCATTCGACAAGCTGCTTCCCAGCGGTGATACCTACAACTAGAGCTGAGGAATCAAAAGTCACTGCAATTCAGAAATAGATGAAACCCTCTCCACCTGTTTTGTTCTCTTTACAGGCAATGTCTTGAGAGGTGGCAATGAATCCTTCTGACAAGGTAGGCAGCTGTCTGGTTGTTAACCTGGGTTTGGATGGTTGAAATAACAGTGGTTTAGACTGGTGGTTGACAAACCAATGTTTTAGACTATAATCGTGCCTGAGTGACTGCCCTTGGTAATGTTTTCTGGAAGTTCAACTATGTGAATTATTAATTTTATTAGTCATTTGGTCTGTGGGGAAATGCTGGCATTTAGTGACTGTGCAATTCTTGTATGTCCTTTTTTCAATTTACTCAGAACTAAAGGGAACATCCTAGTGAAACAAAAAGGAAGAAAATAATACTAATCACTGTGCTTTTCAAGCAGTAGTTGCACAACTACTTCTGCCTAATTCATCCACAAGCTTTCACTGTCTTTGGAATGTGACTGAACCTCAGGCATGGTGTGCAGTTCTCAGAAATGAGGATGTTGTACAACTGAAACAGAAGAGCATGGGATCTGACTGACAAGGAAGGAGAAGGTCTGTAATCCACCAAAAGTCTATGCAAAGATGAACAGAGCAGGAATACATGCACTTAAAGATACACTCAAAAATTTTAAATAAGTGGTTGGTTTAATAGATCTCACATTATGAGTAAAATGTTATGTTTAAAGTAATTAATCAACTGCTGATGTCTGGTTCCTGGAGAAAGGGGAGTGCTCCCACATATGCTGCAGCAGTTGGATCTGCATGCAAACACCGACTCATGAAGGCTGTTAGGGAGGTCCCTGCATGCTCAGGTTCCCTGTGGCACCAGCAGCTGTCAGGGGAAAGGCAGAGCTTGGAAGGAGCAGCCAGCATACACAGCTCTTTCTTATCAGGGATGCTGTAACAAATTAAAGCCAACAAATTTGTCCCACCTGCATAGCCATCTCTGTCCTTTGCTAAGACTGAAAGCTTGCTCTTCACTGAAAAGTGTTTCTTCTAGCAGCCCACAGTTTTTAAGGGTTCTGGATGATTCGAGTGTTTCTGGGAGAAAATAAGTTGGTTAAAGCTGACAAGAATATTTCCTACATACCAGTTGGGATTGCAATTCTTTTTAAAATCAAGTGCAGTTCATTTTGTGATTGCTAAGTGGCAATCTCACATATTGATCAGGCCAGAATGCCCTTCCAGAAATTTTGAAGGAAAGTGCAGCTATGAAAATAACTCAATGAAAGGAAAATGAGATACCTCAAATGGAAAAGACAATAGTATGAAGAAATTGCATTTTGCAGACTTATGGGAATGAATTCTTGAACGTAATCAAAAGCACATCCAAAATGTTTCTTTGGAGGAATACTGATACCTGAGCTGTTTCTGTTTTCAGATTAGTTACCACTAAGGAGAGAAGGAACCATAAATGTGAAAGCATGTTTGAGAATTTTTTGTGTCAGTTTATGATTTGGGCCTGCTGGCTTGCAATCAATTTGCATAATGCGAGGCTAATCTGTGCAGCCACTCAACTGAGAGAAAACATTGTATTTGCAATCATAGTCATTTGGAGTAGTAAGAATTTGCAAAAATGTAAGCCACCTCATCAGAAACCAGCAACGTGAAACACAATTTACCAGTAGAAGTTTGATTAGCAAATGAGGTCTCGCAGTGTGGCGTGTGCCGTAGGTGAGCCACCTGTGGGTGGAGGGCTTGGCTGGTTTCAGCAATGTGGTCACAACCCACACGAAAAGGGGAGCACAGACAGAACAAGGACAAAGCAAAAAGGCACAAAAACAATGACTCAAACAAGTTGTGTGACCTATTTTTATGTCGTGTTAGGTCATGGTGGAGGGGAAAGGGTATGTTTGTGGAAGGGCAACCCTGTCTTTCCAAGGGACAGGGCTGGGGAAGGATCATGGACCTCTGGAGATGGAGGGAACTTCAGTGGAGGAGAGGTAGACCAAGGCTCTGCTCTTTCCCTGAGGTAACACATGACCTAGGCCCTGAGTCTGCCTCTTGGCTTGCTTTGGTCTCCTTATCCTAGAAAAAGAGTTGCATTACAGAAGCATCAGCAGCTCCTGGGTCTTCACTGATTTACACAAAGGGTGCAGACCCCTAACTGAGTCCTCTGAGTTACATGCAGGGACATTTGCACTACTCATTGCAGCATGGCCTTTCCTGGAGCTCAGGTCAGGGCTAGGGTGGCCTTTCCTCCTGCAACCCACAGACACTGGGTGCTGAGCCAGTTTAGAAATCTGTGCTTGTATTTAGGCGCTTATGAAAACCCAACCTTATGGACAAAGTGCTTGTGAAAAACCCAGTACCCATGTCTGCTTAGTAGCACAGCTGGGAAAACCTGAGTTTCTGGCTGTGACATTTTTTGTTGTGTCCCCTAAAATTCAGTTGAGTGTCATAGAGGCAGGAGGTTTTTACAAGGTGCCATTTACTGTAGCTGCGTGGAGGGAATGTCCCGAGAGTAAGAACAAAGCGTATAAAAAAGGGGAAGCGGCACTCAGTGGATCAGTCGCTCGTCTCACTGAGTGCACAGCTAAGATGTTGATGGTCCCTTGCCTGCTCCTCTCCAGCATCTGGACTGTTGCTCCAGGTAACTCCCTCGTCTGTCTGGGTGTCTGTGTCATTATCCTAACAGCGTTAGGGACCTCGGTGCCAGCCTCCTTCTGTGCTGCTGGGTGCTGCCATCCCCACCTTGCACCCTCCTGGGGCAAGCCCACTGGTGACACGGTACTTGTGGCATTGTACTACTTACCTGGGGCTTCAGACATGTCACTGCTGGTTGTATTGGTAGCATCCACTTCTTAATTTACCACCAGAGTTTTTAAAAGTTCCAGAGAGATGTATAAATTTATTGCAATGTGCAAATTATAAAGCAGGCAAACCATGCTTTGTAGGTATCTGCAAAGGCCATCAAAAGCATGGGTGTATTACACTGGTTTTGTATTTAAAAATCATGTAGAAAAGGCTGAATTAGTTTCGAAGTAGCTTCCATGATCATGGTTTGTCGTCTGTCTATGGCACTGCTGGGATCTGGAAAGCAAAGTGACTGGCACAGCTTGACAACTGGCTTCTTGGTCTTTGGTGGAAATCTGCCTGGCCATGGTCGCAGCCAGAATCTCAGAGCACTTTGTCGAGTGGGTTAACCTAGTGTACCTCTAGGCACTGCAGACAGCCTCACTCCTCCTTAAAGTCAGCAAAGATATTTCCCTTTCTTGTAAATTGAATTATGTTTTCAGTGCTGCAGCTGTTACTGCTGCTATCTCCCTTCCCATGCTGACATGCACAAATAAACTTTGAAAGCTATTATCCCAAGAGAACTGTGGAGCTGAGCTGTCAGCTTCAGCTTGCCTGTACCCTTAACAATTTTTTCATGTCTATGAATTGGAAGAGGAGACTGATTGTTTTCTTCTTTTCTCTGGAGACTTAATACCATGGCGTTAATGCTGTGAAAGTTTTCTGCCTGTGGGCTTTCAGTAGGGTCTCTTCTGCAGCTGCTTCTCAGCAGCATGACTTCAATGCTGAGATAAGAGGACAGATGTAGTTGGCCTCAGGTCTTCCCGACCTTGCTTTTTCCTTCTGGTTTTCTATTCTTTGCCAGTCTCTCACAAGTGTGAATACACAATGTATAGTGGGGCACATAATAATTTTTAGCAGTTTTACTTATTTGCTTCACCCCATGCCACAGGAGGGCTAAGAGGGGTATTGGGCCAACAGCTGTTTGGTCATTAGCATGGCTGAAAGTTTAGGGAACCTCTCGGTGGGTGCCCATGGGATACCAGTCCTAACAGACAAATTGGTGGCTCCCAACACCAGAGCTGCCTTTCTCAGTGGTGCTCTCTGCAGCACAGGTATCAGGCTGACAAGATTCTTGGTATGAGCGGTGGCAGGTCCAGTGAAACTCTCTGGATATTTCTTTCATGCTGCACTTTGAATTTCTCCCTGGATGGAGGGATAGAGAAATCCTCCAGAGTTGCTCTGTTTGGAAATGAGGGTGAGGGGCTGCAGGGGCCTCTGCTGGGGTTGGGCTGCAGAAGAGTGTGAGAAATGCTGAGTGTGGCACCTGCTTCTCCCCCAGCCTCTGTGCAGGTGACAAACAGAAAGGTCCAGTCAGTCCAGGCGGGAGGAAATGTTACTTTTTCATGCCGGTCAGTCACAAAAGAAGATGTGATACAGGTGACCTGGCAGAAGGAGACAGATGGGGCTGAAGACAACATAGCAACTTACAGTACGATGAACGGCCAAAAGATTGCCAAGGCCTACGTCAGCCACGTGAGCTTTGCCCATAGCGAGTTACGAGCTTCAGCCATCTCCCTTCATGGAGTCACCCTCCAAGACGAAGGATGCTACAAATGCATCTTCAACACATTTCCCTCGGGGGCTGTCACCAGCAGGATGTGTCTCAAGGTTTATGGTAAGGCACTGTAACTGTATGTGTGCTCTGTGAGCACCAAGTCATTTTTCCTGTGAAAAACCTTCCCTAACATTGCTACATTGAGGCAGGAAATATGGTTCAGCTTGATGCAGGAAATATGGTTCAGCTTTCTCCCTGGCTCTCTCTCCCTCTCTGGTTTTACCTCTGCTGGGAAACCAGCGTTCAACAGTTCTTTAAATTTCTTCCCTTTCAAGTCAGCAACAGCGAGATTCAAAAGTGATGCGTAACCCATTACTTCCTCCAAGTTTCCCTGGCCCTATGCTGTGCTGACAGCTGCCTGGCCACAGCCACGAACCCCGTGCTCCTCTGCTTTCTTTCACTGATGCTCTCACCTCCTAATCCTGGAAATCAGGCAATTTTTAACTTGCTCTGCATTTGGTTTTAAAAAAACCGCAAAGTAGTCAAAAGGCAAAGAGGCACATGTATGACCAGAATAGCTTGGAAGCTCATTTTGAAGCTAGAGTAAAAATAACAGTAGTTGGGCTGGGGTCAGGAAAAGGATGCAAAAAAAAAAAAAAAAGGCAGCTGAAATACTGTACAGCTCGTGGGATTTGACACATTAATATCTTGAGCAGGTCAGCATCAACTAGCTTAAAGAAGAGAGTCAAATCATGAGTCAAGATGGCAATATTTGTCACCTCCATATGAAATCATCAACTAGCAAGTGCAACCTGAAATAAAGACAAATAGATGAAGTCAAAAGAACCAGGAGTGACAAGCTGCTTATCTTTTGAGGAAAGCTGCTGGGTTTTGTCTAGCTGAGAAACCTGAGACATTAAACATGCTCTGAGGACGCCCTGTTGGTTCCTGACTTTCTCATGCATGAGACTGCTGTGGGGACATTGGCCAAAGATCATATCCCATGTGGAGAGTATCAGTGTCTGTGACCTGTCACTGGTGATACGACCCCTGCAGAGGATTTTGTTTAACCCTAGTACCTTCTGCTGACAAAGACATAGACACGTGTGTCCACACACATCTCTGGAGTCCTGCGTGTGGAGAAAGGAAGCTCCTAACTTAGAGGGGAAAGGAGGTGGTGGTAGAAAATACAAGGGAAAAATACGTCTGGAACAAAAGTTCTTTTTCCCCTCTTTTGGGAAAACTCCTAGGGCAGAAAAGAGAAATTAGGAGAAAGTCATGCAGTATTTCATATATCAAGAGGAAAGTTCCTACAGAAACCCAGTTCTGAGTCAGTCAGAAGGTAAACACTTATTGTAAATTACAGGAAAAACATGGAAGTGCCTTGCAGATGGATTCCATTCTTTTTTATCATGTAAATCTAAACACAGAGATTTCTTTTGATTTTTGGTTTGGTTTTTTTCTTATCCAAGTGGGGGAATTCCTTATCAAAATCACCAACCTTGTGGCTATGGTTCATCCTTCAACAGAGCACTACTTCTGAAAAAAAAAGGGATGTTTTTCTGCTGCCACACACTCATGGAAGCATCTCTTCCTGCATCTCAGATGAAAACTCATCAGCTGAGAAGGGTTTAACTTCTCTCATAGGCCACTGCCAGAGGCTGCCTCACTGAGGTCATGATAGCCTTCATGTAATGTGCTGTATCAAACCTGCCCTGGAGGGTCACCATGAACAAACTGGGTATTTGGCACTCTGACAGAAGATTTTAGTTTATATATGGTTATTTCATTGAAGCTAATTTACACAATGCTACTTAAAAGCCAGAGTCTTGCTCCTTATTCCCCACCTCCTAATGATGGGAACAATTTGTCTGAATAAGCCCAGAGGGTGCCCCATGAGGGAGAGTGAAGCCAGCAGGAATCTCCCAAGGCTCAGAAGTTCAGGGCAAGTTGAGCAAATCAGAGTCACCAGTTGAAAATGAAACACTGCCATGTCTTTGCCCTCAAGAGGGGACTGCCAGGGAGTTTACCAGCTGGTAATTGCCTGATTACAGCAGCCTTCGCAAGCGCGGCTGTTCCGGGATGGGATCGGCAGCATCATGAGGGGAAGTGAAACTACATGAAAACTGGATGCAACACTGTGAAAAAAGAAACAGATATGACTGGAGAGATGTCAGACCTGCCTGGCTGAAAACAGCAAACCCAGGAAGAAGCAGAAATTTCCTACCCTGCAGCAAAATCCATTTTGGAACAGTATAGTTTCAAGCAAGCGTTATGGATCTCTTTTAAACAGACTGCTCCCTTTCCGCCTTCATTTTACTTCAGAAATATTTTGCCAACCTTCATTGTCAAAGAGGATGAGAATGAAATCCAGGATGAGGATTGAGGGAGAGGTATGGAGAGAAGGGGATGTGCCACATGAGGATGGGCAAGACTTGCTGAGTCACAAAATTCCCTCAACATTTGCTGGGCCGTCTTTGGAGACCACCTGCTTCCACTGTAGATGGCACCATTTCCCTGGTCTTGAGCAGAGTGGAAAATTGCCATCGCAATTTCTTAGGCAGGGAAACCAAGGCACAGTGCTGCTGGTGAAAAAAGAAACAGGTATTGACTGGAGGGATGTCAGACCTGCCTGGCCAAAAACAGCAAACCCAGGAAGAAGCAGAAATTTCCTACCCAGTAGCAAAATCCATTTTGGAACAGAATAGTTCCAAGCAAGTTTGGTGGGTCTCTTTTAAACAGACTGCTCCCTTTCCCCCCCATATGGCTGGAGAAAGCTTTCTGTTATCATGAGGCACACTGTGATTCCTGAAATCTTTTATCATTCTCTGTAACACCACTGCTAAGCCTTTAAACATAAAAAGCATATCATGACCTGACGGTCCCCCTCTAACTACAGAAAGCCATTACAGAAAGTCCGTTTTTCAAATATTTGGGAATGCTGACAGAGATCAGATTTGGGAACATCTGCAATACTGATCTGCAAGAGAGATGCGAGTACTTGCACACAACCTCTCATGCAAAGACTTTTTCACTGGAAACAAATGTTTTGATGAAAGGCAGAAGAATCATTTAAGTGTATGCATCAAACATAAACAGCCGTCCCATACTAACAAACAGTGTAGCAGGACTTCACTGCAAAACCAAGCACTTACATGTTTTGACAGTGCATCTATTACAGACATTTGCTAGAGAGAAGCCAGGAATGATCCTACGGAATCATTCCTTGGGGTCCATTGTGAGAAGAGAGAGAACTGCTTAGTCAGAAGAAGAGCAGGTGCGGAGTGCACGTGTTTCTGGCAAGACACTGAGAAATTTTCCTCATCCTCTATGGTAACATCTGTGACTTCTCCATTTGATTGCTTTTGAATCTTGCAACCTAATTTTTGAAGTTAATGGTGTGGGTGGATATGTTATTTTTATGCATCCCGTGAGTGAAAGAAGAAGTTCAGAGATCATTTATTAATTGAAACATAAATTGTTTGTAACACTAGTCTTTTCATACTTGGGAGATTTTGAGAAATTCCAAATGAAATCCCCATACACACTTTACTTGTTTTTCTCAGAGGTTTCAGCAACTCTGTGAGGGTTGAGTTTTTGTCTGTGGGTGATGCAAAACATGAGAAATACAAGCTTATTTTTTCTAGGCTTGCATAACCATAGTAAGTAAATGAGGTCAGACTTAAAGAAAAATCAAACAACAAACAAAAAGCAGCAAAACTGTTGGTATACAAAGTCTTGCTTCTACCTTCTGGCAGTTATGGGTTGGAGGACACAGACAACCTCTTGGGGTGCATCTGGAATTGTACTAGGAGGTTATAGGTGCCATTATGCATCTGGCACAAGCCTTTTCTCCTTTTCACTGTGTCTGCTACACCTCGCAGGCAAATCTTTGTATACCTGACAAAAGGAAAAATCATTGTTTTTCCTAAGAAGAATAAAAAGAAGTTTTGTTTGCTTGTTTAAAAGCAGGATTGCTAAATGATAGTGGTATACTCTAGTATTGGGACAAAAATTAATTTCAGCATAAATATTGCACTTACCGCTGTTATTTTTCTTACGTAAGTAGTAATATACATATGGAGTTCTAGTAATTATAGTAATGGATACTTTTTTAATCAGAGGGCATTCATGGTAACCCAGACTTGATTGAAACTAGAACTGCCATTGCACTTAAACGGTTAAAAAAAGTAATATTCTCAGAAACAGAGACCTAGAAGTAGAGTGTGGTTTAGGCCCCTATTCTGTCAGCACATGCACCGAAGTAGGAGGCAGGCTGGTGAGCTGCCACAGAGAAACCCATGGATTGCACTCCCAAATGGAACTGCATGCCTTTATAGATACTGGCCTGCACAAACTGACCTTATCAAACTGAGCAAAAGCTTGAACTAGACAATCTCCAGAAGTCCCTTCTGACCTGAATTATGGTATGATTTTATGTCAAAGGATAAATAGGTGATTTTTCCACACGGGACCGCTGTGTCCTTATGTGTTCACATCTCACCTGGAGTTCTAACCAGGTTGAAAACAGCTTCCTGAACTTCTCCCTTCTATCTATTCCTTGCAAATACAGTTTGTATAAAGAGGAATCAACAAGTAGACTTCATGTGGGTGAGTAAGCATGAATGATGCCTGTAGTTCATCCTTCTTGGAGAATAGATTAAACATGACAGCATCTGCAGATCTTCTGGAGTGAGAGAGAAGTGATCTTTAATGAAAGTTTTGAGGGATACTATGATGCAGCCAAACCCATCACAGGAGAGAACAAAGTTAGACAACCACAAACCCTCCACAGGTGAAATCCCATGGTGTAACCACATACAAATTCACTATTACTGTCTTGCATAAATAGATGCATTTAGTCCTTTGATTTGCAACTCTACACACCTCAAACAGCAGTAGAGCTAATCCTGAAGGTAATTTTAAAGGAGAATAATTTTAACTCATGCAAGCAGTTCAGCTCTTTCAGAGAGAAAAGGACATATGATTTCATAGTTTCACTACCTTCTGCTTTTAACTCAGCCATAATCACCACTTCTCAGTTGGGATGCTGCTGCTAGTAACAGAATTGAAATAGACACTTCTACCCTCTTGCCCGTTCTTTTGTCTAGCTCTTCACTTCCAGACTGCTGTCTGATCACTTTTGTGTTTATTGTCACTGCTGGGGCTTTGTGAGCGGGGAGGTGAGATTAGATAGCAAGCTTGTCCTCCAAGATAATTGTAAATACAGATGCTCTTTGCTCAAACGTGGGCAGAAACTAATGGACTTTGTCACTTTGTTGTTTACAGCCATCTCAGACCCCAAAGTGGAAACTAAGCTTATACCCAGTCCAGACAAAGCTGAGGACTCTGAGAAAGTGGTGGGTATGAGCTGCTCAGCAACAGGGAAACCAGCTCCAAAAATAACCTGGCACCTTCCCAGCATCCTGCAGCAGAAACCGAAGGAGTACCACATCAAGTTCAGCAACCAGACTGTGACTGTCATCAGCAATTTTACCCACGTCCACTCCAAAATCCTTCAGGAGTACCCCATCACCTGCATGATCCAACACCCTTCTCTAAATGTGACCCTGGTCCTGCCCACAGACAACCTGGAACAGGGTCAGTACACTCTGCTCCTGCTCTGGAGTGGGGCAGAAACTGCAAAACACCTCCTGGGGTAGACCAGAAAACTCCTCAGAGGGTTGGGAGCACGTGGTGAAGGCACCTGGAAGAGCAGCTGTAGCTGGGCTTGGGAGGGATGGAGGAGGTGCCATGGAACTTCCAGATGCCCTGGCCAATGGTACATAATCTCTTACTGCTCACCAGGTCCTCTTACCCACCATGGTGTGCCCCAGCCTCCCTGTCTCTGTGAAGGATTATTCGTGACAGGGTTCCCCGTCACGTAGCGTGACACACCAACAAGACAAGCCAGTGTTGGGTAGCTCAGAGGGGCTGGGTTCCACATGCCTGACCATGACATCAGACCTCAGGGGGGCTGGGTTCTGTATGCCTGACCTTAACATCAGACCCCAAGCACAAGTCTGCTGGCAGTGCCGCTTGACCGCATCAATCTGGAATGTGCTTCCAGTGCCCCTATCCACTCCGTTTCACCCCGGGGAATGGCCCAGAGATGTTTGAAATGGGTTTCAGGTTGTTTTTTTACTTCGTGCACAAACTGAGTACCTGTGCTTTCCCCACAGGTCCAGAGAGCAACATGGCACCAGCCACTGCCATTGCAGTGGGGGTCCTGGTCCCCCTGACATCCCTTCTTCTTCTCACCTGCCTCCTCTACCCCTGCCTCAGGCACCTATGTGACCCAGAGAGAAACCCAACCTGGCCCTGCTGGGTAGGTCTGCCTTTCCTCAGGGTGCTGCAAGGGTCACCCCCACAGGTCACGGGGCTCAGTACCATGACCTGGCTCTGCCCAGCCACACCAGGGCTGCCTGCACACTGCCCAAGCCAGGCTGAACCTGGGCTGGAGAGGGACACAGGAATTAGCCCCCAACCAGGCGGCTGGGAAGGGGAAACCTGATTCTGCATAGCCAGCCTACAGGTGCCCAAGAGTGCTGGCAGCTAGAAGACATTCACTCTTCCAATGACAAGGCACGCTGCGGTGGAAGCATCACTCTGCTACTATATTTATGCCCAAAATAGTTGTGCAAGCAGTGGCCAGACACTTGCACTGGTCTTCTGCAGCTCCTAAAATAATCTCCTTCAGCACAGCCAATGCAGCTTATGGAGGCAGCAGCTTTGAGGATGTGTCTCAAACAAAATGTGGTCTTAGAGGAAAACTGTGCCTCTCGTAGGGAAGCCCAGGGTCCCACGCTGCAGCACGGGCTGAGGCACTGCTGGTTGTCCACCGAGGCTATCCTAGTGCAGGGGGCGCACGATACAAGCTTGAGGTGGGGGTAAACTGTGTGAAGTGGCATTGTTTCAGAAAAATCACAGTCCAGTTTTGTGAAGGCTCCTCATCCTCCTTGCAGTATATGCCTAACATGTGCACCCTGAATTTTGGTGAAAATTTTGGAGAAAAAGAAGCAGTGGAGGAAATGCAACATGCCTTCCATGGGCATTATACTTCTAGGTCCAAGCTGAAGACTGCTGCTGGGATTGCAAGGGGAAAACTTTAGTCTCCCCTCACAGAGAGATGCAAAGACTCATTTGGCAATACAAATATGCAGGATCTTTACCCTCGCACTTAAAACATCCATATATTTTGAAGAAATAAACGCAACAACCTCTCTTTCATCAGGTATGTCCTGCCTGTACCAAGGCCAAGAAGTGCAGGCAGTACAGAGCTGCAGGCAGGTGGACTCCTGTGGTGTCCCACAGCCTCAGTGCACCACTGAACACCTGAGAAGCTGCCCATCCTACACATGCAAGAGAGAAACTCTTAAAATGGCACCTCAAGCTTCCAAAGAAACCTCCTGTGACTTTCTCCAAGAGAAATACAAAAAGGGACATTTTTCTAATAGATATTTATTTATTTTGTTACACTATAATATTCTGTTTTGTAAGAAAAAAAATGTAAAGTATTTATTTGAAACCCAGGCTGGCTGTGTGGATCATGCTTTGTATTTTCGGGGGCTTTGAACATTGTTTATTACTTTTTTATATTTTAACATTGCAGACTCAAAAGTAGATGGGGGATTGTCTGAAACAAGGCAGCATTTTGTAAGGCTGCTCGCCTGGAAAGGGCTGCTGATGGACCAAAGGAGCCCCCCAGTGGGAGATGGGCTGCAGAAAATCCGTGGAGCAGCCCAGCACACTGCTCTGAACTTCAGGTGTTGAACTTGTTCCCTAAAGGGCACAAGAGATCAGGCCAAGACTGCAGCCAGCCTGAACTTATAACCCAGGTGCCAGGAGCAACAGGCTTCAAGCCAGGAGTCATGAGGAAGTGCCAAGTCCAATTTCCAGCAACCTCTCCTGGAAAGCGATGTAAAAGGCACATAGATGTTTCCTTCTTCCCTCTTTCCCAGGGATTTCCACAGCCCCCTTCTTAATGTCCCTGATCCATCACAAATGCTGTGTGTTTCCTGGCATCCCACCCACCTGCAGGAGGAAGCAGGGCCATGAAAGAGCAGTTGCAGGGGTAGTAGGTTGTCCAGTGCATTTTGTTTGTGTCCTGGTGTAGTGGCAGGTGAGTGCAGTGGGAAGCAGGAGGCTGGTAGGCCTGAGGAGGTGGGTATTTTATTTATTTCCATATGGGCAGATAAATACCAGTGTGGTGCAAGGAGCGTTCCCTATTCTGAAAATGCTTTGTTTATAACCAGTAGGTCAGATCTGAGCTGTAATTTCCTGTAATTCCCTGAATTGCACCCTATGCTCATGAAGTCTTGTAGGGTATGGGAAGGGGAAATGAGCCCACTTGCCTGGTGCTGGTCTTGTGGGAAGCCACCAGTGCAGGCTGCTTCCTCTCCTGGTTTCCCCGAGCAAATGCATGTAATCTGTTTTTTCCTCATCCATGTATTTCAAATGGGCATCCCACATGAATCACTAAGTTGTAGTCCAAAAGCCAAGTGAACTAAAGTGAAAGCAAGTGGGTGAGTTGAGAATGAGTAAACCTGGTCTTTGCTTTAAAATACTTTTTTTAGCCCCCCCCTAACACTTAGTACAGTTGGTGAGTGCGGGGAAAGGGGAACTGGCTGCACTTGTTACAAATTGGGTTTTTTTCTCCTTAGCCCCCTAGCTGGGTTTGCCCAAACTTTTCCACCATTGCAGCTTCATTTCTTCCTCCATGAGGGAAGAGGCCCGGGGAGAAGAAGGTTTTTGTGGAGGGCAGGAATGGGGTGGAGGGCCCCTGGCACCCTTGTTGAGTAGGCTGTGTGGCCTCAGCCCTTGCCATTCTGCAGAGTCTGCACTGGCAACTTTGAGCAGTTCATTTGAGTTTTAACATGAGGTTTCTGCTAGTGTTTAGACTAAGGTTTTTTTGTTTGGTTTGTGGGTGTTTTTTAATTCAAAAAAAGAAACTAATATCTTGCAGAAACAGGGAGTTTGGACATGAGTAAAGAAAAGGATTTCCTGAGGGAAGAGAGAAAGGCACAAGGCCAGTGAGAAATCTATTCAAACCCAGGAAAATGGCAGAGATTATCTATTATTGTTTTCTACAAGCTAATCATCTGGAATGTGGGAAAGCAGGGCTTGGAGTCACTAAAGTATCTGTTTATGTGTGGGATTGTAGTTTCTTTTACTTTTTAGCTGAATGTAGAATTTTTTTAAGCTTTTAGAGGTTTCTGCTTATGAGCATGATAGGTCCAGCAGCTGGGTGAAGGAGAGGGATGCAATGGCTTACAAGTAAAATTCTGTACAAGATTTATTTTTCATTCATTATATCGGAATGAGAACATGACATCCAGACATAGAACAGTTAAAACCAATACATGTACTTACCTTCATGCTATACAAAGCCACTAAGATGCAGTGTCATAAAATGCTGTATGCTACTGCTGTGGTGTTTGCCTTCACGTAGCAATTAAATGAATGCAAGAATACAGACTATGGATAATTAACTGCCTGATAGCTATGGGGGAAAAAAAGACTATGAAATAGATACAAACCACCTTTTGTGGAATAAACAAAAGCGTGACTGAGGGAATCAGAAGTTTTGACTATGAATGATGAACATCCTAACTGCTGTTACGAGATTTTTTTGTGATCAGTTTGTGCTTGTCTGTCCAGTTACTTCTGTTAACAATTTCTAAGCAATTCCTTGGAGGTTGTATTTTGAATGGGTATATACAGATACCTAGTATTTGTTTTAATAAAAATGTGATTTTAATAAATGTGTGAGTTTGATCCCCAACATCTTTTGTCTGCTGTGGCCCTGCATAGCTGTAGGTGGAGGTGGTAGGTGAGGTTGGTGTAGAGCTTGAGATGAGAAATGGAAATAAAACTGGTAGGATATTTAAGTGAAATAGGCTGCTCTATTTTGCTGCTCCAATACAAGTGATATGAAGCAGGTTAACTTTGTAAGTAAATGGAAGCAGACCACATTGTCAAAATAAATTCTATAGGAATGTTCTGAGCTATTACTGCCACCAGAAAAAAAAAAAAATAAAATAAAAAAAAAAAAAGCGCTAGGATTTTTGCCTGTTTTGAGGCTGGGCAGTTGTCAGTCTCACCCAACTCTGCCTTTGGCCACTTTGTGTCACTGCATTTTGTCCATCCTAGGGACAAGTGATGTTGATGCAGGGTATAATTTCTCCTAGTTGATGGAAAAAGGGCAAGCAGGAATGCCACCTTCCTGCTTGCCTCTCACTTAGATAAAACTGATTGTGTTTCACTTCATAAAGCAAATGTAGCCTGCGCCTCTCAGCTTTGGGATCCTTTGACCCTGAGATTAGCCGGTTTGGGTTAAGGTTTTAACTCATGTAAGAAAGTGTCCTTTTTAACTGTTGAGATGTAGATAGATAAATAGATAGATAGATAAAATGAAGGTTCTTCAGGCTGTATAAAATGTCCATGTTTCTGTTTTGGCGTGCCAGGCTATTGCAGAGATGTATTATGTTGGTATTTTTCTCTGGCCAGATACTGGGTTCCTGGTTCTAGGAGAGCAGTAAGATGCAAGCAAATTGGCCCCAACAGCTCTGGCTGAAGATATGACTTTGAAGTACAGCTGAAATGTTTGCCTTAGATATTTTACAGGTACTGGCTGAAATAGGAATAATATTCTTCTTCTGAAACCAGTGCTGGCAGAGGCATGGGACTAAATTTGCACAGTGAAAAGAAACTTTGCCTTGGTGATAGACCTTTGAAAGCATCATTCATCAGTTCTCTGTTGCATGACCCTGGGGGAATGATTCATCTGAATACCACACCAGTAAATTTTCTTATGAAATCAGGCATGGAAGAAAATATAACCCGTTGTTTTTCATTCAGTTTTCAGCACGGAGCCCCTGGAAATCAGCTGAAACAAGAGAATTGGACTTATTGATTGCATTTTTCTCTTTTATAAATGAGACTATCAAGCCAGGCAGATACAAATCAAGTGTATTTTTGTTTTCCCTCTCAGTAGACCAGAAATTGCTCATATTTTTGGAAGCCATACAAAGGGCTTTCTCATATCTCTGCTGCTTTCATCTTTGGACATATAAAGCTATGTGTGAAAGGAGCAGTGAATACTTGTCCAACTCTTTGTGGATGGACTCTGTTGTAGTCTGCTCAACTTTGAGAAAAGCCACCTGAAATTTCTCAGAAGCCTGAGAGAATCCTTAGTCTAAGACATCTACACAATACAAACAGAGTTTTAAATTCCCTAGCATGGCAGAAGCTGTGGTCCTTAACCACCCTAAGGAAAAAGGCGGAAAAGGCAGCTTTGTCTGGTAAAAGAGCACTTGAAATTTTACATGAAAGGCTAAGGTGGAATGAAAAGCTTGCAGAAAAAAACCCAAACTACGCTTCAATTAAAAAAAAAGAAAATCAGATTTTTTTTTCAATCAGAATATTTTATTTTATATTATCCTTCAAGTAAATTACAGAAAGCCCAGGCCTCACCATAAACACCCAGGCTTACGTTTTAGTTTAAAGAAACCAGTTTTCCTTGAGCCTTCCTTGTTTACAGGAATGTAGCTATTTTCATAAATGAGATTGTGGGGGATTTTAGCTGCCCATCATCTGAGTAACAAGAAATATCATTCTTTGCTACAGATTTCTCTCTAAATAGCAGAACCTATACACAAAGAGGAAAAAGGGGATATGTCCTAGTGTAGTTTTCTGAGACTCTTTGCATATCTACTTTAGAATGGTTTGATTTTAAGGGTATTAAATGTAGGCTGCCTACTTTCTAGGATTTATTAATGGAAATAAGGTGTCAGTTGTCTACTCAATACTTCAGCATTTATGTATATAACTTCAACATTTCTTTCTGAAAATCCGTATTGTAACAATTTCTGACCACATCAAGACAATTGGAAGACGTTCCTTGGAATCTAGCTCAGGCTGCACAGGGAAACCAAGACCTTGCTGCATCACTAAAAGAAAGTGCTGAGCTCCCTGCAGGCTCCACTGGAGTGGAAACCTTCTGACTAGGATGCAGAACAAAAGGGGGCCACATCCTGGGTCACAGGTAGTAACATCCCAGGCTGAAAGGATTTTATATACCAGGCTCTCCAGCAGGCTCTTGCCCAGCAGAAGGATCTTGTGGTCATCGTGCAGTTTTAATTCCTCTTGTATCACTCTGCTGTGGATCTGGCAGATGTGGATTGGCAGACCTGGAAAAACTGAAGCCAGAAACTGCCAAGAAACAGCATCAGTCATCAATAGTGAGGCATGCTTTTCCTGAGAGGTGAGCAAGAAGGCTTGGGGACCCCCTATTTGGTTCTCTACAGTTTCCTTCCTTCCCTTAGCACATTTATTCCTTCTTTGCTCTTTTTCTGGTCCTTGGGATCCAAACCTGATGCTGAACTATCACCCAGTGCAATATCTCTGCCTCAAATAACAAGTTTATCCTTTGTATTACTGTTGCTTGACTCAGCCACCTATTTTGCCTCTCCTGGTTGTTTCAAGGTTATTTCTTCTCCGTGATATTGTCCTGTCTTACCACACCTGTGAAGATGCTGTCCACCTACCTGGATCACCTCTCTTCTGCTGAGCACCTTTTGTTCTTCTCCATCTAGGGTTGTCATAGGGCTGAGCTGGGAAGTGGAAGCTAGGGAGGAAGGAGGGAAGGAGAGAAAAGAGCAAAAGGGCACACACAGAGCCTGAAGGCAGGGGAAAGATCCCAAAGTGGAGCCAAATGGGGAAATAATTTTCCCAGGAAAACTCTCAAGTTGGCAATTTGTTAGAAAACATGAGCTTAGGCCTTGGCTGCTTCCAGGAGTAAAACTTCTCACAAAATTAGCTTTGGAATATGAATGTTACCTGCAGTCTGTACATACCTCTCTGTGGCCTGTCACTTCTGCAGGCATTAGCAACAAATTGGCTTGAGGAGTTTGGCCGGTTGGACAACCAAGCCACAGAGATGCTTGGTGACAGGAATTTGAGGAGTGCTTAGAAAGAGAACCCCTCAAGACTATGAGCAAGTGTCCTTGCTTTGTGAAGTCCGCAGAGTTAATTAGCAGTGGATGGGAGCAGTTTGCATTCCTTTTTGTCCCTTGATTGGCAGCATATGACATGAGGCTGGCTATGGGTAATGCAGCCAGGGAAGATAAGGACTGGCCACAGCAGGGAGCTGATGCTGCAGGAGGGATCAGGCCCTGGATATCACTTTGTGTTCCTCGAATGATTTCTGATAAAATTCCCATAACTTCATAACTGAAGTACACATGCTACCAATAGAAAACGAGGGGAATGAACCTTTCTGATGATAACCTGCTCTCATGGCATTTTCTAGTCAAATGTCTGCCCCTCTTGGCTCAGCAGTGAGTCGGGGCTTGCAGCCAGGAGCCAACATTTCATTTCCTTCTCACACTTTCATCTACAGGCTGTGACCAAGAGCAGGATGCCCCTTGATCTCTGGCAGAACTGAGAACAACAAACATGAACCACCAGAAAGAGGGAGAAAGACAGTGCTATAAAGCTGCTGATGAACTCTCTTTCTCTTCACTAGTACTTCTCCTCTTTGGCATCAGCAGAAATAGCAAAATTAAAGCCCAAAAGAGAGAAGCCCCCAGAAAGTTGTCTCTTCAATTTAAGCGTAGGGCAATTAGGCAGAATTTGAAACATTTTTTTCCCCTCAGAAAGTAAAAATTAAGTAATTAAGGTGACATTCCCCAGTACTCACAGTCCAAACATGCTCCTTTATCTGAAAATTTGAAAGCATTGAGGTCTGGCTTGAACAAACAGTCTCCTGGGATAGTTCTGTTTAAACAAACAACTGCATTTTCCAGCAACTGTGCTAAGTGACTGAAAAGAGAAAACCAGCTAGCTTCTTTTGGTGAGAAAAGTTCAGGAACTATACCCAAGAAAAGCAAAAGTTGGGGAAGGGGTATGTGGGAAACAAGTTGGACAGATTCTGTTTCTATAATCTGACCTGTTTCCAGGACCTTCTAGAGATGTTACTGCCATTTCTGTATGTTGTTATTTTGTATGTGAGTGGGTAAATTTTGCTCCACAACATGCAGCAGGCCAGTAGGATCCTTGCCCAAGTAAAAAATGCAATGAGACTCAGAGGGTAAAGATCCTTGCTGTAATCAAAGTATCTGAGCCAATTTTGTTGCCTGGAAAATTAAGACCTTCTAGAAGGGAAGAAGTGGTCATTATCTAAGATGACTGCACCAATCTCCCCTCTTATATAGGAAGGAAATTGAAGATGTACCTCCACAAAACTCTTTACGTGTGTAACCCTCCACTGATGCTTGCACCTGGATCTGCTTTCCCATCTCCAACCAGGCTCTCGGGATTGATGGAAAAGAGCAGATTTGCTCTCCTAAGTCTGTTGTGTCCTGGGTGCAAGATACACATTGCAGTGGTTGGTATTTGTGCTGTTTGCTTAGTGTTAGCTACACTGTCACTTTGCTTGGGACAGTGACCTTGTGCCCCCATGCAGCTGCCCATGTGCATTGAGCATATTCACCTCCACAGGCTCTTTGGCCTTTCTAAGCCAGGAAAGATCCCTGTGTGAGCTCAGCAGCATTAGCTGCATCCTCTCTTGTCCTCACCTGTCCTTTCTCGTCCTGAGTTCCTTGAGGCAAAATCTCTGATGTTTGTTTTTGTTGAGGTTTCTGAGTTCGAAAAAGTGCCTGAATTTGGTTGGCAATTCTGACCCTGGAAAAGGGGACTTAAGTGGGTTGTCATTACTTTCTCTGCTCCATGTCATAGAGTTTGCTCTAGAGCATCTCTCAGCCAGCCCCTGGGAGCTTGCTCCTAGCCCAAAATGCTTCTGCTTTGCTGGCAGTAGGGACACCCCTTCTGCCCAAAAGCAGAAGTCTGGGACAGAGGAGGCTGGGATGAGACCAGGCATCAGGGGAGAGAAGTTGAAAACCCCTGAGGGACCCTGTGGGAAGGCTCTGACATGGTGCACTGGTTTCACTGCCCTGCTCTCTGCCTGCCATGCAAGCTGGTGCTGTAGCTAGAAATGAGAGGCTGGATGGAGCCTCTTCCCCTAAAGGAGGTGCCAGGAGGGATGTTCTGCAGTCCATCTCACCTTGTATGGAATTCATCTACAAAATGGGGAGAAGGGAGGGTGGAACTGTAAGAAATCATAGGGCTTATGAGAACCAGAGAACTTGATGCTGCTGCCCCAGTGGAGGGAAGAGTCAAATTCATAAACAGCAGAGATGAACACAGACTGGTGTTTGCTTCTCATATTTTCCTGTAAAATAACTTTCTCCCTTTCTTACAGAAAGGCTGTGTAGAGTGCAGTGGGTATCCTGCTGTAAGTACAACTTGGAACCTCACACGGTGCTTGATCTCAGCGCTGTGTTGCCATGGGGGCAGGAGCTGCACTGTGCAGTTTTACAGTGAACCCCTCAGGCACAGGGCATTGCCTCTGAGCCCGGGAGCACCATCACACTCCTGGCTTTCCCTTGCTGGAATTATATCAGATGCAAACACATCTAGGGTGAGGAGACTTCAGCCAAACCTGTCCCCTCCAGTGACTCCTTTCACAATCCAGTTGGGTCTGGTTTCCTTGTGGGTTGTGGCAAAGCAGTGGCACCTGCAGGTGTCTCCACACTGCCTGCTTGATGGGCAATCATCTCCTACTCTTGTTTGTGACTCCTCTGTGCCACATCCAAAGGAGAAAAGTGATCTCCCTGAGGACTCCAGTATTGGCACCCAGCGTGATGTCCAGCCAGCCTCAGAGGCAGTGATCCACAGGCAGCACCTCTCTCCCACCATCCCTTTCCTGCCAAAGAGAAAGGGAGCAGGGTGTGTCAGGGCCTGTGGCCCCTTGTTTCTTCCCTCTCCATCAGATACCTCCCACACATACCAGGAAGATCCCACATTTACACCTCCAGAGGTGCAAATAGTTTTGATAGTTCGTAGCAGAGCCTGGCAGGATGGGGTGAACAAGGGACACCACCAAACTTTGCTGATGGTGAGAAAGAAAACCAAAAAACAAAGAGGGTCCTGCTTTCTTTCTGTCTGCCAGCCAGTTGTGATCAATGACTGACAATGGTGCTGCTGATTGGCCACTGAAGAGCACTCTAAAAAAAGAACACAAAATCTTCTGCAATCCCCTTAGGCATCCAAGCTGCTCTCTGAAGGAAGTGGAGAAAGAAATTAGCTTTCCTAGGCAATTGCTTTGTCCCACAATGATTTTCCCCCTGCTCTTCTGGGCTGAAATCTGCCTCCTGCTGCTCTGTGGAGGCTGCCAGAGAGAGGAACCAGCAATGGGTGAGTGTGAATTACCAAAATATGGGCATTGACCTAATATCAATACCCAACTATGACGGACAAATGAACTCTCTAACAGATTGTTAGAAAGGGTATGTTTATTTCCAGCGCCAGGCAGCCACGTGGGATAGTTCCCAAAGATGCAGCGCAAATCACAAAACAATACAGAGTCTATTTATCCACAAAAGTTTTAAATATTCAAATCACAAATAACATTGATACCTCCCATTCCCTGCTTTGTAAGGTAATTAGCTGAAAAGTTATTAAGCATGCGTGGTTTGCTCTTTAAATTGAGTCAGTGGTCTCATTATCTGGGGAGAGTTCCTAAATGATGAAGTAACCCTCATCTTCCTTGATTTGACCTTTCTACCCTTCTGGTTTTTGACAATACCTTATTAATCTTGGAAGACTGTAATATATGTTGCAAAGTAATTCATGCTAAAAATTAAGATTACAGCATTTTTACTGAAGTAAAGAGAAAATACAAGTACCACAAACATGTAGCCGCCAGAAATAAGCATTTCAAAAGGACTTTCATCTGAGTGGACCCCAGTGAGGTGCATTCCGTATGCATTCCAAAGAAGAGTATTCCGAGGATTTTTTCGTCTGGCCCCAGTGATATGCATTCAATAGGCATATATGATAAGATAACATGCATCACCAAGAGGTTTATTCCAGCAACAAAAGATATACATCTATTGATTCCAGGAACTGTTGCCAGACGTAGCAGCAAGACTAGAAAAACTACACTGATATGCTAAAAAAATAAGATTAACAAAACCAAAAAAGATATAAAAAGATACCTCACAGAAACAGCCTTGGTGAACTCAGTTCACCCAGTGCCAATCGTCTGGCTCGGCACTGCTTTTGCTATTTTACCAAATTTTATACTTTGATCATTTAATAATTTCTCTTTAATCATAAAATTGGCTGATTCGTTTATAACAAAATTGGTGACCCCGACGTGATTCAACATCTGGTCCACAGTTTCCCTCCTCCGACTGGGAAGCGCCCCACTGACTCAGCGGCCCGACGGCAGAGGAGAACCAGCAGACCCAGCTGGATTCCGAACAGCAAATTAAGGTAAAAGCCGCAAGCAAAAGGGAGAGAGAGAGAAACGAGCTCGGAGCTCCCAAAGACACTTAGAGGGGACCCAGGAGACAGAACCGCGGCGCATTTCATTCGTAAAATTCTACGTGCACGGAGATCCGCACAGGAAAAAGGGTTCGTAAGCACTGTGGGTTGAATGGGAGTGGCTGAGTGTGTATGAGACGTGATAATATCACGAAGTGAGAGCGGACCCCAAACACCACATTTCTGTAAATCCCACAAGGGACCAGTCGGTTACGGGGGAAGTGTATGTGACGGGAACTCATTACACACGCAAAATCTGAAACTTGGGAAAGTTCGGACTTCAGCCACGGGAAGGCTAGAGGGAAAGGTACATCNGCAGCATCGGGAAGGCTAGAGGGAAAGGTACCACCTCAGAAACTTGAGAGACTGGTAAGCCCTCTTGCCTAGGACCGAGACAGTCCAGGGGAGAGAAAGTAGAGAAAAGTAAAAAGGGAGCTTTTACTGGAGCGGACCATGCGGGATGGACCTCCGCTGGTTACTGGAACAGTAATCCAAAAATCAACTAAACACAGTGTGTACCAGCCACCGTTAAGA